>CM053503.1:67896153-68165196 GCA_028627145.1 Eidolon dupreanum | reverse complement strand
GGTGCTAAATAAACTTGGTGCTACAGCTGTGACTGTATGCCCTCCCGAGATCTTTCTCTCTTCTCTGTCTTTTTTCCTAACCCTCGCTCCCCCACTCAGGACTGTTCGACTCTGCCCGGCTGGCTCCGGCAGCCTGGAATAAAATTTAAAATGAATAAAATATCATTATTGTCATCGTTTCTTTGTTGTTATTTTGGAAGGTCATATTTACTGTAGAAGTTGTATTACCATTGAGGTTGTTTAACCAAACTGTTGTCTAAAACAGTACCTTCTGGAGCTTTCTTGGTACTTGTCTAAGTCCATCAAAATTTTGAGAACTCTTCATATCTTTGCAAAACTTAAACTCTTTGTCTTAAGTTACAGTTATATTCTGTTTGTTACAAACCAGAACTAAAATTAATATAATAAAAAGTTAGCCTTTGAGATTTAAGTTATAAAGGGCCTGAAATAGTTGAATTGTATGCATTTCATATTTTAAAACAGTTAAGCCATTTATGACCAAAGTGGACAGGAGATATTGAAGAATATAGTATCAGTATTTGGCTTCTATTTAATATCTCTAAACAACAGAACCTTTCTATATTATATTGATAATTTCTTATTTTATTTAAAATTTATTAAATTCCTTGAAAGTCTTTGCATTATATTTAATAAATTTAGTTCTCTCATTTGTCGTATATTATGGAGAAAGTTTCTTAATATCAATTAAGCTTGATTTTCTCACTTGATGAAAAGGAAAACAATCTTATTTTCTTCATAGGATGTTGTTTTTAAATGGTAACGTTAGATATTATATACAATGCACTAAATAACTTTAGTTTTTTAACCAGATAAGTTTAAGGATCAATATTTAGATAACAAGAAGGGTCTTAGCTTTATTATATATTAAATAAGGCTAAGCTAAGTTGTAGCCATATAGTTTCTAATTTAATTAAAATGGGGTTGGGGGATAGGGGATGGGTGGAAAAGTAAAGGAGAATGCCAATAATAATGTGATAAGTTTGCATGGTGACAGATGGTTACTAGACTTAGTGGGGTAATCACACTGTAAGGTATAAAAATGTTAAATTACTATACTATATACCTGAAACTAATATAGCTAATATACCAACTATACTTAAAAAATAAATAAAATTTAAAAATCATTTTCACTTCTATCTCTGTGGATATAGATGTATCTCTCTCCATACTAATCCATTATTATACTTTTGTCACTTCTTCTTGATCTTACCTGGAAACAATATTAGAGTACTATTTCATTTTCATAATTCCTAGTATTCCTTAAGGAATACTAGGTTAAGGCACAATAGCATGCCTACGAAAAGCTTCATTGTGCTTTACATGAAGTGTCTCTCTCTCTCTCTCTCTCTCTCTCTCTCTCTCTCTCTCTCTCTCCACTTACACTCACACACACCTTACCTTATAGCAAAAAATAATATTTGTCAGTACTTTAAATTCTGTATCTTGAGGTTTGTTGTTGCTGTTGAAATTGTTTTGGTTGTAATTAGCAGGTTATTTTTTTTTAATTTGACAGAAATTTTAAAAGTGGTTTAGCTATTCACCATAGAAAATTTTGACTCTTCTAGGAACAGTTTGCTTTTTCCTTGAGAGAATTTTTGATGCACTTTATACTTTATACAGATGTCCTAGATATGTATGTAAATACTTATGCACAGTTTTCTAAATATGGAATTAATTTTAACTACATACTTACTGATCTGGTACCAATATGGAAATATTTATGTGTATGTACTTCAATTTTTCATTTTCTGTTTACTATCTGTTTCTGACTCTTTTAAGTTATAGGTAACATTAGAGAAAATATTGTTTTTGATCATGTATAACAAAATATAAAATATATAGAGAGAATATATATATATACATATATATATCCTATATATATATATATTATTTAGAATATATATGTATATATTCTAAATTATATATATATATAGGATATATATATATATTCTAAAATGACCTCTGTATTAGTCAATATATTAAGTAATTTTGAATATATACACTTCAGTGACTCAAGTTGATATACAAATTATATGTCAATCTATGTGAAAACATAATCATAAATAGTGTAAAAAGATGGAAAATACATTTTTTCCCCTCTTGAAAGACATGGAAATCATATAATACTCTCTGGTACACTACAAACAATCTGAGTTCTTATATTATTGTAGCATATTGATTTTTGACTGTAAGATTCATCATAATTGAACAGTAAACTATCCTATTTGTGACAGCGTTGTCAGAAGTATATAATTTAGAATTATATATTAAATGAATTTAAGTCCCTTGGATTTATTTAGCTACGTCCTTTAAATTAAACTGCCTTTCTGCATGGTAATGAGAAGATATAGAATCCCTACTTAATGATGAAGAATGATTAGAATTTTAACATTTCTTTTGGAATATAGATTAATCCTCTAGTTAGTAAAAATGGAGAATAATATGCCTTGTTGCTCTAAAGCACTTAACAGAGAATGCTATCTTGCCCATTAACTACGAGCAGCTATGAGCTTACTGACTCTTTTTCCATGCATGTTTTTCTAATCAAGGACATACTTTCTCCCCTGAGGCACGTGGGAGTTTAGCAATTACTTGCAGCTCTAACACTAGGCAATTTCTTCTGGGACTGCAATCTGTTAGAGTTCAATTTTCTCAGCCGCAGACAAAATGATCAGAATGAATTCATTCCTTCAGAATGAAACCAAGTGAATAAACTAAATGTGATTGAAATGAACTTAGGTGCCACTCATACATAAATCAGAAGACTACCCTGGCACATATCCTGACTGTACAAACTATGGCATGTGTTATATATTCCAGCAACTTTTAAAGGTTTTATTTTTTTTTCATTTTTATCTTTTAATCTTCCAATGAAAAAATTTTAAAGTCCCAGTAAAGTTCAATATAAATGTAAAATTATAATTATGTTTAGATAATGCCATATCATCCTGAAAATAGTTTTATTTTTTACTAAGTTTATTGGGGTAACATTGGTTAATACAATTATATCATTTTCAAGTGTACATTATAATATGATATCTATATATTCTATTGTATGTTTACCACTCAAAGTCCAGTTTCCTTCAGCTACCATATATTTGATCGCTTTTAACCACTTCACCCTCCCCCAACCCCCTGTATTTGACCTCCTTTACCCCATCTAGCTCTCCCTTCTTCCCCACCCCCTAATCTGGTACTAGTATCATTTTTTGCAGGTGGCTTTCCCGTTTTCACAGCACCATTTATTGTAGAGGATTTCCTTTTTCCACCGTATGTTTTTGGCTTTTTTGTTGAAAATTATTTGCTCATATAAATATGAGTTTACTTCTGGACTCTCAATTCTGTTCCACTGGTCCGTGTGTCTGTTTTGCTGCCAATACCATGCCATTTTGATTACTGTCGCTTTGTAGTATAATTTGAAGTTGGGCAGAGTGATGCCTCCAGCCTCATTCTTTTTTCTCAGGATGGCTTTGGCAATTGGGCTCTGTTGTGCTTCCATACAAATCTAATGATTTTTTGTTCCATTTCCTTAAAAAATGCCAATGGGATTTTGATGGGGCTGCATTAAATCTGTATAATGCTTTAGGTAATATGGTCATTTTAACTATGTTGATTCTTCCAATTCAAGAACACAGAATATCTTTCCATTTCTTTGTATCTTCTTCGATTTATTTTAATAGAGTCTTGTAGTTTTCATTATAAAGGTCCTTCACATGTTTCCTTAAATTTATTCCTAGGTATTAGATTCTTTTTGTTGCAATTGCAAAAAGAATTATTTTTTCCACTTCTTTTTCTGACACTTCATTATTAGAGTATAGGAACACTATGGATTTTTGAACATTGATTTTTGTATCCAGAACCTTTACTGTATTTACTTATTATTTCTAGTAGTGTTCTTGTGGAGTCTTTAGGGTTTTCTACATAGAGAATCATGTCATCCGCAAATACTGACAGTTTGACCTCTTTGTTTCCTAATTGGATGCCTTTGATGTCTTTCTCTTGTCTTATTGAACTCACTAGGACCTCCAATGTTATATTGAATAAGAATGGTGATAGTGGACAGCCTTGCCTTGTTCCTGATCTTAGAGGGAAGGTTTTTAGTTTTTCACCATTAAGTATAATGTTGGCTGAGGGTTTGTCATAAATGGCCTTTATTATATTAAGGTACTTTCCTTCTATACTGATTTTGTTAAGTGTTTTGATCATAAATGGATGCTGTGTCTTGTTGAAGGCTTTTTCTGCATCTATTGATATGATCATGTGATTCTTATTTTTTAATTTGTTTATGTGGTTTATCACATTAATCTATTTGCATACGTTGAACCATCCCTGTGCCCCTGGAATGAAGACCACTTGATCATGGTATATCATCTTTTTAATATGTTGTTGTATTAGGTTCAGTAGTATCTTATTTAGGATTTTTGCGTTTGTGTTCATGAGAGATTTTGGTCTGTAGTTTTCTTTTTGTGTGTGTGTTATCCTTACCAGGTTTTGGTATTGAAATTAATATTGGCCTCATAATATGAACTGGGAAGTATTGCTTCCTCTTTGATTTTTGGAAGATTTTGAGGAGAATAGGTTTTAAATCTTTTTTGAATGTTTGGTAGAATTCACTGTTGAAGACTTTTGGTCCTGGACTTCTACTTTTTGGTAGGTTTTTTATGATTGTTTCAATTTCCATACTGCTGATCGGTCTATTTAGATTTTCCAGTTCTTCTTGATTCACTATAGGAAGGTTGTATTTTTCTAAGTACTGGCCCATTTCTTCTAGGTTATTATATTCAATGTTATATATTTTTTCATAATATTCTTGCATGATCCTTTGTATTTCTGCAGTGTCTGTCATAATTTCCCCTCTTTCATCCCTTATTTGTGTCCTTTCACTTTTTTCTTTAGTGACTCTAGCCAGGGGTTTGTCAATTTTATTAACATTCTCTAAGAATCAGCTCTTTGTTGCATTTATTTTTCGTATTTTTTTTTTTTGTTTTCAATTTTATTTATTTCTGCTCTAATTTTGATGATTTCTTTCCTTCTGCTGACTTTAGGCCTCATTTGTTCTCCCTTTTCTAGTTGGGTTGTTTATTTGGACTCATTCTTGTTTTTGGAGATAGCCTGTAATGATATGACCTTTCCTCTTATGAATGCTTCTGCCATGTTCCAAAAGTTTTGATATGTTGTACTATCATTATCATTCTTTTCTATATATCTCTTGATCTCTCTTTTTATTTCTTCCCTGACCCAGTTATTCTTCAGTAGCATGTTGTTTAATCTCCAGGTGTTTGTGGTTCTTCCTCATTTCTTTTTGCAGTTGATCTCTAGATTCCAAGGATTATGATCAGACAATATGACTGGTATGACTTCAACCCTCTTATATTCATTGAGGCTATTTCTGTGTCCCAGTATGTGGTCGATTCTTCAGAATGTTCCATGTGCACTAGAGAAGAGTGTATAAGCAGCTGTTTTGGGATGGAAGGCTCTGTATATGTCAATTATGTCCAGTTGGTCTAATGTTATTTCCTTATTGATTTTCTGTTTGAATAATCTGTCCATCTCTATCAGTGGAGTATTTAGGTCCCCTCCTATGATAGTGTTTTGGTCTATTTCTCCCTTTAGTTCTGTTAGTAATTGCTTCACATATTTTGGGGCTTCCTGATTGGGAGCACAAATATTAATGTGTTGTGTCTTCTTGATGCATGATTCCCTTTGTCATTATGAAGTGTCCCTCAGTATCTTTCTTTACTTTTTTATTTCGAAGTCTATCTTGTCTGATATTAATACTGCTACTCCTGCTTTTCTCAGAATGCCATTTGCTTGAAATATCATTTTCCACCCTTTCACTTTGAGTCTTTATTTGTCTTTAGAGCTGAAATGTGTCTCCTGAAGGCAGCATACGGTTGGTTTTTGGTTTTTGATCCATTCTGGAAATGTGTACTTTTTATTGTTCAGTTCAGTCTATTTACTTTTAGGGTGATTATCAAAATATTAGGTCTTTTTATAGCTATTTTATCTTTTGCTTTCTGGTAGCTCGGTGTTTCCATTTCTTCCTTGTCCTTTTGTTTCTGTTTTCTTTATTCCGGTTGGCTTTTGTGATTTTTCCCTCTGGTCCTTCTTGGCTTATGTATATATACTTCAGTTCGAATCTTTAGTGTGTGGTTGCCATTATGAATATGAAAAGAATAATTATATATATATACACTCGTCCATTTTCTTCTGTGCATGACTTATCTCCATTCCCCTTTGTGAACTTAGATCTTTAAATCCTCTCCTTTCAAGCCATTGTTATCTGTTTGTCCCTATGTATGCTGAATATTTATTACTATCTTACTATAGCAATTCTCTTATTATTTGCTTATAATGCCCTATTTTTAGTATTGTACTACTCAGCTTCTATTTGCTCGGTAGTCATTTTACTCCTATTTATTTGTTTGTTTGTTTGTTTGTTTATTTATTTTTGTCATTTTGTTTTAGGGAACTGGCCCCTTTTAGTTATTTCCTTTAGTGCAGGCCCTGCAATAGAGAATTTCCTCAGTTTTTGTATGTCTGGAAAGGTCTTAATTTCTCCTACATATCTAAAGGAGAGCTTAGCTGGATACATTACTCTACGCTGACTCTTATAATGAGAATGATGTTTATTAAGCAGAATATAATCATTTTTATTTTGATTTCACCAGACCCATAGGGGAAGCTAAATATAAAATGGAAGATTGTATGAAGACCACAGCTTTGGGATGTAGAAAGTAATATGGTAACTGAAATACCCACTTAAATTCTTTTCTCATAAATGAGATAATCATAGAAATGGCCTGGTATTTGCAAAGTTATTTCACTGAAGCTTTTGTATACACCTCCAAAAAGGGCTGGACTTGCCACCAGGACCATGTTTCTCAAAGCCCTTTGCTTAAAGCTCACTTATGGAGGACTACTACTTGAGAGAACTGTTCTGGGTATTGCTTAATTGTCCTAATTATCTCATAGAATTTTGGTTAATGAATTTAATTATTTTGATTAACAACTTCTTTTTGATATGTAAATACTCTGAAGATTCCAAAATCTACTGGAACAGAAACATTGCAGTCACTTCTGAAAGTGACCCTGGCTTTTCATGCTTTGATTGTTTTATATTACTGAAATTAAAAATAAATTTTGAAAGAAGTATCTCATTTGACTAATCCTCAATCAAGGGAAAAATCATCAAATCATTTAAATATTGGCAATGTACTATTTCTGCAGGTGTTACAAAAATAAGATATAGTTCTTACTTTCTAATAACTCATTCTAAATGCGCAGCTCTAATTACCACGTGTTAAGACAAGCATAATCATTTGAAAATTCTGAAGAAAATTTATGTTAAGATATCTAGAGTTTTAATGGCCTTCTATGTTTTGTCATGTTCTAAATCTGTTTTAAAATATGAGAAAAACCATTTGTAAGAAGTACAATAGAAGCAGAAAATATGCCTCATTTGAACAGAATAATTGAAATAGAGGTAGCATATGAGATCAGGGAAAGGTAGATTAAAACATCGTGTTTAACATTAACTAAGTGAGAGAGGAAAAGGTGGCATATTTGGGGGTGGCATAGTCTTCTCTCCTCCAATTGCAATTAGTTAATAATGATGGAATCCTCATGAAAGGAATAGTGCCCTTATAAGAGAGACCCCAAAGAGCTCTCTTGGCCCTTTTTGAGGATATGGGGAGATGACCATCTCTGAACCAGTTCTCTTCTGATGCTAAACCTGCCAGAGCCTTGATCTTGGACTTGCCAGTCTCCAGAACTGTGAGAAATAAATTTATTTTATTTACAAGCCACTCAATCTGTGGTAATTTGTTATAGAAGTGAAAACTGACTAATACGCCCATTAAGTATCTGAGGTTTATATTATGATTAAAACAAATGCACTTTCTTGAAGTGCACTGAAAACATTCAAAAAGCTCTCTAAAATATAAGGACTTGAGTCATAGACAAGTATTAGGTAAAATGTATTTTGCTGTTGTGGTGATTCAAAGAAGCATGTGCTTTAAGCTTTCCTCTTACTGACTGATGGATGTCTATTCAAGAACTTTGACATTAGAAAGATATCGTTGTAAGTTAATTATCTCTGTAACCTCAGAAATTTAGCATTCAAATAATTATATTTAAGGTAGTGTACTAGGCATTGGAAATACAAAAAAAGTAAGAACCAGGTTATTCTCTCATTGAACTTATTGTATCAGTAAATAAGAGGTGACTCTTTTAGTTTCTTTCTTAAGTAAGTTACCTCTTTACTCTGAACCTCAACCAAGAATTTTTAAAGATTAAATGAAATAGTGCATTTCAAATAAAAATCAGATTTCATAACATTTAATAAACACTAGTTTCTATTGCCAGGTTTTACCCCTAATAAAATTTAAAATTAATAATTAAATACACCTATGTCAGTCATTTATACCATAAAGGGGTGTGTGCGTATCATTAAAACTATATTTGCAACAACTAATATTTTTCATTCTGCTTTACATACACAAGTATATACCTACAATCAGACTTAAATTTAAAAATCTGAAATCTGTGTTTAAAAAACCACTAAAGATTATTTGAGTTGCTCTAATTGATATTTGGGCATCCTCCCTTTATAAACTATATCAAGTATATGTGTAGAATGTTCTCTAAAAAATGTGAAGTGGAAAAATAGCATTAGCAAGGAATGCCTGATTTTTTTTAAAAAAATTTATTTAAATTAGTTTCAAGTATACAGCACATTGGTTAGACATCTATATAGTTCATAAAACGATCCCCCCAATTGCTCCCTTCCTCCCTAGCCCTCCACCTAGCCATCATATTAATGCTAACTGCATTTCCTCTGCCATGCTCCCCATTCCCATGACATCTATCAACTACTAATTTATACTTCTTTAACCCTTCACCCCATTCTCCTAGGCCCCCAACCACCCTCCCCTCTGTCCATTACCAAATAGTCCACTATATTTGTGAGTCTGTTTTTGATTGATTTGTTCTTTTGGGGGGACTGCCTGAATTTTAAGAGTTATCTTTCTTCGTAAATTTTCCCTTTCTAGGTTCTAGAACTAAATTGTAAAAACTCAGTAACTTGGTTTTGGCATCCAGTATGGGGAGGGGGGCAATCAGTCTTTCATGCTTGAGCTTATACTAACCTCATAAAAATTTTATACATCATAATTCTAATGTATTGATCCATAATAAAAACTATTATTATTAAATGTACCAGAATATACCTGTGTTCTCAGCAGTCATTAGGTGGATGGAAAATCACATGATAATTTTTGATTTCTTATTCTACTAGGCTACAGATTTTATTAGAGGATTGATCATTTACTATTCATCTTTTTACTCCTAGCAACTACCATAGTACTTAATAAGCACACAAGTGTTTGATGAATGAATGAGTGAGTATATTTAAATGATATTATCTTAAATCATCATTTATAATTAAATTACAATTAACTAAATTGTCAAGGTACACTATATGTAAGATTTACATGTAAATATGCTATGTAAGATTTACATGTAAATTGCTACACAGAAAGGACATTTTCGTATTTCATCAAGATTAAAAATGTCAGCCTGTAAAGTAATTGTCATAAGAACCTGCATCTTCTAAATTAAGGTCTATAATTTGCACCTTTTCTGATATATAGTATATATATTTTTAATCACATCAATGGCAATCTAGTTAGTCCTGACATGGCTATTATAGAGGCTATTACTGTTGAATTCACAATGAAGCCTAAATCCTAAAAGATATGCTGCTAGAATATTGCATACATAATAATAAATATAGTATCTGTACATAGAGCAAACCACATATATCACAGGACTTTATAGTAATATATATTTTCTTCTTGATAAGAAGTAGGTCTTTCCCATAATTTTTATTTAAATAAATATGGTAAGGAGGTTTTCAGATGAATTACCCCACATCTTGGAAACAGAATGTACAAACACTCCCATGAACATGATGTATCACATACCAGAGACAGAGAAACAGTGCTTGCAGATATATAACAAAGTTACTTCCTTTTCCTGTTTCTTCCTGAAGTCTTGGATTCAAACAGCTTGAAATTCACAGCCATAGAAAGAAGAAAAGAAACAGAATTTAAAAATTCATAAATTATGCATACTGTTTTTTCCATCACATTCAGCAATATCAATTTCATTCTAACTCAAGTGCATGGTCATTAATTTACCTTCAGTACACCCTAGCAATGAATGTAACTTTTTTTCTACACCAGGAAAATTAGATAAGCTAATAGTCATTTTATTTCTATGTCATTGTTTACTTAGAGAATAGCTTGTTTGAAGAACTTTCCTTTTTAAAACTTCAGTGTTGTCTGTGAAACTATCTAACCGCATGGCTAAGAATTATACTCTATATATCTTTTATTTTGCACTGAACAGAAAAAAAAATTACATGTTAGTGCTGAAGCTCATTCGGATAGAATGTAGTATAACATTAAGAGGTCCACAGGAGTTGGGCTTCCTCCGTGGTCCTAACAAATGAATAGATGTGAGTCCTACGAAAAGTTCCTTAACCTCTCTTAGCCCAATTATACTCATTTGTAAAATGAGAATACTTAAACCTATGAAATTATGATCTTCTAAGAGATAACCTATGAAAGTACTTTGTAAAATGCAATGTATTATAAAATTTCCATTTGTTAATTTAAAATACTATAATCCAACCTCTAACCACTTAGATGTTATTAAAAGCATAGTCATGCATTGCTTAACAGCAGGGGCTTGAAGAAATTTTGTCTTTGTGTGGACATCATAGAGAGTACTTACATGAACCTGGATGACCTACTACCACCTAGACTATATGGTACAGCCTATTGCTCCTAAACTAAAAACCTATACAGCATGTTACTGTACTGAATATTGTAGACAATTTTAACACTATAATAAGTATTTATGTATATAAACATATCTAAACATAGAAAGGTACAATAAAAATAAGGTATATAAGATAAAAAATGGTACATCTGTATAGAGCACTTACTATAAATAGAGATTATAGGACTAGAAATTGTTCTGGGTGAGTCAGTGAGTGAGTGAGGAGTGAATGTGAAGCCTTAGAACTTATTGTGCACTACTGTAGACTTTAGAAATACTGTATATTTAGGCTACACTAAATTTATAAAGAATATTTTTCTTTCTTCAATAGTAAACTTAGCTTGCTATAAATTTTTACTTTATAAACTTTTTAATTTTTTAAAACCTTCCAATTCTTTTGTAATAACATTTAGCTAAAACACAAATGCATTGTATAGCTGTACAAAAATATTTTCTTTTTTTTTATGTTCTTATTCTATTAGCTTTTCTCTTTTTTAAAAATTTACTTAAATTTTAAACTTTTTTGTTAAAACCTAAGATACAAACACACAAATTAGCCTAGGTCTACACAGAGTCAGGATTGTCATCACCACTCTCATCTTCATATCTTGTCCCATTGGGAAGTCTTTGGGGGCAATAATGGACATGAAGCTGTCATCTCCTGTGATAATAACACATTTTTCTGGAATACCTTCTGAAGGACCTGCCTGAGGCTCTTTTTGAGGAAATGTTACTCTTTACTTTTTTTTTTTCCTCATCCACAAGTAATCAGAGGTATTGTCTTTAATGTGTGCCCTCCCCTTCATGTAGGAAGTATCACTGTTTTCAGAAATATGTTCTTGATAGTTTACTAGGCTTATTTCTTTCTTTCTTTTCTTTTCTTTTTTTTTTTATCATAGACTTGTTTGTAAGCAGCTGATGCACAATGAACATTTCTCTCTAATAATGAAAACCTTTCAGTGTTGGGGGTCCATGTTTTTAAACATTTTAAGGAACTTGTTGAGGTCTGCAAAAGCTTCTGGTAAACACTTCACTGTGAATATTCTTGGGGGTTCTTTTTCTTCTCCTGCAGTTTCTTTTTCTCTTATCTCCTCTTCAGCTATGCATTCCTATTCCAATTCCAACAGCCCCTTAGTCAATTCCTCAATATCATCCTCTTCCACACCAAAGTTAAAATTGTTTGCCATCTCAACTACAGACTTGATGATTTTTGCAACTTCCTCATCCTTGTGGCAGATTCTTCGAAATTATGGATAAATTTCTTGGGCATTTTCTTCCAGATGTTGTTTATTTATATACTCCTTGTTGACCTCACCTTAAGCCAAAGCAAGGTTTTTGATGCAGTCACAGATGTTGTAGTCCTTCCATAATTGCATCAGCATCATCTCCATGTCTTCCTCAGACACAGCAATAGCCTGGGCAAAGATCATCCTCAGTCGGCTTCAAAAACTGCTATAATTTCTTGTTCTGTTGGTTGGATCAAAGGTGGTATTTGGAAGGAGAAAGAACACATTGATATTGTGATGAAGAGTACTGATAAAAAGAAGATGTCTGAAAGAATTATTAACAATTAGAAAATTTTTGAAAAGTATATTATTCTCCAAAGAATACTTCTCCATCTCTTTGGCGTAACGATTCAGGAGCATATTTTGGAAGAGCTGGGGCATTCGTGACTATCACTTTTGTACTACACTGGCAGTGTGTGCTTATTCTTATGCTTGAAAGCCCTGGAGTTCTCATTGTTCCAGCTCTCAAAAGGTTTTAAAATGTAGCCTGCAACATTGCCCCCAAGCAAACCTGTTACCTTGCCCTTAAGAGGCATTCTCCTGGCCTCTTGTGAATGAAAATTCTTTCAGACATCTTTTTCCAGAAGAGGGAGATTTCATCTGCATTGAATATTTGTAATTTTTCTCCAAAATCAGCTACCTAGAGTTTCCAAAAATTCTTTGTCTTCCTTTACATCGCAGATTCACTACTCGCTTTCACATTTTGTAATAAATAATCATTCTAGAATTATTTACACTATCCAGAGCTAGAAGTAATTTTAACACTGCAGTCAGATCCAGCCTTTTCTTTCATCACAAACAGACATTTTACTTTGTTCATGATTATCATGGAGTTGAGAGTGATGATGCTTCTGTTTCTAGTCTTCAATCTAGGTCATTAGAAGTTTCTCCATATCTGAATATAAAGTACAGCATAAGAAATACAGTCAAAATATTATAATAACTGTATATGGTGCCAGGTGGTTACTACATTTATGGCGAGGATAACATTGTAAATTATATCAATGTCTAACCACTGTGCTGTAAACTTGAAACTAATATAAAATAGTATTGAATGTCAACTATAATTGAAAAATAAAAATTAAAAAAAATTCTTTATGTTGGATATAAGCCCTTGAATTGTTTATAGTCTCATTGCCTTTTATAAAACAAATGTATTAACAGCTTCCTTCATTTTGTTCTTGTTCTTGAAGGTCATAGCTATGGTGGAATGAGACATGCCTGACTGGTGAGCAATAAACATCACTAATTTTCCACTTTCATAGTACTTAATCACTTTTAATTTTGTTTCCAGGTCAATTACTTGATGTGGCTTCTTACTGGCAACATTAGCATTGGATTTTGTATGCTTAGGGGCCATGATGAACAAAACAACATGAGATTAAATTAAGGACAAGAGAAAATGATGCAGTCAAGGGACACAGTAAACATGAGATGTATGAGGCTGCTGCCAGCATAACATGGCATACTGTTTTATAGAAAACATTTTTTTTATAAGTAGGAAGAGTAGTATCTAAAATAATGATAAAAGGCATGGCATAATAAATATATAAACTGATAGCATAGTTTTTTATTATCATTATCAAGTACTTTATACTATATATTATTATGTGCTATAATATGTGCTGTATTTTTATATGACTGGCAATGCAGGAGGTTTCTTTACACCAACAATATCACAAACACAAAAATAATGTGTTGCACTGTGTCAAGTACTTCTCAATAAATTAGGCATTTTGGCCAAATTCTCTGCCTTTATGGAGTTGATGTTTAGGAAGGAAGATTAAACAAAGTTTATATATATATATATATATATATATATATATATATATATATAAACTTCAGAGTCAGGGTATTGCAAGAGATATATATTAAAAAAAAAAACCTACCTGAATCAGTGACATTTTATCAAAGATCTAAATAAGGTTAGGATAATTTATACAAAATGAATATTGATTCCAAAGGCCCTAAAGAAGAAATAGCCTTATCATATTTGAAGAACCATAAAAAGACCGTAAAGTCATACCTTGTAATGTTTGTATTTTTTGCTGAATATTATCAGAAGTGATTGAGAATTTTGAATTAAATAGGAGACCTATTTTGTGATATAAAGATTGTGCTAGATACTGTGTTTAGTAAAGTCTTAAGGAAAGCAAAAGAGAAAAGGGTAGTTTGAAGACTGAATTAGGCAGACAGTGGATAATGTAACTAGAAGTAGGCAATGATGAGAGATGTGATGAACCAATAGGACCACTGAGCCATTGCATTTGGGGGTGGTGAAAGGTAAGCAGAGGAAGAAAGCACGAGTCTTATGCTTTTGACCGAGTGGTTGTGAGGATGGTTGTGTCTTTTACTGAAATGAGTAAACTAAGTGGAGGAATATGTAGTTTGTTTTATTTTATTCTTGCTTTTGAATGGAGTGGAAAATGAAGGTTCTGTTTTGGATATTTCAGATTCTCATCAGAAACATCTAAATAGAAAAATTGAGTTGGCAGAAGTATAATAAGCAAATCTAGAACTCAGAGTGAGTTCAGAACTGCTGATATAAATTTGAGAGTCATCAACATACATTTAGTATTTAAAACCATTGGACAGGGTGCTGTTTCTCAGGAAAGTGTAGGCACAAGAAAGAGGTCCAAGTGCTGAATACTGGAGAACTTCAAAATGTAGACATAGCAAGGAAGACTGATAGTCTTCTGTTTAACAATTCTAATCATTTATTTTCTAAATCATGAACAAAGGTTTATTGAAAGTTAACATGGATAAATTAATAGCTGCATTAGTATTTACCTATCCTATTTGATATTTTTAATTTTGACCAAAATGTTTATCAGCTATTTATTTGCAAGAAAATTAATGTAACACCCATTAACCTGTTGTATTATAGTATATTTTAGGAGATTAAAAATACTTTAAGAATTTTTATTTTTCATTTGTTTTGAATACTGAGAAAAAATTATTACATTCCTTAACTTTTTAATAAAAATGTATTTATACCTTTAGTAAGTTGTACAATATTTCCAAATGCTTCTATTATCAAAGATTTTTAAAACTGTTACTCCAAATGGCATGAAATGAGGAAGATATTATCTCATTTCTGATTCTCTAACTAAACAAAAGAGTAAATCTAACAAGAATATTTTGGAGTAGCATTGTGTACAAAGTTCTATAGCTATCGATTGAGATTTTATAAAGAAAATGAAAGATGCAGTTAGTATTAACTCACGGTTTGGGAATTTGCAGTCCAATACCCAGTAGGCTATTGATGGTGTAAGAATAGGAGGTGTGATTAGAATTTCTGAATCTGGATATAGGTGGAGTTAATTAATTTAAAAAAAATTAATGGATGCAGAAAGTATCTTTTTATTTAATTCAAGAAGGGCCATTATGACTGACTACATAATTTCTCAAGTAAGAAATTATGTAATTAAGTATTGGTTTAAAAACCTGTTCTTAAGTACATATGTGTGTGTATGTACTTAATTTTTTTAAGAAAATTACTTCTCCATGTGCTGTTTATTCTTCAACTCTCTGCAATCTTGTTGTTAGCCTCCACCATGTCACCATGAACAGTACTTCACTGTTCTAGAACATTTGACATTTCTGACTATACATAATCTGGAAACATTATCCTATTGGAGATTACCTAACATCAGTCTTTCTTGATTTTTCTCTTACCTTTCTAGTTATTTCTTCTCCATCTCCTGACAGGTCCCTATTCCTCCACATAACTATTAGATATTTATGTTTCTGGAGTTCTATTCTTTAATCTCAATCTCTGTGTTCACTCTATGAAACTATAGTTTCAAATAACCTATAAACTTTGTTTCTTCATATTTATATGCTCTACATTGTTCTCTCTTGGATCCAGGACTTTATATGTACATATGGAATACATTCAGTTGGCTGTCTCGTGATTGACATTGACAAGTCAAAATGCATGATACATTTTTCATCCTCCTAATTTGTACTCCTATATTCCATGTCTCAGTGATTATAAATGGAAAACCCATCTATACAGGTTCTCTAAAATGATACCTGCTATTGATTATTCATGATTATTATAATAACTCTATCAATTTCCAATCAGGATATATCATTATTTTCTTAAAATTCATAAATGGCAACATTGCTAAAGTAAAATCGTGTTCTAAAGTCTCAGTCATGAATGTGAAATGCAGATATTTTATGTGTTGATTTGCACCTTGAAATTCTTTAATGCCTTGCTATTGTCTTTATAGTAAAAGTATAACATCTTTGGCAATACATTTAAGTTACTCCATAAAGTAGCTTCAAATTGATTATTTAAGACTCAGCCCTCTATGCTTTCCTCCATTTTATCTATCCAACACTCACATTGGACTGTAAGTATTCTAGTTACATCTTCTTAACTTTGCACCTATTTTTCTCCTGACTTGGAGGTGGGGGGATGATTGTCTTTCCTCTGATTCACTTCTTCACCTAGATAAATTCTTCAAGATTGAACTCCACCTCTCACTTTCTCTAGGAATCTGTATCTAATCCCTTCCCCAAGTCTGGCTTAGTTGTACCCAGTTCTGCACTGTTATAAGAACCTACAATATATCTCTCACATTCATTACAGCTGTCTGTTCACTTGTTGGTTTTTCATATTCTCCTATGAACTCCATTGGAATAAAGTTGTTTTTTCCCCCCATCTCATAGCAATCGAAATAAAAATTTGTGGAAGTAATAACCATTTCCAATATTAACAATATAAAATTATATATGTGGGTCACAATATAAGTACATATTTGCTACATTCATTATTTAGGTTTTGCAAACTAACTTAAAAATTTGGCTGGGGAAATTAGAAGGGAATTTAGGAAAATTAGAGAGGAAATACTGAGTAGGTTTGGTGACAAATTGGAAGCCTTTGTCTAAGTATGCACCAGCTTCAAATGATGAAATGAGGAAAATATACATTTGAAGAGTATAAGGTGTTATCACCATTTAGAGATGTACTGATAGTTTTAACTGTGAAAACAAGATGGTTCAGATTTAAAGATGCCTTAGAGATCTTATAATACAATCTTTCACAAATCTGTCTGAAAAATAAGACACAACACTAGGAGCATTTTAAAAATGGCATAGTGAAGAAACATTTCAGACTAATTATTCCCAAATCTCTTGGAGTAGAATCTAAGCACCAATCTCTGTAAAAAAAAAAATGTACCCGAATGATTCAAATATGCAGTCAGTGTTGAGAGCCATTGGTCATTCATAGCAACCTCATTTTACAGTTGAGAAATCTGAGAGTCTTTGCGTGCAGTCTTTAAAAGCTTTGGTCATCTGGTTCTCCAATCCAGAGTCATTGAAAGGAATCAGAGCAGAAGGCCGTTAGATAGAAGCAAATGATGGCAGGTGATGACAGATGACAGCTTGACTGGCAAGTCAACACCACAGGGTATGGTAATGGATGTTCAAGATGGAGGCTGTGAATCATCAAGATAAGAATAAATTCTCTGTAGTGATTTCTTTTTAAGAAGGCAGGAAGTGTTATTAGTCCTCCAGGAGATTTCTATCAAAAATGATTAAAATAAGTATTTTCTTAGGACTGAAAAGGGAATTTTGACTTTTGGAAAATTCAGTTGGTGTATTCTCCAATGGTTCCAGACAAAAATATCATCATCAGATTATGCTGTGGTATAATTTAGTACAGGTTATCTTTTGTGTCATGGGGAGAGACTTGGGCTAGCATTCAAAACCTGCATTCAAGATCTAACTGTAGTGTGTATTTGCAACACAATCTTAAGAGCACAGCAAATGTTTTATGTTATTTTAAGTTTTTTAAGTTCTCTCACTTAAGGACAGAAGAAGAAACAAATACCTAGTAGGTAATAATGAAGATAAAGTGTGTATTTTATGTAAATATTTTATTTGTTCCTATCCTGAAAAGGATATAAGGAAGCTGGACAAAACAATGTGTAATATATATGTATATTTGCACTTTATAGACAATCTATCCAGGTTTTGGGGTTTTTTTTTTTTTTTTTTTTTTTTTTTTTTTTTTTTTTACTGCACTTTGTTTTTGTGGTTGTTTTATTGTTCACATGTCAAAATTTGAGTTTTGTATGATGTTAAACTTATAAGCATTCATTTTCAAATTTACTTTTATAAAATCATAAAGATCTTATAAAGGTGGTAGAATGTTTTATACATTAATGCCAATGCTGTCAATTATATATAAATATTTTAATTTGAAAACTATGACCAAATTCTTGAGATACTTTTCTATAAGACTAATTCATAAGTATGGAAGTTGGGGAGTAGTTGTTTCTATTCTTAATCTCTCTTATTAAATTTCCATGTAGAAAAAATACAAATATTATGCTAAATTTAGATGTAATATTTAGAGATACAGAGTCAATTAAATAAGAGTAAGAGTAACCTGTCAATTAAATAACTATCCTGGTTTTTTAAAGCAAACTTTTCAGTATAATTAAAGGTAGCTGATTGATAATGTTATTTTTCCTCAATTTCATATATTTGAAATAGCCACTTAAATATTTAGTGTAAAATATAATTTTCTTCTTGTACCCTTCTACAGAGTAAATATTTTTATATGCTTTTAAATAAGGTCAAGTTTTTAGGTCAAAACTACTGTCATATTGAAAGTCGATCAAAATGTGTTAAAGTTCACCTAAAGGAAGCATATCTGGATCACCTAATTTATCATGCTAACCAAAAGTGTGTGTGTGTGTTGTTTTGTTTACTCAAAGGGAGTTTGTAAGAACTAGGAAATTATACATGAACAGATGCTTTCTGATAATGATAACAAACCAAACAATTTTGTAAGGCTTACTTTGTGTCAGTTCCTATTTTAAGTATTTTACATAGATCAACTAAAAACAACTGTATGAAATGTCTCTGATAGATAAATAAACTGAGGCACAGAGTTTAGGTAACTGTCCAAGGTCATACAATATGAGTGACAACTCTGATTAGTACCTAGGTAGTCTGTTTCTGTAGATCGTTTCCTTAACCACTGCACATACTGCCTTGAAAATGTAAGTGTCCTCTTTAAAATTACATATGCTAGTTATTATGCTGACACTAAGGCTGAAAATTCAAATAACTATGATGTGAGAGGGTACATATTTTGCTATATATTTAGACATACATTAGAACTATACATATTTCATAGGAAAAAATATAGCTAATTATTTTTAAATATTCTTCAAGATTCTAAAATAGATTTGTAATAGTAGCTGAAGCAAAAATACAAAGAAATAGAAATAGTCCTAGACACAATCTGCCAAATCCATGTAAGCTCTTTTATTTGTCACTAAATATAGCTCCCTGTCAGAAAATCTGAATTAGAATGCTGCAAGTTGCTGATTCTGTTGATCCTTGAGAGATAAATTTCAGGCTAGAAAGTTGAAAACAACCCAGATTTTCACATTCCCAGCGCCAGAGAAATATGCTTATTTATTGCTTAGGTTTTATCACTCTAGATCATGAGCCAACAAACTACAATCTACAGGTCAAAGCCAGCTTGTGCCTGTTTTTGTCCAGTCTGTAAACTATGAAAGATCTTTACGTGGTTTTAAATGGATGAAAAATAATTTTAAAAAGAATATCTGTATTATATGAAAATTTAAATTTTAGTGTCTATAAAGGTTTATTGGAACACAGACTTATTAATTTGTTTACGTATATTCTATGGTTGAATTCCTACTGCAAGAACAGATTTGAGTAATAATAACAGAAACTGAATGGCCTGCAATGCCTAAAATATTTGCTGTTTGAATCTTTATGGAAAACATTTGCGGACATCTACTCTAAACATTGAAATCTTCTTTTCTTAGGTTAAGCTGTGATCCGATTTGCTTGCTTTTTCAGAAGTGTATGAATTCTAGTGATTTGTGGGATTTTTCAATCTAAGTCTTTGTATTTCTAATAAGTTGTTCTACTGGATCAAAATTAAAACCCAAAGATTTATACATTGGCTTTGATTCTGCCAAGTCTAGCTCATGTGTCTGCTCTGTGACGGGTGCATTCCAGTATCCCTTCTCCTGTTATAAACCTTTCTTACGGCTTCAGGTGATTCTGCCTTTAGCTCTTACACCCATTTTGTTCTTAGTTCATACACTCCCTTTCCTCTTAAAATTTTACTCTATATTTTGCAGCAAAATTTCCACTGTGTGGATTTCATAGGCGATACTTGAATGGCTTGATCTCTTTTGTACTATGGAAGTTTAATAAAGCATAACAAATAGACGTCAAGTCGTGTCATAGAGCAATTTCTACATGTCCTATGATCAAAATGCTTCCCAAAGCATACATGGAATATCCCTTTACCACTAGGTGACTAATCATTCAGCACAAGCTACTGTTGATTCTAATGACAGCCGTGTCTGGCAAAATAGATGCTGTTGGTCTTTAACTCTGTGAAAGTATATTTGAGTGGAGATAACATATTTTTAAGAACTGTTTTGTTGTTGTTGTTGTTGTGTTTTTCTACTCACATGATCTGGTTAATGTTTATTAGATTGATAAATGCTCAACAAATGTCAGTTTGAGGCAAAAGCTGCTGCTTTATTGCTCAGGGATGTCTGATTCAAAGTGTTTTAGAAAGACTTGGTGTGCTGAACTCATGACAGCTTGGAGAAAATACTTGAAACCTTTTTCTCTGAGGTATTCTTAGATCACAAAGCTGTCTTTGGGTTTCTAATTACCAAACACTTGTGGAGAAACAAGATGTTCCTTGTTATGATTCTTGTTGTTTTTCATAAAATTTGTTTGTGAATCACATCAGAGAAGAGAGTCTATAGAAAATAAAGAGTAATCAAATAATAATTCTCAGTAAGTATAGATCCTATTTTTCTGTGCTTCTTTTGAAAGAGCAAAGAATAAAGTGCCAGAAAATGTTAAGAAATAAGTATTGTAGAAAAATAGACTGCTTTTGTAAATGTGGCATGATACATCAATAATAATTTAGGGCTGAATAGATTACTGGCATGCTTTAGAAGAGGATTTATATGGTTGCAGATTTGAGGATTTAACGATTCATTCTTAGTTATGAAGCTTTTTGGGGATAAATATTATTATATCATATTTAAGTGTATTATTTTAATTTAAATGACAATGCTGATCTTAGAGCTATAAAAAAACACACACACACACACACACAAAGTATTAGACTAATGGTGCCAGAGTGCAGGTCTTCAGCAGAATAACTAAAAGTTGGAGGTTTGTAACTGACTGTGATCTGAAGTTCTGCTCTAGAGGTCTTTTCTGATGTGCAGTACCTTTATGACATTGTCAACAAAAAACAGAAGCACATTGTCTTTTTCTTTATTTTCTTTATTTTTTTATAATACATGAATCCAAAATTGCCTCAAGCTTGTCTGAAGAGCTGCAGTTATGATTGTGACTTTTACAATTTCACTGGTCAAGTAAAAAAGGAAGGTAACTTTGTACAGCATACTTTAAAAAATATACTTGTTTCCTTAAATTGGAAGACAGCAGAAGACTAAAGGAGATAACAAGAGATATCAAGAATTATTGTTCTGTTATTTTAGTTGCCTTTTGGAACTACTTCCAATAGTTTGTTTTTAAATAAAATGCAAGCCAAATACTTCAACCTTAGGCAATATAATTAATCATCTTCAGTTTTGCCTGGGGAAAATGATCAGTTCCTTGAACATCACTCTTGTTTGACACTCTATTACCTCTCCCCACCATGATTCTAAACAGAAAAATCAAGCTTATATAAAATTCCTAACATCATTGTTTCTTTATACGTGTTTCAAATTGTCCATCCATTTTCCCAGAGTTAGAAGGAAATTATAGAGTAGCAGAGACCTGCTTTTCAAATTCATTAAAGTTTTGTCATTTCACCCAAAGCTGGCTATCTTCTGACTACTGTAATCCATAGTTACTTCTTGTTCATGAGCCTCATCCCATTGCCTAACTTTGCTACTTGACTAAAATAAATTAATTCTTTATGCCATCTTCTTGAAGACATTTCTCTAATTAAAAAAATAATACTAAAGTGCAATATAGACTGAATAGAGCAAGGTAACTAGATTATTGATCATTTTACTCTGTGTGACTGCATGCAACTTTCATGGTCTCAACGATCATCAAGCATAAATGAAGGATACTAATAAATCTACTAATAAACTATTAGAATATTTTAAATGGTCAACAATACATGAATAATCTGTCTGGTTTTACCAAATAAATTAGTTTGTATGAGTGTTATTGCGTAGTTTACTAAAATGTCAAAGCAGAAACTTGAGATTTTTAAATAAGAATATATTTTGTGAGATCCTTTAAACCATATAGTTACCTTTTAAATGTTTTGAATAATTAAAGTTCTACAAGTGAATAACTTGTCCATTTATTTGGTACTTTTTTTTTTCTTTTAACCTTTTTTTCTTTCAGGGAGTAATCAGTGTCTGGGAATCGAATTGCCCTATGAAGCCAGAAAAAAAGTATCAATGTAGCACTCATAACTAAAAGATTCTGAATGAATCTGAAAATTCCAAGAACACTTAAGTGAATTTGTTTAAGAATTGATCTTTCCAGTGCACATAAACTAAAATGATAAACTGTTGAGATAAAGGGTAGTATAGTATCTATTAGCATGTTAACAAAATTGTCTTCTTTACAATTTTATTCAGCTAAAAATCTGGTACAAATAAAATAATAAGCTCTGTTTCCTGAAAAAAAAAAAACTTTGCATGAATATTATACATTTAAGTTAAATTATTATTTTTTTGAGCTTATAACAGGTTTGGAAAAGAGGGAGGAAGAAAGAGAAAGAAGAGAGAAGAGCGTGAGGGAGAAGGAAGAAAGGAAAGGGGAGAGAAAAAGAGAAGAGGGAAAAGTAGGAAAGATGCATGGAGAGAAGTAAAAGGAAAATAAAGGCTGCTACTTGGTAGCTGTGTAGAAGTAGGGTCTTTGAAGCACAATGAGTACTGACTGTGAAATGTCATCATAGACAATGCTCGTCATAATTACAGTAGTTTTGCTGTTGTTTATTTTTTACACTGACTGAATAAATACATTTTCAAAGCTTGAATGCCAGATCCCAAAAGGTAACAAAATAGAACCAACTAATAACAGCTGTGAAAAACAAAGCCTGATTTAAAAAAAATCCAATAGTCAAACAGCCCCTCCAAATACTTTAAACTTCCTTTTTGGCAAAAACCCAGGAATTATTTGCCCAAAATCATAGAAGTTTTGAAACAGCAAATTAAGTTGGTTATTTTTAAATTCTGGTTTCACTCAGAAAAACTGAGAACCCATTTTCTCATTTCAGAATTAAATAGTACTTTAAAATACTATTACATGTGTCAGATGCAGACCTATTAGTAGTATTTCTTAGAGCCCCATTTTACCCTTTCCTTACCTGTGACATTTTCTGTTCTTGTTTTTCCATTGATTATTGTTATTATAGACAAGAATAGTGTATTAAAAGCCATAGTTAAGGGTCTAGATGGAAAAATCAATAGGACACATTTTCCAGGTAAAAATCAATAATACTTAAAACAACTTTTCTTGCCTTAGAACCAAAACCTATTGTGATAAATAACTGAGTTCCACATGTGCTGTAACCTGTCATGTCTGACTATCCATATCCCCTTTTTTTTATATGAATGGTCATCTGATCAATTAATTCTGACAGCACTAAACTGCTGAATAAGAATACACTAATATGAAAGACACTTGGATAAACGAATTAGCACAGAAATAACTGCAAATATCAGATACGTACTTAATTGTACAATGACTACAATATCATCTGAAGTGAAAATCACTGAAATTTTTAAAAAAGTAACAGCATTCATTTTTGGAAATTAATTAATGAAGTTAATTGCCTTTCTTGTGGCAAGCCACAAAACCTTGCTAGTGATCATGTTAGTTAATGATTGAAAATTAATGCTGATTCAGAGCACTACTTACTCAGTAGCTGTAAGTATAACAACAAAAATGAGAGGTATTATTTACTCTCTGCCATACACTGTGCAGGATGTTTTGTATACATTATTTTTAATCTTCAAATAGTCCTACAAGTTGCAGTCTATTCTTATTTACTCATTAAAGCTTATGGGATCTGAGATATTAAGGAAACATCTCATAAACAGTAACCCTAAACCCTAAACCATATAAAATCAGAACTCTGTTTCACTCTACCTTATACTCCTACAATTTATTAACTCATGGCAAAAGGATGAGCTAAGGGCTGAAATTACAAATGTGCCATTCTTCTCTGTTCACAATTTCCATGGGGAAATTATTCTAGAAGTCATTCTTTAATAAATATATAATATATAAATAGGAATTTTCCACCATAAGCTATAGCAAGACTATTTGCCAAGTTTTCATTTTTTTATTCTTTATGTTTTCATTTTTCTTTCCCACAAATATAATTCTGTTTATTCTTACTATACACCAACATGACTTATTATATGCTTGAGTATATCTCCTGTTTCTCTGAATTTCTGATTGTCAGGATTTTTGAGAGCACTACTCTCATTAATATCTGGGTCTTAATAGGTCATTGGGGGTCTTCATGTCTCTCTGACTAGAGGGCTATAGTAAAAGGAAGATCAAATGCCTGCAGTCCACTTTTTAGGATAATTAGACCAGGTTAGTCCAAGGTGGCTGACTGTACCCTAGAAAAAAGTTACCTAGAAGATATTAGTAAGAATTCAAATCTCAGCCCTGCTTATGTTTGATTTTTTCATTTCTACCCTGTCAAACTCCCATTCAAATATATTTCATTAACTTACCTTGGATTACCCTCAATATATTTAGTGTTTATTTTATCAACTAGCATTTTTAAAGTAAATTTTGTATTTTCCTAATTTTAAATAAATATATTTTATACTTTATAATTACTTGATATTAATTTCATGTGCTCATATTAATATTTTGCCTGAAGATTTAAGACTTTTCATCTTTCATATTTTAAAATATGTATCTTTTTTATAATTCTTATTTTAAATCTCACTGGTTTAACTTTTAACTTTATATACTTTATTTTCTGTTTGTTTATTTGCTTAAAATTAATTATCTTAATTTTTTTCAGAATTTTACTCTGAAAAAATTAGTTCTAATTTTATTTTTTCCAATTTTTATTTGGCTTTTCTCATTTTTCTATCTTCTTATTTTTCTCTACTGTACAATTTTTGCTTTTGTAATTACTGACAGGACTGTGATTATAGTGATGGTAGTATGAAAAGAGCCCAAATCATCAAGGAGTGACATAAAGCCATAGAATTTTCAACAATAAAAGACTTCCCCAAGGGATCTTCTAACTCATTTGAAAATGGTTTTCCAAGAAACCTCACCCTGGGAGAGCTAGTTAATTTTACTCAAGGCTATAAATCACTATGCAGATGTCACTCTTGATTTATTGGTATGATGCTGCTCCCTGATAACTCACAACATTCAGTCATATGAAAAATTGATTGTCTACAATGTGGACTTTAGGTGCCAAAGGCGCACATATTGTTTACCATAATTCAGAAAAAGATGGTATATGGAATGTCCCAATTGTGCATACACCCTCCATGTGCTACATAATACCTTGGAAGGGAATACTTGGTACTAAATAGCCTATCCTATGAGAAGCCAAGGGAATGAAAAGAGAACCATTGCATGCTAGTTAGTTTTCACTAAGATACCCATCTTTAGCAGCCTTCTCTTTTTACTCTTGGTTGATATAATCCAATTACCATTATATTACCTAGCAACTCCTTGCTGAAATCTATATCAAATATTTGAAAATTATTTCATACAACAGGTGTAAAATCTATATTCCAGCTTATATCTCTCTCCTGAGCTCCAGATCTTTATATTCAATTATTCAGAGTACACCTCCACCTAGATATTTAATGTGTATCTTTAATTCAATGTGTCTATACCTTTACTCACTAACTTCTTTCTACATCAGTCCTCACAGTGAAGCTCCAAAGATCATTTCTTCCTGAATTCCATATCTCAAGTAATTAATCTTCCATGTAGTAATATGAAGGTTCTTGACTCCTTCTTCTTGTTCAAGTCTGCTCCCCTAATCTGTTACTAAATCCTGTCAAGTCTACTTTATTAATGGTTCTACATCTGTCAAAGGTATTACATCTCCTTTTCCATTCTCTAAGAATTGTCACCAAAGTCTCTTACCTGGCATGTCAGTCATCAATTTATTATTTCTTAATTTTGAATTCATCCTACATTGCCTGATCTGTGACAATGTATCTGGGACCTTCATGTTATTTTCTTTTGCAAGTTGACATGTTTTAAGCTTTTTCAGTAGAGGATGTAGGACCAACATTACAAGAGGAAATGGGTTTTGTACTTTTGTTCTGATGTGCTGGCATAGGTGATTCTTCACCACCAAATCTTACAGTTGATAATGACTAGCAATTCCCTTGGTCCACTTCCTTAGGTAGTTTTGTAGCAGAGTGCCTCAGTAAGATATGGCCAAGTCAACAGATTTCTCAGCATTCTAAGGTACCAAGCATTTTCTATGCAGTCTATTACAGGCATCCAGACAGAGGAAAATGAGATGTGAACAGTAACAATGTGAAGGTGCTTAAAGCTTCTGCTTGGAAGAACATATACAACTTATCTTTACATATTATTGGTCAAAGTAAGTCACATGCCAAATCTAAAGTGAATTTACCATGAATATATAATCTTTCTCTGAGAGTGAATAATTGTGGACAAAATACAATCCAACATAGGTAATAAAGAAAATCTTTTATGAGAAAGTGGCATTTGATCAGCAAGACCTGAAAGAAGTGAAAGAGGGAGTTGTGAGGATATCTAGGGGCAGATCACTCCATAATTGGCACATAATGACTACTTTTATTCTTTTTGTTTTAAATGAAAATACTTCAAGTGCAAAGAAACTGATTCTTTTAATAGTAATTCTCTTGACAGTAATTGCTGTGATATGTCATGTCATGTATAGCTAGCATGTGAAGAAAAAGAATCAGGCACATTTCCTAATAATAATTATTCTAGTGAATGATGATTCAAATAGACAAGATGATAGGAGCATGTTTAAGTGCTTATCTCTCCTGAAACTTAATGAAAATTTTGTATTTTAAACCAAAAAAATCATAAAAGTTTGCTCTTGTGAAATATTTTAGTAGATCTGAATTTGCCACAGAAATTTTTATTCAAATTCTGGTTATTCACTTTATCCTTCTGTAGTATACATTTTTCTGTTACAGCCAGAATTTATGAATCAATATAAATTGATTTTGATATAACACTTTATACAAACATTTATATATTGTATAAATTGCTTAATGAAAACTATTCGTGTGTATATATATAAAACATAATATATATAACATAAATAATATATACAACTATATATATAGCCACATAATCTCATGTTTGACATATTAATTTTCTGCTTTGGTTATATGAATAAATGCAATCTTTCATTAATTTATATGCTAACTTCCAAGTTTGTCTAGAAATCATTTATCATGTTTTATTCCTGACTTGAAAGGTAGGCAATATTCTTCACAGAATATTTTTAAAGTAACAAATAGTTTATAAAGGTTACCTGTCATAATAGCTATCTACAAACCTGGGGAACTACTGTTTACAGGTTATTATGTGCTCTTATTTTCATAAAAATCTTGAGCATGGTGCCCTTTTAGTGATAATATTTTAATATATTTTAATTTTGATGGTAATATATTGGAAGTCCTCTAAGAGTAATACTTTTCAGCTACATTTTTCTGTAAATTTATTAGTATAGCATCATTCATAGCATTCTCATAATTTTCTATTGTTCCTATTCTGATTTTAATTACTTTCATTCCAAATTCCATAGAATTGTTTTCTCTCTTGGTTAGAGTTCTAAGTAGCTTATCAATTTAATAGATTTTAAGGAGCTAAACCTTGGAATTGTCAATTTTATAATTATCTAGTTTTCTTAGCACTTAATTTCTGCTTTTAATTTTCTCCCGGTTTTCTATTTTTTCCATTAATTTCTTTTTCTATCCTCAAGTTAAATGCTTGAGAGTACTACTTTCAAGTCTTCCAAGACTTTTTAATTACCTGTCCATTCCCTTCACTATTTTCTCTCTTTATATATATTTTATTGAGAAGATAGCACTTTTACCTATGGTCATGGAAGAATTCCTTTTAATTATCAAGCATTTCAGCTTAAGATAATGTTATAAGGAAGATAGTCACTCTTGCCCCACTTGGTGTATTGTTTCAATTAAAAAATTTGCCCTCTCGTTTCACACAGATTTCTTCTTGTCTTTTACAGTTTATTGACTTATATGTCCAGATTCCATTTTTAATTAATCAAAATGAGAACATAGTGGAAGATAAAGGAAGTAATCTAGTTTTTGGCTCTTCACTTTCTATGACTTAAAAATTGGTAGATGGGATTTTATTTGAAGTAGTTCATATGAGTGTATATTTATATAATTTCAGAATACTAAGATCAGTAGAAATTTCTAGTATTACATAGTTCTAAATTAGTTAAAATACAAATGCTTGAAAATATTTTCAAATACTGAAATTAAAGAAACAAATATAACTTCAAAAGTGATACTAAAGCTTTACTAAAGTTCTATTTATGTGGAAGTCAATTAATTAGGAAGGTATTCATTAAATTCTCAGACACTAAATTTGAAAAGCGAAGGTACCCTTGGTTAGTAGCACATTTACTTGAGTATCAAGTGATGTGCTTGCTCCATTACTCTACAAAAAATACAGATTTCAAGTCTATTCTCAACTTGCAAAGTATTTTCACACTAAAGTGCATTCGTAAAATATTTTCTGAAAAAGTTACATCAATTTTGAATATCAAATTAAGGAAATAGTAAAATATTGTGAAAAGTTCTAAAACAAATTTCTGAAATATTCCATTTTAGGAACATAAGACTCATGTGGCCTTTTCCCATGCTTTTAATGAGTTAGCCAAAAAATTGATTCTCTACCACCTGTCCTTTGTTGACAGTTGATTTTCTCTTCTTTAGCATTGATCCTAATCCCCTCAAATGCAAATTAGGCATACTTGTAGCTTTTGTTAAAATGCCTTTGTAGTTAGATATGCTCACTTTCTTCATGTTGAAATACTCTTCTGATTTATTTTCAAAGTATGTATGCCAATAAATTCATCAATAATATAATATGATTGACCACAGAAAGGTCATTTATTATTTTTTATTAAGCTACTCAATAGTTCTAATAATTTGTCTGATTAATTTATCTGGAGTACATATTAATGGGAATGTGCTATCCTCCCTTACTTCTTTTCCAAATGCTTCTATAAGCAATTAAAGGCTACCTGTTCTTTTTACTTTTTTTTACTACTCCCAGAGAACACAAAGAACGAGCTGAATAAGAGTAAAAGACAGTGTCTGATGTTGTTTATTTCTGATGCTTAGCTCTGTTCCTGGGCCATAATAGGCAAAAAAGAAATATTTGTTAGATAATGTTGACTGTAATCCTCCTTGCATATTTTTGTACTAAATGTTACTTAGAACCCTTTTATATCTCTCCTTCTTTCCTTATTTTCAGTAAATACTGAAGACAGTAGTAGCTATCATTTACTTAGTGATCTCTCTCTCTCTCTCTCTCTCCCTCCCTCCCTCCCTCCCTCCCTCCCTCCATCTCTCTTTTTCTGTGTGTGTGTGTGTGTGTACATAATTACTAATTTTTACAACAAGTTTGTTAGGTTTATATTTCCCCAAATTTTCATACAAATTAACTATCAGTAATAGTTAGTGATTTTCCCAAGTCACACAACTAAAGATAATTAAAGCCAGAATTAAAACATTGCTCTACTTGCCTGAGTGTTTTTACAGCCCCCTATTTCTACAACTTTTCAGCTCAAGTACTGGAAATAATAGATGACATCTATGTTACTTTATGTAATAAAAAGTGCCAGATATAGGATTTGAAATCGAGAAGTATGGCTTTAAAATTTGTTCTTTTAATCATTTTCCTTATTCAAAGGGAAAATATGAGCATGCATAGCCCAGCAAATGTAGATTATTTTAATATTTAACCTATGGTATGATGCACTAAGCCACACATTATTCTACTTCTTTGATTTGTGTTTTCCTGTCAAGTAATGATGTTGAGCATCTTTTAACATGTCTTGGCGATCTGTATGTCTTCTTTGACAATATGTCTTTTCACATCCTCTGCCCGTTTTTTATCATATTTTTTTGTTGTTTTTGAGTTATATGAGTTTCTTATATATTTTGTATATCAACCTCATAAGAGAAGGTTTGAAGAATATTAGACAAAATAAGTTTGACTGAACAAATTCTTGTGTTATAAAATGTGGCATTCACATTGAGGAAATAAAGCTAACTATGGTGCATAATGGCTGTGTGAGGAAAGGATTGAGAAGAAAACCTAAATACTGAGTTATGAGGGGGGAATATTGAAGAAGGAAAGATTTAGAAGGCAAAAAGAATTGCTGGGTAGTATGGTATGTCTATTTACATGTTTATTTAATAAGGAGCATCCATACTGTTTTCCATAGGGGCTGCACTAGTCCGAAGTCTTACCAAAAGTATATGACAGTTTCCTTTTCTCTACATCCTCCCCAAAACATATTATTTATTGACTTTTTAAATATAATAACCATTCTGACTTATATGAGGTGATATCTCATTATAGTTTTGATTTATGTTTCCCTGCTGATTAGTGATATTATCTTTTCATATGTCTGTTGGTAATCTGTATGTCTTCTTTGGAGAAATGTCTTTTCATGTCCTCTGCCTATTTTTTTTATTAGATTTTTTTTTTTGTTATTGTTATATGAGTTACTTATATATTTCGTATATCAACCTCACTAGATATATAATTTGTGAAGATATTTTCCCATTCAATAGATTGTCTATGTTTTGTTAAAGGTTTCGTTCTCTATGCAGAATATTTTTAGTTTGATGAATCTCATTTGTTTATTTTTGTTTTGGTTTCTCTTGCTTGAGGGAATGTATCTAAAAAAAATATTACTCAGACTAACATCAAATAGTTTACTTCCTAAGTTTTTCTCCAGGAGTTTTATGGTTTTAGGCCTTTCATATAAGTCTTTAACCCATTTTGAGTTTATTTTTGTATATAAAGAAAATGAAAACACTAATTCAAAAAGATATATGCACTCCTATTTTTATTACAGCATTATTTACAGTAGCCAAGATATGGAAGCAATCTAAGTGTCCATCGATAGAAAATAGGATAAAGAAGATTTGGTATACACACGCACACACACACACACACACACACACACACATACACACACACACAGGAAAATTACTTCATAAAAAATAAAATCTTACCATTTGTGACAACATGGATGGATTTTGTGGGTATTATGCTAAGTAAAATAGGCAGAGAAAGACAAACAGCATATGATTTCATGTGTAGAATCTAAAACAAACAAAACAGACTCAAAGAAACAGAGACTAAAGTGATGTTTACCAATAGAGAGGGGCTTACAGGATGATGGGTGAAAATGGGAAGGAGAATATAAACAATAATATTGTGACAAATTTTCACAGTGACATATGATTTCTAGAATTAGTGGGATGACCACATTAAATCACTATATTGTACCACTAAAACTAATATAACCAATATATGATTGCATACCAACTATACTTAAATTTAAAAGATAAAATACAAAAGTAAAAAGATATTAAAAATTTGTAGTTTCCAATATCTTCAGTCTCTATATAAAATGTACAGTAAAACACTTTATTTACCAGAGCTTGTGGAGTTGAATGGGGAAGAGAAGCAATTAAGAACTGAGTGGTATTACAAGATGTGTGCAGGTCAAGAGCAATAGCTGCCAAATGGGAACAAGAAACAACTACATATTTATTACCTATCTGATATTTTTACTTACTCTCCATAATTTGTTTTTCTATATCAATAATGGTCCTGCTTCCCACAAATATTTAAATAATTATCGATCTTAAAAGATATTCTCTGTTTATTCTGAAGGCTTTCCTATCTCCACTGCAAAATATATCCACCATATGATGAGACTTCTTCAATAAACATCCCAGAGAGAAAGCAAGAGATCATATTAATATATCATTTAAGGGTAAAAAAAAAAAATAGAAATAAACCCTTGCCCCAAATCATGTAAATATAATGACATTCCTGGATGAGAACTCACGATTCTAAACCCATGTTCTTATAACTAAAATAAAGATTCTGCAACGAGGCCAGTTAAAAGGAGGTATAACTAGATTGATTTGAATAGGTAATCTGCTTGATTTTGACCCTAAAACCTAAATAGATAATTTCACTTTTTTTTAAAAAAAAACTTGGAAATGAAAACTGAAACCTTCTCTTGGACTGAAATAAGACATATGATTGCTGGGACATGGATCATGCATATTTTCCTGTTTTAATGCATTTTATATCATTCTGTTTCTCTACTACTTTGAAAATAAAGTTGATTTATAATGCTTTAAAAATATTTCAAACTTATTTTACATTAGTTTCTAACTTCTACATTAGGTTTTTCCTATCTTTCTCACATCAGCCACAATTTGTAGACTTTACTCTCCTCGTCTGATGCAATCAGTGTAAATGAAATGGAGAATCGAAAGGTCAATACCTTTCTAATCCAGGAAACACTGCCTCATTTTTACTTTCCCCAATTCTCCTAAGCCATAAGTCTTTTTTCATCAGTGATTAAAAATTTGGAAGCATGGTTATTTTAAAAGTATAGACATTTTTCTGTTTAATGCTCTCTAACATCAAAGTTTTTATTAAAACATTATGACAGATTTATCTTTTAAACTGTAAATAACTTTAAACTTTAAATTGTGACAGTACAGATTGAAAAGTTAACCCATCAAACATATAAAAAGAGGTTTTAAAAAATATTATGGCAAAAATGGCAACTCAATTTTCAATGATTGGTTTTATTTTTTATTTAAAAACTTGTATTCCTTATTCAAACAGAAATTACAAAAATGTTATAATTAAAAGAAGACCTATTTAATGAGAAGGACTGGATTTAAAAATTAATGAAACATTTTATTTTATATTTTACTGTATTATAAGCATTTCTAAATAAGTTCTTTGCTTGTTAATATTTACATCTTTACTAGAATTTTTAAATGAGTAAAAAAAATTCAATTGAGAATTAATAAAATCTCTGATATTGTTACCCTTGCCAACCTATGATTTTTAATTATTTTTGTGATACAGGAAAGATATGTACAAAATAATGACAACAGATGATAATTCCTCGGCAGAGATTCTAAATTCTCAATGATCGTTATCTCTTTCATCCTGTTAGTAATAGAAACATGTACTGCTAAGTTTTAGCAGGTTCTATGGCTAAAAATAAAATACCTACCACTAACTGGAGTTAGTGATGAAAACTTTTCTGTAGAAATATTGGCAGATATGATGTGTGCAGATTTCATGTTATTCCCATAAACTTAAACTGCTTGTCATTCACTTCATCCTTCATTCCTTTCTATTGATTGTGGACTGGAGACTCTAGCAACTCTAATTTTAGACCCAGAGTAGAAAACCATTTTTTGAAGAGAGTAAAAGTTACAGCCAATTGGAGTACCTGGATGAAAAGATGAAGTAGAACTGTCCTTGATGACTTACCTACCTGGATTATTTTGTGAAAGAGAAATAAGCTAATGTATTACTTAAGGTACATATACTTAAAGTCATATTACTAATGAATATTATCGTACTGACAAAGTTAAGCTTATATGTTTTTCCTCTAAAATCATTCTACTCCACACAAGCAAAATATCAATGAGCTTCTAAATTAAAATTTCAGTCAAAAGTAAAAGTCCATGTGACCTTTATCTCTCTAGAAAAGAGTGATTAGTTGTGACTACTCAAAAATGACAAACATAGGTATAACTATTTTTGTTAATAAAGAATTATAATTATAGATAATTTTACTATAAAATAATAGATATCCATTCAAATTAATATAAGTAAGATAGAAATGTATTATAACATGGAAAATATCTTGTAGTGGGATTAACTGCAAGAAATACAACATGGCCACATTATAAGTTTGCAGTCTTTCAATATCTTTGTGAGGCTGCAAATGTTTCCATCTCATCTCCTCACATATATTTGTTCAGTTTTCCTTGCTGAAGACTTCCTTCTTAAGCAGGGTGTTTTACTTTTATTTTCCAAAAATTTTACTTGACTATTCATTGCTCTAGGTATCACTGTCACCAACGATAGTGCCAATAATATGGACACTTAACACTGATCTCCACTTCTAATTCACTTTATCAACATTCAAATTCTGAAAAGAAAAACAAAATGATGTGCTCAAAATGGATTAGATGTTCATTCCATGGCTTCCCAGTTCTCTCCCTTGTTTAAAGCTGTATTGGAGGTTGGATGTGGGTATGTTATTTGTGAAGAACAACAACTGGGATCTCCAGCAACAAACTTAAAACAAATAAACCAACAAAATCATATGGAATATAGGCGATTATTTTTTTAACTCTTAGGTGTTCTGAAGCATAAAATGTGTCAATGGGGCTGAGGAGGACACATATAGGTTTAATTATTTCTGTGCACAATCATTATTTAAAGTAAAAATTAGCCTTTGTTTCTCCTATATGCATTATCATTTTACTAATTATGATCAAATAAAATTTGAAAGAGAATGTTCAGAGAAAGATATAGTGGTTACCATAAAGGTGAGAACTGAAAATCATTTGCAAGAAATATATTTACTAAGGAGATCCAACTATCTGAAAATATTTCATTAGCAATCATGTATGTCCTGAAACATACTGGCCTGGCTTGACCTCTCTGATAAACTTGTCTTCAGCTATTTTCACCCAGTTGTTAAGTCATAGTCTCAAATAGATAATATTTTTTAGAGCATTTCTTGATTTACTGTATCTACTTTTTACAAAAAAAATAGCCTTAATATATTTTCTGTAATTCTTATAGTTCTTCTATGAATCTAAATTACTCAGCTGTTATCCTATTCTGTTCTATAATTAAACATTCATCTACTTAATAATTGCAAGGTTAATATAAATGAAATGTGTAACTTCACTTATTTTAACTATTTACCATCTAAGAAAAGTTGTATTGTCAAAAAAATAAAGTTGCTAGTTGTTGGGCTGGAATGTGTATTTGTGCTACTATTTTTACAAGATTAGACATCTTGGGCAGAGAGAAAGATATCATCAAGCAATATCAATTTTTTTATTCATAGTTACTGTACCTACTTGTAAATAATAAAGCCCATATTTGAGATAGATTTTAGATTTTTTTTTAATATGATACAGTTAGATATTATATGAATCTTTAAAATTAAACAGTTTGAAGACATTAATGACTAATCTGCTATAGGTGAAACTTAAGTGGTTGGATTTTTCATTCAACTTGCTCTATATGTGGTTACATGTGATGTTTAGCTTTTTTTGATTTTTTTTCTTAGATAAATAAATCTACAACTACATGGTTCTGGCCTCAATTACCCTAACATTTCATTTGGATAATATATCATAAAGAAAGTCTTGTGCTTTTCCAGTAGATTATAACAAAATAAATTGTTGGAAGATTTTTTTTAAGGTAGATAGCACACACAATATATTACTTCTTAACACATCTTAATATTACATATAATTAGGATGTTAAATACCACCAACTACACTTTATAAATTATAGCTAATGCACCTTTCACCGAAGAGTTGCTCACCTGCAGAGTTGCCATAATATTTAAAGCCTGTTTCCAAGACTTATGCTGTCAAGGATAAGAGAGGCTAAAGTAATGATACCATTGGAACTGCACATAATCAGCAACTATAAAAACATCTAGTCCTGCTTCCAGTTATGTTAATTCATTGCAGTGGGACTGTACATTTCAATCACCACAAGGTTCAATGCCTTTTGGAAGCCCCTTGGCAGCACATAGGCAGTCCCCATGAAAGTATTTAGCAAATCCTTTCATGATACATGAGGGGTTTAAAGCAGTAATAAACCAATCTCTTTACATTGATAAATTCCTCTTAAGTCAATGAGGGCTTTGCTGTGACTGAGGACTTTTCTTCTCGTCTCCAGAAGAATCTCAGATAATGCATAATAATATAGACATTCATTTTCAACGTCTGGAGCCACTAAAGAGCAAGAGGATCATAATTCACAGTGAAACAACAGTTTAAATCTAAGCCATCAAATTTCAGTCCCTTAGAAATGCTAGTGGTATTTTTTCTGCAGCATTTTGTATTGAAATATGCCGTTGCTGCATTCTGTATACTTAAAAGAATACTCAAGACACATTTGTTGTGTTGTTGTAAAAAAAGGATGCATTGTAATCCCCATGCTTTGTCAATAAAGTTTCTTTTGTAATAAAGAGGTTGATTTTTTAAGTCCCTAGCAGTCTGTACATAAAATTCTATTGAAGCAGAAGCAGAATTACATGTGGACACTCATAAAGAATATACTTGGTAGAACTCTAAGCCTAGTATGAGTATTAACCTGCTGTCTGATATAATTCTCTGTTGTGAAGTAAGTGGAGAATTTACTTTGATTTTTTTTCTTTTCCTAAATACTAAACCATTTATTAGTGACTAATATACCCGATGTTGTCACAGAAATGTATTCTGAGGGAATCATTTGTTGTAAGATATAGATTACCATGAAAAAGTACATTAAATTTTATAACTCCAAAAGCATGACTTAATTAAGAATTGTAGTCTGCAGCAGTTATTTAGCAAACCTTGACTTTTTTCAATTTTCCAGACTGATGGTGCATTGCAGTAGGGAAAGTCTGGCAGGGGTTGTTCCATTGACTTTGAAATTCTTATAACATTTTAAATATTTAAAAATATTTAAAATATTCCAATTTTTAAAAATAGTACAGGGCTTTAAAATACATGATCCAAAATATACTACAAGGCACAAGTTTTGATTTGTTTAAATTATCAGCAACTTATAAATGTATTATTAATGTCTTGCTGCATTATAAGACCTTTTGCTCAATGTTTTAAAAGAATTTATACAATAATAAACTTTAGATTTAAAGAAAAGCAGGTCTTCAGTTAAATATTACTTTTTCCTTCAACTTGTTATTGGTCAAGAATGAGATGAAAGATATCCAATCTAATTATATATACAAAGTACATGTTGTTAGGTGGGCTCACATCAGCATCTACACACTTTTCTCTCTTCTTATGAAAAGTAATATATAAGACATATCATATATACATATAATTAGAAATTACAGTGTTAAAAATAAATTTGAAAAATACTAACATTGTCAACTGAAGTTGATAGAAAACTCAAGTATTTAAATGAATACCAAAACACAGTGTTGATTCGAAACAATATTTTTGGCTTTTACATTTTCTAATATCATATGACTTTTACATTTCTAGACTAAATTTACATATTGGTATATAATAAAGAGATTTGAAGAAAGAATCCTAAAATATAAACTTAAATCCATTTGAAACTTCTTATATTAAATAGAATATAAAATTTGGAAAGAGTTAAATTAACTTTCATTCATTGAATAAAAATTTATTTGCTAATCACATTGCTAGATCATGAGGTCACATTTGCAAGCAAGAAAAATATGGCACTTGTCCTTGTGGATCTTACAATAGTAAGAATGAAATTGAAATTAGCCAGTTCCATTTAAAAACAACAACAGTCAAAATATTACAGGAATATACATAAAACTTGGGGAGCCAACTTATTATGGGGGATTAAGAGAGACTTCTGTAAGAAAATGCTACTTAAAATCATACATTCATTTATTTTATCATGATGCTGATAAAAGTTCATTAATATCATCTAATTTTTCATATAATAAATATCTGATGTTCTCATTATCTAGAATTTATTTACCCTGTATTCAGTAAAATATCTTTTATAATTCTGGGTTACTATATGTATCAGGTAGAAATAGCAATTTAGATAATGATTGTAATATATGACCTAGACTGAAGATCATCAGTGAGTCTTATAGTGAATTAGACCTAAGTAAAATTTTCTAGAAATCCTAGGAAATATTTTATGTATCTGGAATAGGGTATGTGACAATGACTATTTATTAAATAAACTAGGTCAACTTTTTTTTCTTTTTTGGCTAAGCAATATACAAAAACATCCAAATGGTAATTTATTCAGCTGAAAATCAACTGTCCTGATTCCTAACCATGGCCATTTACCATTTTTCTTGCCAATGCTGCCAGGCTAATAGATTTTGATTGAATATTGCTCACTTTCACTTTGATGGAATTTTTCCTATTATCCCACTTATTTTTTCAGGAAAATCCTAGAAATAATGCTGCACTCTATCAAAAGAAATACCTTTTTTTCCCCTTGAATTTTGCTTCTAAACTTAACTCATAAGACTCTAAAATTACTATTATCCATGTAGCTTTAGATAAAACTGATTTGTTATGTCTGAATGTGTTGAGAAACAGGAATCCTTTTATGGAGGGAAATTCTGATAATTGCAGAATAGTGCAGGGAGCAATGGTAAGCATAGGCATTAGCTATTTACATAGAAAAAAAACAAACCAGAATCCCACTGAGCAATGCTCTTTTGAACTTTCTGATGTGGTTATATTTCACTTTTGAAAATAAGTATTAAAGGCCACTGCTGTCAAGAAGAGTGAAATGTAGGAAGTATTTGCCATATAAATTTGGTGTAGAATCATAAAATATTGAATCGTAAAATTTTAAAACAGACTTATGAGAGAAATACTTCCATGTAATGCCATTGCCCTTAATACCTTAAAAGGCTGCTGAGATTTTAAAGTTTGCAGATTTAAGGGGGCATAGAGGTTAGGAATAGAAATTATTACCAAGATTTCACTTTACTGCTTGCCAAATATTGTTTTCTGTTCGAAAATGCATTGACACAAGTAACTGATTTTTACTACATTTTGATTTACCACATTTCCTCGATGATGCTCTCAAGTTATACTGAAATAATTTAAACCTTATCGTTCTGAAAACACTAATGAGAAAAAAATTAATATTGCTTATAATTGTATATGTAATACCTGAGTGATCTCAGTAAAATAAAATTTTAATATTCTAGGAGTAAACAGTAAGAATCCCAGTTTGTATCCCCCATCTTAAGCCAATACTCAGAGGTAAGTACTGCTGATTGTTTCATCCAAATAGTTCTTTTGTATTTATAAGCAATAAATAGATCTATATTTATTATATTATATACATGTAATACATTAACAATACATGAATATGTAATACTAAATATTAAATATTACATGAATATGTAATATTTAAAAGATAATATATAACTATTTTATGGACATGATTTTCTTTATAAGTATTTGCATATATAGGATCATATGTGTATATTAGTCAGTGACTTGCATTTTTAAAAATATCATATTGAGGTACAACACAGAAGGATGTAGAAATTATAATTGGTCAGCTCAGTGACTGTACAACCACCACCCAACTCAAGATATAGCATAAGGATCCCCAGCACCTGGGCTGCGGACCTGGTACTGGTCCGTGGCCCTTGAGGAACCAGACCACACAGCAGGAGGTTAGCGATAGGCAAGGGAGCGAAGCTTCATCTGTATTTGTAGCCACTCTCCAGTACTAGTGTCACTGCCTCAGCTCCACCTCAGATCGGAGAGAACATTACTAATATGTGAGAAGTTCCTATCCATGACATCTTCCAATGAACCTATGTGCATTCTTTTTAAACTAATCAAGATCATGACTTCAAATACCATAGGTTAGATTAGTTGTATATATTTAATTAATTCGATAAGTTTGCATCTGATTACATTCAAAGACATTATATAGGTGAGATTAAATCTCATTTTTGTAAGCCATGGATAATAAAAATATAAGATAATCTACTCATTCTATAATTGATGAACTTTGGGTTGAAAGAATAATGCTATAAACATTCTTGTATATATTTTTGGTACACACAGGCTTGCATTCTGTTGATTAATACTTAAGAGTAGAATGTTGCATTATATGCACATGTCTATCTTTAGTAGATAATGCCCAAGAGTCTCTCAAAACAGAAGTACTAATTTGAACTTCCACCAACAATTTAGGAGATATGCTAATGCTCTACATTGTTGTCACCATTTGATATCACCATTCCTTTTAATCCTATTCATTCCAATCTGTACACAGTAGCACATTTTTATTTTTATTTTTCTAATGAGAAATGAGCATTTTCTAATTAGATTGAGCATTTCAAAATATATTTATTGACCGCTTGTAAATCCTTTTTGAGAATCTATGTGCAGAACTGTTTACCAATTTTAATAAGGTTATTTGTTTATTACTGATTTGTAGGAACTTTATTCTGAATATAAACCCTTCATCAGTTGTGAATATCATCTTCCATTTGGGAGATTATTTTTCATCCACACATGGTTTCTTTTGATTAACAGACATCTTAACTCTAATATAAACAAAATGATTTTCTGTTTAAGTTATCTTTTTCTATCCAAGTTCATAAACATAATTTTTAAAAAAATCTATAATTTTAATTATTTATAACACAGTTAATTTTCAAATACACATGTAATTTTTAAATTTTATTATTTTATTTATATAAAATGTACATAACAAAAATTATCTTTGAAAGTGTACAATTCAGTGGTTTTAAGTATATTCACAAAGTTGTGCAATCATTGCGTATCTAATTCCAGAATATTTTCATCAACCCAAAAGGAAACCAGGCACCCACTAGCAGTCACTCAATTCCTCCTCCCAACCCATCTCCTTCATCACTAAATTACTCTGTCTCTGTAGATTCATCTATTCTGAACATTTCATATTAATGGAATCACGCAGTAAGTGGCTTTTTGTGTGTGGTTTCTTTTATTTAGCATAGTGATTTCAAAGTTCATTTATGTCATAGTATGTCTAAATATTTCATTTTTTTGGTTCAATATTACTTTATTGTGTGAGTATACCACATTTTGTTTATCTATCCGTCAATTACTTTTGGCTATTGTGAATAATGTGGTTATGATCATTTCTGTACAAGTTTTGTGTTTGCATATGTTTTCAATTCTTCTGGATTTATACCTAGAAGTAGAATTCTGGGATCATATAGTAACTCTACATTTAACTTTTTGAAGATTACCAAAGCATTTTTCAAAGCAGCTGCAACATTTAGATTCCTAGCAGCAATATATGAGGGTTCCAATTTATCTACATTTTCACCAACATATTATTCTGTCTTTTTTATTATAGTCATTCCAGTGTGTAGTATCTTATATACATATGCATATATATATATATATATACACACACATACATACATACACTTACACACATACATATAAATATATACATATAGACACACAAATATGCAGAAAACATGAAAATTTGTACTGTTGCTAAGACAGCAATGATGTGATGAACAATGTAATATAAGACGAAAATGTTCTTAAGTTAATAGGTTGATGGAATCTTTCATCCATCTCTCAAAGTTTTGTCTATATGCTTTCAAACTTTGTTCACAGCACTGATTTCTCATTATCTCAATATCAATTATTCCTCTCTTTTGTAGTCACAATAGTGACAGAACAATACATTTTCTTTCTTTGATATTCCCATGTTATTCTGTGTTTAAGTAGTTTGTACAATAAGGTATGTTTTTTCTGACCCAAACAAGTTCTTGCTGACATAATTTTTTTACTGACTGAATACATACTATTCATCAAAATTGTTTTTAATTAAAAATATTCAAAATATTTCCAAAGAAACGTGACCATGTATAGAACCATCATCAAATTTCTTTGACCACAAATCATTTAACCTCATGTTTTTTTTTTCTTATTTAAATATTAACCTTCTTCACCAATCAGGAATGTTTGAATTATAAATACTTTTTCTTTTCTTGCAGTGAATATAGTTTCCTTTTCTTTCACCAGACATTGTCTGCTGATTTTCTGATTATCTCACTATTTTTCTGATTTATCATAGTAATCTATTCCCAGCAAAGCATGGTTGTCTATACAGTTTTGAAATACTTCATTCTGTTTCTTCAGTCAGCTGGAGAAAAGCAATCAAAATCTGTGCTGTTGCCCTTTCTCTTCATACATTCTTATCAGAGATTAGTACCTCACTTTAGAATTCTTAACACTTAATGTTGTAGACAGTTTGAGATAACTCTCCACCTGTTTTAGAACTTCCACTTTTAAAAAGCTTAACATGTTTCATTTAAGCTTTATTCAATCAAAATAACTCCAGTGTGTATTTCCATAGTTAGTTATACTATTAGTAGGTTAAAATTGAGAATAAATGATGAATGATGGTTAATCAAACACAGTTCTACTGAAATGTAAAATACTTACATGTGGTTAGTAAAGCTATTGCTTTGAATAATTAAAAATGGGAGAACATTGAACAGGAAAAATAAAAATGGATTAACCATAAATGACATTTATTTGAAAAAATAATTATAACTGTATATATGTAAGTAAATACATATTACATGGAAGGGGGTGATCAAGAGAGCTTTCTGGGATTTCTTTTACAAAGGCACTAATCTCATTCATGAGGGCTCTACCCGTGTGATCTAATTACTTTTCAAAAGCTGCATGTTCTAATACCATCACATTAGGGGTTGGATTTTTACATATGAATTTTGAGGGGATACAGACATTTAGTCTATTGCAATAAGTGACCTAGAAATGGACCATTTTTGAGGTTCAAAAATTTAGATACTTTTTAAATCGTTTATTTCATTAAATCAAATAAATATATTGTTGATATGGTTCTGGCTTCCTCTATTTGTATTTTTCTAAATCTTTGATAAGTTGATTTTGTATTTTCTCACATTTCATTCACCTAAATTGTCTTGGTAATCCATACAAAAAGATTTGCTTTTCTATCCATCAACATGGCCATAAATCAATAAGAGAAAATACTTTTACAAAGTTCTTTCATTTATAGATATTTTCAAATTCATCTGCTTTAGATGATCTTTTGAGAGTCCTATAATAAAATAATATTAGTATTAAAATGAAAAATGGATTGCTTGATGTAAAATGTACATTGATACATAGAAACAATCAAATATGTCTACTTTAATTGTTTTGAAAATTCCCTTTCATTATCAAATAAATTTTTATAAGAAACCAAATTATTGTATACTGAATAAAGCCAAATAACTTTGGTGGAGGACATTGTGCAGCAGAGCAGAAAACTCCAAAAGGTAAAGGGACTTGAACTCGCTCTGGGACAAAAAGGGCTAAAGTAATTATTGTGAGATAGTTAGGGCTCTCAAATTTTTTATCACAAAGATTTGGGAAAAGAAAATCAACAATTGAATCCTACATGGTGAGTGTTAAAATAGAGATATGGCTAGGGCACAGAAATAAAGTAGAATGTGGACTTCAAGCCTTACAGGAAAACACAATTTCATAATATACAATATGTTCAAGGAAAAAGTATGTACATAGGGTCATAGTATTTAATCCTTATAAGATATTGTTCATGTTCATGTTTAATTTCTATAGTCAGATGTCTTGGGTGTTAACCATGATTTCTTCATTTGTAGAGCAACTAACCAATGAAAATAACTAAACTCTTTTTTAATTTCTTCATCTATAAAATGGGGACAAAAATTTTAACTAACTGAGAACTGTGTGAGAATTGATTTTATTGACATATGAAAAACATTTAGAATAGCCTGGTACCTAATGAGCACTTGGTGTGTGTGTAATGTCCGTTCTACTTAGCATGTATCCCCAGTTCCTAACACAGTGCTTTGCACAAAATAGATGCTCAATTAACATCTGTTGATAAAGCAAATAAAGTAAATAGCCAAAAATAAAATCTTTAAGAATAGAAATTTAATACCTACTTGCCCCTAATTAAATCAAGTCAACTAGATCAGTATCATTTTTAAACTTCTGATACTTCTTAGCCACTTGCCTTACCTACTCAGGAACTACTATCACAACTGAACCATCACAACTGAACACTACATCTATGTGCTATATTAATCTTAACTGGCTTTAATATATCATATCTACCAAAATTTTACCTGACAAGTGAAATACTGACTTATAAATTTTGACCTTACTTGAAGTTTTCACATTTAGAAAGAATAATGCAACTTTCTCATCCCCTAAAGTAGAGGCAGGTAACATAGAAGAGAATGGAAAATAGTTAGATATGTCAATCAAAAGCATCGTACACAATGGTTAAGCCCTGGAAGAAGCAAGAATGGAAAGGGTGATGAGGTAATATAATTGGTGACCACCTACTAGATTAATATGACTGTAGTAGGTGAAGAAATTGTTTTCTGACATCAAGAAAGTGACAATAATTTTATTAGAAGTTTGGAAGAAAGATTCAATTTTAAAAGACATGAAATTTTGATAGGTTTATTCAAGATTTCATATGAATCTTTGTAGACATTACCTTGGACAATTAATTTTCAAGGACCTGAGAAACGGATTTAAGTGAAACCTAAGCAAAGACATGAAGGGGATAAAATCACAGTAATCCCAGTAGTTTTACTCAAGTAGATGTGTAAGATATTATCTTGAATTACAGTAATTAAAGATGACACTAAATGATGCCCAGAAGAAGAGAATGAGAGTGAGAAAACCCTGTTGAGATGAGGATTAAAATAAACTTTCCCTTCTTTAAATTGGTAGGATCAAAAATAATGCATTCTGTTAAGCATAAAAGGGAAGATTAAGACTCTGGAGTTCCTTCTGTCTTTTGGGAATAATGGGATACTATTTCAAAACCCTTAATAGGGAATCTCAGGCATTATGTGATTTAGTTCTTTGGGGAAAGCAATATATGTACTACTCAAACTATAGTGATGCTGTGGTAGACAGAATTATAAAGATGTTCCCCAAGATTCACATCCACTAGATTTTCAAACACTAATGTAGGTTGTGATGTAAAGGGATTTTTGCAGCTGCATCTAAAAAGTCACTAATCAGCCTATCTTAAAATAGGGAGATTATCCTGAATTATCTAAGTGAGCCTCATGTAATCATGAGTCCTTAAAAGCAGAAGAGGAAAGCTAAAGAAGCAGTTAGAGACAATGTAGCAGAACAAAGGAAAAGAGAGGAGAGATACAAAAGCATAAGGAGAATTCTACCTAGAATTGTTTACTTTGAAGATGAGGGGAAGGGGACAAAGCCAAGGAATGTGGGCAGCCTCTAGAAACTAAAAAACATTTTCTGGCTGAGGGCCAGCAAGGAAACAGATGCTTCATTTCTATGATTACATAAAATGGAATTCTACCAACAACCTGATGATTTTAGAGGTTTTATTAATGCACAGACTTCCCTAGAACTCCCAGAAGGAATGCCACCCTGACAACACGTTGATTTTAGTTCAATGAGATCCATGTTGGTTTGTACTCCTCACATTGTGAGATAATACACATGTATTGTTTTAAGCTGCTACATTTGTGGTAATTTGTTATAACAGCAATAGAAAACTAATACAATGATATCAAATAATTATATCACACTAAAGGACTTGTGGTGGATCTGAGTGATTATAAAAAGAGAAAATTTTCCAAGAGAGAAATCTGTCTCTATTTCTTGGTGAAATAAGATACACCATATCTGTGAATATTGACACTTTCATGCCTCAAAAAATGACATTTTTATGAATCTATTACTGAAAAAATATTTTCAATTTCAAAGGAAAAATATATCTGGAGGGAACAACTTTTGTTTTTTATACAGTCATTGGGAATTCTTAGTAGGAAAATTTAGTTGTACTAAAACTGTGGAAAATGTAAATAAGTGTTGGGGTCATGGCAGTGACAGAAATGCGTGCTATAATTGGAAGTCTTATGGAAATAATTAGCAGTTTTTGATGTTTTTTGTTTTATGGGTTTTTCTGGACAACAGTCATCTTTGACTTGTTCAAAAAGGGTATGAATCTGGGTTCTCAGCCTCAGCAGTATTGATATTGTAGGTTATATAATTACTTGTTGTAGAGGCTATTTCAGACATTGTAGAATGTTTAGCAGCATCCTGGGCCTCTAACCACTGAATACTAAGTGATATACCACCAACACACATACTCCAACTGTGATAACCAAAGATGTTTCTAGACATTGTCAAATGTCCCCTGGGCGCAAAATCATCTCTGCTTGAGAATCACTTTTCTATATTATGAGGACTGTATAATTTAGTAGAAAGTACAAATATGGGTCCAGGAAATTAAGGAGGCCACTGTAAAATATTAGGTTATCATTGACCTGGAAAATGAAAATATTTTTTTTCCAATCGTATTGCAGAGGAAAGTGAAATCCTTAGTTATGTCCTAAAGGCTCCATTTCTAGATATCGTCACATTGGGAAGTAGCCCTTTAATATGAATTTTGGGGGAACACTTCATTCAGTGAATAATAGGGACTCTACCTGTGCTGACATCATTTTGAGAGATATAAGCTGATATCCCTGGGTGTTATCAGAAAGGCTTTCTCATAAGGGAGTCATTGATCAAAAAAGCTCTTTAAATTAAAGTGCTACTTTCAGGAAGATGGTGGGAGCATTAAAAAAAAAGAAGCTACGACATACCCTAAAAGCATAGTTCCATCTCCTTCTAAAATGTATTGCATGCCATAGTATAAGCAGTGATCCCCAGCATTTGATTCTTTGTCAGATCCCAATTAAAAGGTGGATGGTTTATGGGTGGAACTAATAAAATGGTTAAAGAAAAAAAGTGATAGGAAAAAATGTGCTAGTAATGGAAATAGTTTTGGGAAGTTCTGAGCTGTTATGATTTATGGGAAGAACATTTACTAAGATTGAAAGAGAACGTTGACCAGATAATCACAGGAAGTATAATCTGGGTGTTATTTTAAATGACTTGGAGAATTGTACCAACTTATATCTACTATATTTGAAAATTAGTAGTGGAAAGAGAAAAATATAAGACTGAGGGAGGCTCTGGAAAATTTTTTTTTTTTTCGGAAATCAAGTTGGTGACAGGACTTATATGATGAAAGAGTTTTATAAATTTGTACTAATTATAACCTCAATATTTGGAGTCACTGGGCTAGAACTCAAAAATTAAAATAATCCTAGTTATTCTCTCAGTGAGAAATATTTTTCTTATATTAACAGAAATGAAATTAGAATTGGATAGTCTAAAATCCTAGAATACCAAACTAAATGAAAAAAATATGAAAAAAATATGGAACTCAGAGGACTTGAAAATATAAAAGTGTACCCTGCGTTACAGCTTCCTAGTTTAAGTAGCCTAAATAAATATTTATGCTGAATGTGCAATTAGTAGGAATGATCCAGATTGTAGATCAGAGGCTAATGCCCATAGGCAATCAATGGTCTGTAATTAATGAAAGCTACTTTGCTGCTCATTTCTGTGCAGAACTCTCTTTTTATAATCTGTCAGTGGTTATGACCCCAGAAATATTTTGGAATATAATCACTGAAACTTGGCCTCTTGTATATAATCCTCTTTCTATGTGGTATAGGCTTCAAAAAAGAGGATATTTTTAAAAGGGAAATATCCTTAATAATGACCAATCCTCGATATAAACAAATTACTTATATGTTGAATTATACTGGTAGTGGTATAATTATAGATGTAATATAGGACACAATGAATGCATGTGGAACAAATATTCCAATAATATTTACTGTGTAACTCAGTTGTTTCTAACCTTTTTGGCACCAGAGACCAGTGCTCCTTTGAGAATCTAATGCCTGATGATCTGGGATAGAGCTGAAATGGTGATGCTATTGCTGGGGAATGGCTGCAAATATAGATGAAGCTTTGCTCACTTGCCCACCCACTGCTCACCTCCTGCTATGCAGCCAGTTCCTAACAGGCAACGAATGGACTGGTACCGATCCACAGCCAGGGGGTTGAGGATCCCTGCTCTAGATGACTGTGTCTTATTTTCTGTTTCTCAACATGCCTGTTGAGAACTTTTTTATATTTTTTATATCTCTATATATACTTATGATACGCTCCTTTTAATTAGATTAACCAGAAAATGCATTTCTCTTTCTTTCTTTTTTCCTCGATCTCAGTGAGTTAGGAACATCTATGGGAAGGCAAATTTATATCTCACCTATTGCCCATTACTATAGTAACAAACACCTTGGGTAAAGTAAAGGAACCCACATACCACATACAGAATTATGGAGGGAGCAACATAATCATCTAAGATTTTCATTTCATCCCTGAGCTTCTAAGATAAACTCCTGGTATTATGGATAAATAACATGATACAATTTAATTTTAATGTCCAGTTTATCCAAATGGTTTTAGGTAACGTTAAGATAGTATGATAAGCCCAGTAGGAAAGAAACCAAATTATTTCAGTTTTAGGGGCCCACTTAATACTTTCTAAATGTAACTAAACTGGTACATTTTCTTTAGTCACAAAGCTAAAATATTGACAGGGATTTGCACTAATTTACATCTAATTATAATTGATATTGTTAACATTTTTTATTGTATCCTACAGAAGAAAAGTTATTTTAAATTGTATTTTTTGTTAATAATGAGTATTTGAAAGAATTGTTTTTACAGTATTCATCTTAAAATGCACCACCAACTTTGAAATGCAAGAGATGCTGAGAGAATAATATTTAAGTATTCCTACAGTATAAAAAGAAAAGGCAGTTCTGTGATTAAGTTTTAAATCATCTGTGACACTTGAAATAATTGGAAACAAAAAGATAACAAAGTCTAATTATATGTTTTAGAATTAGCTACTATTATACTATTTTATAGCCATACAATTAAAAATATTTTAGAATAATAGCATGGGTGAAAAGAAAAATAAACAGATCGATCATCATCAAAATTCCAATATGTCTTCTGACCTCTTAGCTAAAAACCTTCAATCATAGATTATTTTGCAAAGATATTTACCGTCTATTAGTCATACATGATAGAATATAACATAATTACTTTCATTAAATATGATGTTTAATACACTTTCTTCAAGGTTTCTTAATAAATAATTGGTGTGTATGTATAAAATAGGAAAATAAATCTCCAGGTTGCAGTACAATGATAAAGTTCTTTTAGTGTAATAGTATTGTACTTCAGGCACTAAATCCCCATAATTACTTCTCCCTTACAATTTTGCAGTGTTTTATGACATAGTACTAGTTACTATTCATTTGGTACTATATTCCAAATGTTTTGCTAACTACTTATAAACTATAATCCTAAGAATAATACTAGAAAATATCAGAAAGTTTTAGTAATTTGCCTAAACAAATGCATTATATAACAGAATTCACTCTGGTCTGAATTATTTCAGATCCATACTTTTGCTCTAATCTCTACAGCCTTTATTTTCTCTTTGGTAGAATAAAAACAACCACAATCACAACAACACAACAAGGTGTGTGATAAAATTAGGACATGTTAAAGTTATCTGCTTTGGAGAGAGAAGTACTTTATTTCTTATCAAGAAAAGTGTTTTAAAATAACATTTTGCTATTTATTTTAAAAATAAGAAACAATTCAAGAAGATAACTTAGGTATTTACATGTACACATCAAATATAATTTTTATTTGTGACTTATTCAATTCTTATATTCCTTGATAGAATAAAGTCTCCTGAGATACTTGTGTTGTATGAAAATTTTAATACATTACTTTATCTAGTGTAGTGTCTAGCTTGCATTAATATAGCAATCCTGCTTTCTTTTTAATTCATTTTTGCATCCTTTTTGTTATTTTGCTTTTAACTATCTGTATCTTTACATTTAAAGTAGATTTCTTGAAGGCAACATGTAGATGGATCTTGCTCTCCTATTCAATCTGACACTCTCCCTTTTAATTGGACATTTAATCCATTTAAATTTAATGTTATTATTTATATGGGTATATTAATATTTATCAACTATTAGTTTTATATTTTTCTCATCTTTTTCTTTATTTCCTAGTTTTATACATTTTTGATTAATTGAGTTTTTTATTATTTCATTTAATTTTCAATATTGGCTTATTAGATATCATTTTTTTTGTTGTATTATTTTTAGTGGTTATTTTAGAATTTATAAAATATTTGTCTTATCGCAGTAAGACAAACTTAGAGTAAAAGTTATAACTTCGGATATAGTACACAAACCTTAAGTAATCTTTCTGTATCTACCTTCCCAAACTTTTTAGTATTGTTGCATTGTTTTATTTATATATTATGAACCATAAGATTCTATTTTTTTTTTATTTTGGCTTTTGATATTTGAATATAATACATCTAGATGTAACTCTATTGGAGTTTCTTGAACTTCCTGAATGTGCAGGTTAATGTTTATCATCAAAGTTGAAAAGTTTCCAATCATTATATCTTTTCCATAGACCGAATGTATCCCCCCCAAAATTTATGTGTTGAAACATGATTCCCAATGTAATCATATTTGGAGATGGGGCTTTGGGGAGGTGACCGGGTCATGAGGGCAAAGTCTTCATGATGGGATTAGTGTTCTTATAGAAGAGACCCCAGAGGGATCACTTGCTTCTTCCACCATGTGAGGAAAAAGATATAGGTGACTGTCTATGAACTAGAAAGTGAGTTCTCACCAGACACAGACATAATCTGTCAGTGACTTACTTGATCTTATATGTCCTAGCCTCCAGAACTGTGAGAAATTAATTTCTGTTATTTATGCTATTCAGTCCATGGTATTTTTGTTATAACAGTGTGAACAGACTAAGAAAATCATAACATATTTTTTATTGCTCCTTTCTCCTCTCTTCTTAGACTCCCATTAGTCTATGTTGGTATGCTTGATAGCATCCCAAAGGTCTCAGGCCCTATTTATTTGTTCTTACTCATTTTTAATTCTTGTTATCAGATTATGTCATCTCAATTAGCCTACTTTCAAGTTTGCTGATAGTTTTTTTTTGCCAGCTCACACCTATACTTAGTTTCTTTAATGATCTTTTTATTTCTGTTACTTTCCTTTTTAACTAAATCATTTTTACTTTTTTAAAATAATTTCTCTCTATTGCTATAAATATAATCTATATGATGCAATATTGGTCTCATGCATTCCTGTAATTCTTTAGATACTGTTTCCTTTAGTTCTTTGAAAAGATTTTAATTAATTCACATATTTTTAAAATAATTTACAACATATATACTTTATGAACAGCTTTTTATAGAGTATTGTAAATGTTTTTCCTATGCGTCGGTCATATTTTCCTCATCCTTTTCATGTTTCTTAACTCTTGTTGTTGTGAGCAAGAAATTTAAAAATTACAATGTGATAACTTTGGAAATCAGATTTCTCCTTTCTCTCCCGTTTTCTATCAATGTTCTTGTTGCTTTTATTGCATTTATTTTTATATGCTGCTACTGTTTTTTTGTCTAGTGACTTTTCTGGTTTAATTTTTTTTTTTTTAAGGCTGTGTTCTTTTGTTGTGATTGGCCACTGAAGTCTCAGCTTAATTAGTTTAGTGGTCACCTAATGATTTTAGAGATTTACTAAATGCCTTAAACCAAAGAGTTTCCCATTCTTTGCCTATGTTGAGATATACTTTAAACAGTCTAGTTGTTTACAACTATGCCTTAGCTTTCAGTCTCTGCTTGCACAGAATCTTAGTGTCAGCCAGAGAGAATAGAGTCACTCAGTTATTTTCTGGGTCCAAACACAGACCCAAATATGTGTGTAGCCTTTAGATCACGTGGAATGTTGAAATACTCAAAGCCACCTATATATGTTTCATTTTTCAGATCATAATTTTGTTTGAGGCTAGTCTCTTGTTTGCCTCATTTTCTAGCACTGCTTCAAATAGCTGCCATTTTATATAGTTATCACAGGTTATTTTCAATATATTCCCAAGATTCTGAGCCTTTTACCCTAAGTGAGCTCTGAGTCAACTTAAATAAGGATAAACCCTATAAATAAATGTGACTTTTGTAGAGAGCTGCCAGACAGAGCAAGTATAAAAAAGTCTCTGCTGCTAAAATTTTTGAGGGAACTCTTAACTCATTTTGTTTCTTCCATTAACTTTTAATCACAGTTACAAGATTTCAAGACTGCTGATTTTCAAGGTTTTACAGAATTGGAGAAAAAAGAACAAGAATAGGCCAAATAAAAACACCATGAAACTCACTGATCTTACCAAGAGAGATCTAATTTTGTTAAATAAATGATCTCCAGATTATTATAACCCTGGTATTAATTTTGAGAATGTTGTAAAAGCTGATTTTGACAATTTTTAATAACATTCTCATTTCTTTTATGAAGGAACAAATTTTCAGAAGACTGTACTCTACATTGTAAAAGTATTTCTGTTTACATTGATTTATGAAAAATATTTTGACTAGATAGAGAATTCTTGGTGGCATTTAAAAAATAGTTTTACTTCAATACTTTAAAATGTTGTCCAATCATCTTTTGGTTTGAATTCTTTCCAGTGAGAAATCTGCTGTAATTCTTATTTTTTGTTCACTGATTTATGTCTATTTAACTAGGAGCTGTTACTTTTATTTTTTTTTTCAAATATCACCAAATTTGCATTGGGTTATAATGTTACTTTATTGTGTTTCATGTTTCTTGTGGTTGGGTTCATTTAGTACCTCAGATCGGTAGATTAATATTTTTTATTCATTTGGAACAGATTTGGTTAGTTATCCAAACATATTTCTTTCTGTGTCCTTCTCCTTCAAGGCTTCTAATAACATATTCATTAGGCCAAGTAAAGTTGTTTCTTAGTTCACTGATGCTGTTTATTTTCAGATTTACTTTGAATAATTTCTGTTGCTATGCATTAGGTTCACTAATCTTTTGTTCTGCAGTGTCTAATTTTTTCTTAATTCTATCAGTGGTATTAGATATTGCAGTTTTGACTTGAGGAGTGTGAATTTGTTCTTCATATTATTCTTGTCTCAATTTCACTTTCATGTTCTTTATCTTTTTTATCAAATGAAATATAGTAATAATAGCTCTTTTAATATCCTTGTTTATTAATTATTTTCTCTCTTTCACTTACAGATCTGTTTCTATTGATATATTTTTCTCCTCATTATGTGTTTACTTGCTCTTTTGAATTACTGTTGGATGCTAGAGGTTAGAAATTTTAACTTGTTTGTGATGAATTATTTTGTATTCTTATTAATAATCTTGAGTTTTGCCTTGAAATATTGTTATACTATTTTAAATTATTTGAACCCTTTGAGTCTTGCCTTTAAGATTTGTCATATGGCACCAATGTAGCCTTTAGTCTTGGGCTAATTTGCGGTGCTACTGAAACAAAATATTTCTTAGTGTTCTACCTAATGGCTACTTAATTACCTTGTTTTTAGTCTCACTGTTAGGAATAGGAATTATTTCTAGCACTGTGTGAGCTCTTAGGTTTATTCTTTTTAATTCTTCTAATTGGTTCTTTCCAAAGCCTACTAGAGTTTCCTGAAATGGTTAGATTATTAGAACTTAGTGAAGACTCAAGGGAAACTTCTGCAGAGCTCCAGAGCTCTCTACAGATTTCTCATCTCCAGTACTCTTAGAAAATCCTTCCTGCCTTCACTCCTCAAATCCCTACATTGATCTCCCCATCTTAGAAACAGTCACAGGTTTGGCTTCATCTCCCTTTCCCTGCATTAAAATATGGAACCACTTTCAGTGTTGTAGCCATGAGCACTCATAGGATTCATCTCTTTGATTTTCCTCTTGTACAGAGTTTGGTGTCCTGTATAGCCTACTATTCCAATATCTGAAAATCATTGTTTCATATTTGTTGTCTAGATTTTTATTATCTCAAGTAGGGGATAAACCATTTTGTCCAGAAACAAGAATCTCTTTCCTAGAGTTGTATTTTTACCTAGTTTTTTATACCTATAAAATATTTTAGTTATTTATTATGTATCTAATTTGTTATTTCACATAGATAATTACTGGGTGCTACAGAAAAGCATAGTTTTAACTAAATTATTCTTTCAAGAAAAAAATTTAAGTGAGATATTATATCATATGTAGAATATATTTTTTGAAGGAATAAATATATCATTTTTTCAGATTTAGGTTTATTCTTAAGTATGTGCCATTATATTTTTACAAGGTTCTTTCTCTTAATTAGTTTGCAGACTAGTGGTAAAAATCAGACAAGAATACAACAATGTCTTTAGTTTGCACTTCCAGGGGGAACAGAACAGATGTATATTGTAAATATGCTATTTTAATTTTTCTTTCACTGACCAGTAGGATTTAAACAGGTCAAAAATGTGAAAAGGTTATTTTAACAGAAAAAAGGAAGCTGCACAAAAAAAGTTAACAAAGAAGAGACTGTGAATGGGGATGGAGGTGGAGTAGAACAGTATGACAAATAACGTAATGTCAACTGAAGTATAGAATATATAAATGAAAATATAAGACAAGCCTTTAGAAGGGAGCAAAATAGTATGGAAAGTATTGAATACCACTCTTTGGTGACATTAGGTTATTTGTTCACTGTTAATTATTAACAGAAGGAGGGAGACAATCAGAATTAAACTTTGCTGCAAGGATTTTGTTCTACTTCTGTAGTATGGGCTATGCTCATAATAGAAATACCAATTGAGAAATAATGAAATTAAGATTTCTTAAGGATTCACTCTGTGGTTACTGTGGTAGCAAAGACATTGTTTATAGACTATAGAAGTCAGGAAGTGAAGAAAAGTTAAAAGATAAAGACCAGTTTAGTTACAATGAAAAAAGACATAGATATAGAGATAATACATAGCTACTACCAATGTTAGATTATTAAAATAATTGCATAAGTGCTTGTTAAGTCTCTCTAAACAGTGCTGCCAAACTATTAGACAACTGGCCAAAATTGAAGCAGATTGTAGGAAAAAAATGAGAAACACTGAATTTCTCTGAGAGTGTGCTTGGACTTTGAATTTACTGCCTGATGTTTAGCCAACTAAGTCAATTTGTTTTAATCCATGGGGAGAAAGAGGTGCTTTAAGTAAAAAGATTATTAAGTAGTTTAAAATGTGGCACAATAGTAGAGTTATTTAATCAATGTATTTTGTTAATTGTTAAATTATTTCTAGCTGGATTCTCTTTGCTCCAGTGACGTGTAACCATTAGTTGAGCACAACAGGTTACATGTTTTTTGGAAGTCAACTTTGTGCAAATGACTTAGAAGTGAAAGACTAATAATGTTCCTCTCCTCGTCTTCTAAACACCTATTCCCCTGCATGAATGGTTTGTAATATCAGAAGACTGATAGATATGTGTACACCAATGATTACTTTTCTCTTCATATGTCCAAAGATTGTGACATTTCTTTAAACATTTTCAGAGAAAACTGTTTTCATTGAACTTGAGGTAGATAAAAAGAAGCCCTGTCAACTGTAATAAAAGTCAGTTCATAAAAACAGCACATAACATTCAAAAATACATGAGTTGTATGTTCAGTGTTAATCTCATTTTTTAATGAGAATTGCTTTGTTTTTAGTATTCCAACAAAATCAAAATGAAAATGATACATTTTCTGGTCTTCAATCGGTAATTCTTATATAAAGTAAATTTAGGAAATGTCCACAAAAATGTCAACATTCACTCCTTCCATTCTCCTTGTTCTTATGGCTACAAGGTTTTTAATTCGATGGTAACTAATGTTTATCTTTGTTTAATTATATTTATACTGATTTTACTTTTAATAAAAGTTTCATTATAAGGATCATTCTAATAAATTATAGAGTTTTCTAATTCAGAATCCTTCTTTTTGCAGAGGATGGCTATCTACTCATTAATACCAAGTATAAAGGAAAAGAAGCAATTTATTTCAAGTACAGCAGTAGTTCTTAAGACTAGACCTAAAAATTGCAAATCAGGTACCTAAATCTCCCAAGCTGGTAGTAACAAACACTGACACTGTATCCTAAATTATATCAAATCATTACTCTAGTTCTCTATAAATACAAACTCCAGGTCTAAACCATTGTCATCTAAGATATGTGCATATCTTTATTCATGAAGTAAATAAGGCCTCTGAGCTTAAATAATACAACTAATCAGTTATTTTCTAGACAAAATTTCCTTACTGAACATTGGTTTAAAAGATCAAGCTAAATAAAATATCCCAAGGATATTTTATACTTCTAGAATTGTGCAAGAATTTCAGTAGTGGATTTCTATATTGACTAATTTTTGTGTTTATTAATGCTTCAGCTATTGTTCTGACCAAATGGAGTCTAATCTATTGTAGTTTTTATTATAGTGTTTAGCACATTTTTAATGCATTAATTCTTTATAATCACCTTGCATCAATACTTTGTCAATATTACACCTTATTATTATTAAATGCAAATAATTTTTCAACAAATTGAATAATTTAAAGGTGGTAAAACAGGAATGATTAGGTTCCCTTCTTTTTCTTTTTCTTAATTCCTTTTATTTTAATAGTACTTTCAGAAAATGCTAGAATTTCAATCCTCTAGTCTTTTACAGAGAACATTTCTCTAACACTCCAACATATCAAGCTAATTTCCTTTTAATAAAATGTATGTAGGAGCTTCTCAGGACAATATTGCAGAATATGAACAATCGAGGTTTGGTATTGTTCTGCCATTGTTAGTTTTTTCTTTTTTCTTTTTTTTTTTACCACCTGAAGGAAATGGTATGAATTAGGTTTTTCAATGATATCTGTTCAATATTAGATTTAGACTTAGTGAAAAGGAACTAGTTGTATGCTACACTGCATTAATCCTTTATAATCACCTTGCATCAATACTTTGTCAATATTACGCCTTATTATTATTAAATGCAAATAATTTTTCAACAAATTAAATAATTTAAAGATGGTAAAACAGGAATGATTTTTCCTTTTCTTAATTCCTTTTACTTTGATTTTATCTTAGAAGTTGCTTGCTATAAGAGCATTATTTTAGCTATAAAAAAAATATGATCCACTCGTTACAGAGAGACTTGTTATAATAATCCACTGGAATTATTTCTCTGAGAATTTAGAACCAGGCAATACTGCCTAGTATTCAATAAACTGGTCTATGTTTTACATTATGGGCACCATAAATCTTTTATCTACTTAGGCTACTGTCTATTGTCTATTAGGAAGTTCAAAGCTTAATGTGCAGTCCATTTTTAACAATTGTAGAGGATGTTATGGCCCACATTTTGTGTATTAAAATAAGCTTGATTTCTGTTATTATACTCATATATCCTTTTGCCCCAATCTCCTCATGTATTAGTTTATGTTATATTTCTATGTTTTTCACTTTATCTGTAAATACAGGTAAGGGCTTCGAAAGAAAGTTAAATTCTTACTATGTTTTAAATTTATTTCTTATGCTGAATGACCCTTAGATTTGTCTTTGTTATATTAATATCTATAATTTTGTAACTTTATAACCTCTTTCGATACACATACACACTTTAAACTGTGTGATACTCATTGAATCTAAAATTTCATTTTTTTATTCTATTGAAAATATTATAAAAAGATTGTATTGTCTAATCTCTTCCTCCTTAAGGTACTTCTAGTTACAATATCTCTAGTATTTCTGAAATATTCTTAGTTAAAATGTTGAGAAAGGTTTTTAAGTATGTACTCTAAAAAGTCATATTTCAAGACTATTATTTTTGACAGCTGTGAAATAACAATGTAATTGTATCATAACTGTGAAATATGACTACTTCTTGCTTATAGAAAGTGGATATTTTGCCAATTTTAACATGTATACAATAGCTTCAGGGCATCTCATATTTCCTGATTAATTAAGTCCTGTCATCCATCTTGTCAGATTCATTGCACCTTATCTAAAAGTTGAGATAAGCAGTTACGTATATAAAATAAAAGCAGGTAGTTTGAAAAATAAAAGTATACCTTTTTTTTTTGTAGTTATATATTGGGAGACCTTATATAGAAAAATGTATGTTATTTTATGATAAACTATTTTGATACTTAACAATTTTTTCTTAACAATTGTAGACAGCCAAGATTTCATACAAATTGATAGAATCATCCTCAAATATTAATTAAAAAGCTTTGGTTCTCCAGAAATGACTCAATGTAAATATATATATGTAATTGTAGAAATTCAAATTATCAACTTATATATAAATTATAGAAAAAAGACATGTAATTAATCCTTTTAGAGAAAAAATATTAATTAAATGAAATCATGCAGTAATACGTTTGGTAATGTTATGATGAAAGAAATGCAAATCATTGATTCATTTTTTTTAAATTAATTAATTATTTTAATTGAAGAAATGTTTTAATTTTTTCCCTCCGTCTACCTCCCCCTGCATCCTCACTCCCTATGGTAACCACTAATCCATTGTCCACGTCCATGAGTCTCTGTTCGTTTGTCCTGTTCTTTTGGTGCTTTTAGGTTTATATCCCACATATAAATGATATCATGTGATTTTTAAGTTCTTCTGTCTGGCTTAGTTTGCTTAGCATGATTATCTTGGAGTCTATCCATGTTGTAGCAAATGGCAGTATTTCATCTCTTCTTATAGCTGAGTAATATTCCAATGTGTGTGTATATATATATGTGTGTGTGTATGTATATACGCGTGTGCGCGCGCGCGCACACACACACACACACACACACACACACACATATATATATATATACATATATATATATATGCCACAGCCTCTTTAGCCAATTATCTATTGTAAGGCACTTTGGTTGCTTCCATGTCCTGGCCTCTGTGAATAATGCTGCTATGAACATTGGTGTACAAATATATTTTCGGATATGGGTTTTCAATTCTTTGGGGTAAATACCCAGTAGAGGGATTGCTGGATCATATGGTAAATCAAATCTTAGTTTCTTGAGGAACCTACACACTGTTTTCTATAATGGCTGTACCAATTTGCAGTCCCACCAGCAGCGTATGAGGGTTCTTTTTTCTCTGCATCCTCTCTGGCATTTGTTTTTACTTGTCCTGTTGATTATAGCTATTCTAACAGGTGTAAGAGGGTTTCTCATTGTGATTTTGATTTGCATTTCCCTAATAGCTAGCAATGTTGAGCATCTTTGCAAATATTTCTTGGCCATTTGTATGTTCTCTAGGGAGAAGTGGCTGTTCAGGTCCTCTGCCCATTTTTGGATTGGATCGTTTGGGTATCTTGTTATTGAGTTTCATGAGTTCTTTGTATATTCTAAATATTAGGCCCTTATTGGAGGCATTGCTTTCAAATATTTTTCCCATTCAGATGGTTGTCTCTTTACTGTGTTGGTGATTTCTTTTGCTGAGCAGCAACTTTTTAGTTTGATGTAGTCCCATTCATTTATTTTAGCTTTTACTTCCCTGGCCTTTGAGTTCAAATTCATAAAACCCTCTTTAAGTCTAAGGTCTTAGTGTTTTGTTCCCATGTTTTTTTCTATGCATTTGATTGTTTCAAGTCTTATATTCAGATACTTAATCCATTTTGAGTTAATTTTGGTGTGTGGAGTTAGACAACAGTTTAGTTTCCTTCTTTTGCATGTGACTTTCCAGTTTTGCCAGCGCCATTTGTTGGAGAGGCTTTCCTTTCTCTACTGTATGTTTTTGGCTTTTTTGTCAAAAATTATTTGCTCATATAAATATGAGTTTACTTCTGGACTCTCAATTCTATTCCACTGGTCCGTATGTCTGTTTTGCTGCCAATACCATGTTGTTTTGATTACTATTGCTTTGTAGTGTAATTTGAAGTTGGGCAGAGTGATGCCTCCAGCTTTGTTCTTTTTTCTCAGGATAGCTGTGGCAATGCAGGGTCTTTTGCACTTTCATACAAATCTAATGATTTTTTTGTTTTATTTCTTTAAAAAATGCCAATGAGATTTTGATGGGACTGCATTAAATCTGTATAATGTTTTAGGTAATAAGGTCATTTTAACTATGTTGATTCTTCCAATCCAAGAACACAGAATATCCACTTCTTTGTATCTTCAATTTCTTTTAATAGGGTCTTATAGTTTTCATTATAAAGGTCCTTCACATGTTTCATTAGATTTATTCCTAGGTATTTTATTCTTTTTATTGCTATTGCAAAAGGAAATAATTTTCCACTTCTTTTTTTGTTATTAGAGTATAGGAATGTTATGGATTTTTGAACATTGATTGTGTATCCAGAAACTTTACTGTATTTGCTTATTATTTCTAGTAGTGTTTTTGTAGAGTCTTTAGGGTTTTCTATATAGAGAATCATGACATCTGCAGATAGTGACAGTTTGACTTCTGTTTCCTATTTGGATTCCATTTATATCTTTCTCTTGTCTGATTGTACTAGGTAGGACTTCCAATGTTATATTGAATAGGATTGGTGATAGTGGACAGCCTTGCCCAATCTTAGAGGGAAGGTTTTTAGTTTTCACCATTACTTGTGAAGTTGGCTGAGGGCTTTTCATATATGGCCTATATTATATTATTTTCCTTCTATACCAATTTTGTTAAGTGTTTTGATCATAAATGGGTACTGTGTCTTGTCAAAGGCTTTTTCTACATCTATTGATATGATCATAGGAATCTTATTTTTTAATTTGTTTATGTGGTGTATCACATTAATCGATTTTCATATGTTGACCCATCCCTGTGCCCCTTAGATGAAGCCCACTTGATCGTGGTGTATAATCTTTTGAATATTTTGCTGTATTCAGTTCACTAGTATCTTATTTAGGATTTTTGCATCTGTGTTCATGAGAGATATTGATCTGTAGTTTTTGTGTGTGTGTGTTATCTTTATCAAGTTTTGATATCAGGGTGATATTGGCCTCATAAAATGAATTTGGAAGTTTTGCCTCCTCTTCAATTTTTTGGAAGAGTTTGAGGAGAATAGGCATTAGATATTCTTTGAATGTTTGGTAGAATTTACTGGTAAAGCCATCTGGTCCTGGACTTTCACTTTTTGGTAGGTTTTTGATGATTCAGTTTCCATACTGCTGATCAGTCTATTTAGATTTTATAATTCTTCTTGATTCAGTCTAGGAAGATTATATTTTTCTAAGTACTGGCCCATTTTTTCTAGATTATTAAATTTAATGTTATATACTTTTTCAATAGTGTTCTTGTATGATCTTTGGTGTTTCTGCAATGTCAGTTGTAATTTCCTCTTTCATCCCTGATTTTGTTTATTTGTATCCTTTCTCTTTTTTTCTTTAGTGAGTCTAGCTAGGGGTTTGTCAATTTTATTAACCTTTTCAAAGAATCAGCTCTTTGTTGCATTTATTTTTCCTTTTTTAAAAAAAATTTCATTTATTTCTGCTCTAATTTAGATTATTTCTTTCCTTTTGCTTACTTTAGGCTTCTTTTGTTCTTCCTTTGCTAGTTTTTTTTTTTTATGATAAAGTGTTAGGTTATTTATTTGAGCTCATTCTTGTATTGGGAGATATGCCTGTAATGATATGAACTTTCCTCTTATGACCGCTTTTGTCATGTCCCAAAAGTTTTGATATGTTTTACTATCATTATCATTTGTTTTTATATATCTCTTGATCTCTCTTTTTATTTCTTCTCTGACCCAGTTATTCTTTAGTAGCATGTTGTTTAATCTCCATTTATTTGTGTTTCTTCCACTTTATTTTTGCATTTGATCTCTAGTTTCAATGCATTATGATCTGAGACTATGGTTGGTATGATTTCAACCCTCTTATATTTGTTGAGGCTATCTATGTGTCCCAGTATCTGGTCAATCCTTGAGAATGTTCCATGTGCACTGGAGAAGAATGTATAAGTAGCTGTTTTGGGATGAAAGGCTCTGTAAATGTGAATTATGTCTAGTTAGTCTAGTATTATTTTAGGATGTTATTGTCTTATTGATTTTCTGTTTGGATGATCTGTCCATATCTGCCAGTGATGTATTTAGGTCCCCTGCTATGATAGTGTTTTGATCTGTTTCTCCCTTTAGTTCTATTAGTAATTGCTTTACATATTTTGGGGCTCCCTGATTGGGAGCATGGATATTAATATGTATTATGCATTCTTGTTGCATAATTCTCATTATCATTATCAAGTGTCCCTCAATACCTTTCTTTACATTTTTATTTTGAAGCCTATTTTGTCCTATATTAGTACTGTTACTTCCGCTTTCCTCCAAATGCCATTTTCTTGCACTATCATTTTCTACCTTTTCACTTTGAATCTATATATGTCTTTGGAGCTGAGATGTGTCTCTTGGTGGCAGCGTATGGTTGGGTTTTGTTTTTTGATCCAATCTGCAACTCTATGCCTTTTTATTGGTGAGTTTAGTCCATTTACATTTAGAGTGATTACTGAAATATGAGGTCTTATAGCCATATTATCTTTTGCTTTCTGGTAGCTTGGTATTTCTATTGCTTCCTGTCCTTGTGTTTCTGTTTGTGTTTTTTTTTTTTTTTTCTTTTAATTTTGGTTGGCTTTTGTGAGTTTTCCCTCTGGTTCTTTTTGTTTAATGTAATATACTTCATTTCTGAATCTTTGCCCTATGGTACCATTATGAATATGTAAAGGATAGTTATATATATACAGTCATCTCTTTTCCTCTGCACACACTTTATCTCTATTCCGCTTTGTGAATTTGGATTTTTGAATCCTTCCCTTTTCAGTCATTGTTGTCTCAGTTTGTCCCTATGTATGCTGAATGTTCCTTACTATCTTGCTACAGCAAATCTTTTCTTATTTTTAAGCTTATAATGCCCTGTTCCTATTAAGGGTTGCAGTTCTCTGCCTCCATCAGCCTGCTAGTCATCTTACTCCTAATATGTATTTTTTTGCTCATTTTGTTTTAGGTGACCTGACTCCTTTCAGTATTTCCTATAGGGCAGGACTTGTAGTGGAGAATTCCCTCAATTTTTGTATGTTTGGAAAAGTCTTAATTTCTCCTTCATATCTAAGGGAGAGCTTAGCTGGATACATTATTCTTGGCTGGTAGTTCCTTTCATTTAATAGCTTGAATATTTGATTCCACTCCTTTCTGGCTTGTAAGATTTATGCTGAGAAGTCTGAGGATAACCTAATGGGTTTTCCTTTACAGGTTACTATCTTATTTCCCTGGCTACCCTGAGAATTCTTTGTTATTGATTTTTGATAATTTTAAATAAATGTGTCTTGGTGAAGGCCTTTTTGGGTTGAAATAATTGGGTATTCTGTTAAATTCTTAAATTCCAAGCTCCAGCTCATTCCTTAGATTTGGGAAATTCTCATCAACTATTTGTCTGAAAGTGCTTTCTTATCCCTGCTCCTTTTCCTCCTCTTCAAGAATTCCCATAACTTTTATGTTTCCTCTCCTGATGGTATCAGCTAGTTCTTGTATTTCTCTTTCAATTTTCTTCTTTGATTTCTCTCTTCTTCCTTCTATTTGATTTCTAGATTTCTGTCTTCGATATCACTTATCCTTTCTTCCATTCGGTTGACCCTAATCCTCAAGCTTGTCATTTCATTTTTCAACTCTTGCAGTGTGTTTTTCATCTCCAGAAGATGTATCTGTTCTTTTTGAGCATTTCAGTCTCCTTGCAAAAGAACTCATTCTGCTCATCTAGTTGTTTTTCAATGTGTGAAATTGTTGATATGATTCGTTTCAGATCTCATTGAGTTTTTCAGAAGTACCATCCTGAATTCTCTGTCATTTAAGTTGCATATTTCTATGTCTGTAAACTTATTTTCTGGAGATTTTTCTCTTTCTTTCTTAGATGCCTTGTCACCTTGGTTGTTCATTGTGTTTAATGGACTGTTTCTCCGCCTGGGCATTAATGGAAGTGTACTCTGCTTTTTTCCAGAAAGATTTATTATATAATGGTCCCTAGCCTGCTGCAAAGAAGGTACCTTTCTTTTGGTTTCCAGTAGGTGGCCTCTAAGCCTTTTGGCTCTCTGATTTATATAAAGTCTTAATAATGTCTTTTTTTTTTCCCTCATAGATGTTTAATCACACTCACTACCCTCAGTCTCAGTTCCTGTCCATGTTAGCCACAGTTTCAGTAGTGTTTGATCAGATTCACCTGGAGCTAAGTGGCATTTTGTCTCAGAGAATATGTGGAGGTGGGGCCCTCTGAGTTGGGAGTTGGGGACTGTGGCTCAGCCTCGGTTTTGTAACTATGGCCAGTAAAAGTCAACTGTTGTTTCTCTGTTGTCTCTGCTTTTCTGCTTTCTGCCCTGATGACTGGGCCCTGCCGTCAGCCATGTGGAGCTCACAGCACTCCCAGGCAGGGTTGTTTAGGGAAGTCACTGCATTTTCTCCCCTTCCCCTCTTCCTACAGGGAGCTCCAGTGGCTGCAAGAGGCAGCTTATTTTTTTCTCCCAGTCCACTGCCCAACACCCCAGGTTCTGACCTGTGATAGCTTTTATGCGCAGACCCCATGCTCAGACATGCTGGTGTGCAGTTTGGGTGTTTTTTGTTGAGTTTTAGATGTTCAGCTTATTGTTGTTTCAAGGGGAGAGATCTGGGACATCTCTTACTCTGCCATATTTCTGACGTCATTTTGATTCATATTTTCTAATTCATTTGATAAGTACTTTAGATTGGAAAGAACATTACTTGCAATAGTATCTATAGTTACATAAGACCTTTTAAGAATTATTGTGAAATAAGTAGATAATTTTTATGAGCAGAATTTGTTTTAAAATTAAGCTTTCTTCTTGATGAAAAGCTTATTTTTTTTTTTTGATATGACAGACATACACTTTTGATTCATTCTTTGACTTCTTTAAAACATAAAAATAAGTCTTCATTCTTGACCTCAAAATCTAAGAGTCACAGCAGGTATCTATGGAGTATGAAGAATAGAAGAGAATGTGCAGCCAACTGGGGGAAATAATAATTAAGCTAATCATTTCTTAATTAGTCATTAATTAACTTAATGATGGTTAAGCCAATCATTTCACACATTAAGTGTATGCATGATTTAACCAGGTTGAAGAAGATGGAAGTGAATGGGGACATTGTAGTCATGGAGAACAGCATAACTAAAAAAATGCAAATCAGAAGTAGAATAATGCATTCAGGTAACTCTAACCTCTTCAGTATTACTAAAGGATAAAGAGTGAGATGAGAAGTAGTGGGAGATGAGGTTGACTAGAGAAGTAGATAGAGATCCTAGGATGATATGCTCATGGGTTTGAAATATATCCTAGGTCAAAGGTTCCTAAAACATAGAGATCCACCAAGTTGCTAAAGACCTTCAAACAAATACTGGCTTTTTATTTTATTATTCCCAACAACTTTCCACATAAATCCAAAATCTTAAATGTATTTCTTAAAATGTAATTAAAACATTTAAAATATCTACATATGTATCAAACAACTATGATAATAAGACATAAAGCACTTAAAATATTGCTTCTGGTCACTGTGCAATTAATATGGTCATTAGCAGAAAATTGCATTCTAAATAGTACGATTTACATATTACATGCTATAATATAAAATATGCATTTAAATTAAACACCATAAATAAAATATAACAAAAAATAAATTTATTATGACAGAACTCATAAAAATATAATAAAAAGCAATTTTTGTATTAAACTGTTATTAAATGAGATTGACAGTGAAGACAGTTGGAATTTAAGGAAGCAAGAATATTGAAGTGGTAATTGGATGTATTGCAGAAGGTGACATGCAGAGAAGTCAGGTGATGAAAGGGAAACTTCAGGCAAACTTTCAGATGCAGAGTAACTGACATAGTTCTCCTGTTTTTCCATTATTACTACAGAGATTTCAGAACAGCAAGCTTTGAGGAAGGCGCACAATGCTTTGGGATGAAAATTATTGCAAACTGGAAATTTGTTTTTACTCAATTTATATTTTTAAATTTTTTTTTTTATGATTCTCTAAATACAGCAGCCATGAAAAAGTGCCTTTCAGATCTCCCTGTAACAGGGAATCTATTATAATGATAAGTTAGTTTACAGCATCCTGTTGCTGTATCTTCAAGGTCTACTACTGTCTTCACTCTCAGATTGCACATCTTCAGGATATTCCTAGAGCAAGAGTGAGCACAGCAAGGGTCCTTACCAGAGGCAGCTATATCTGACCCATGCATGATGGCTCCAGTGGAAAATCTGCTCTGAGGCTTCTCATCAGCTGTTTAAACCTTTCTCAGTCTGAGGCTCTTTCTATATAACCTTCCTTTCTTTTCTTTTTCTTGCTCACAGATTTCAGACCTGCATTGTGGTCTGAAAGTGATACCTACCTACTCTTGCTCCCTCTGACAGGTGTTTCTTTCAATGAAACTTTTGTTCTTTTAATTCTGCTTTAGATGTCTAATTCCAGGAGAATCTGAAATATTACAGTAAGAGACATCAAGACAATATCTGAAAGAGGACTTTTCGTCATTTGGCTGACACATTCAAGGATAATGTTTAACATGACATTTGCATGGCCCATATAGTCCTTCACCTATGGTTTGACTGTGTGCCTCTTAGAGTTATCATATATAACACTGACTTGAAGACGATGGAGATGATGACAACTCTAAGAGGTGTATATATCTACTCCTGAATAAGTATGGTTATTAATTTCTCTGCATGAAATTTCAAGAATTCTTTAGCATCTTTTTATTAACTTATTAAAGTTAACATGCCCCTTCAAGAGCAACAATTTTCACTCTATCCTCAACCACCTTTACAAAACCTTTTAAAATCAACCACAAATTATGGACTTAGTTTCCTATTATATAATCCTTGTTGTCGACGTAGACTTCTTCTTTTTCTTTTTCTTTTTTTTTTTTTTGCCATGGCTGCTTAATATAAAGACATTTTTTTAAGTCGAAATATTTCAAAAGATCTTTTACTAAAGCTTCTTGCTTGACATCTTCACTTTTTTAAAAAAGGTTTTTAAAAAGTGATTGAGAATAATAAGTCTTGATGACCTCAATAAATTTGTGAACTATAAACTCATGATTCATGGGTTACTACAAATGCAATATCATATTTGGAGGGAAGAAAATCAATGGATGTTAGAACTGTTTTACATGCCTGGTTAAATGATGAGGAGTCAAAATGTTTAGCACCTTGTTTGCAAGATTTTTGTTTATTAAGGGACAGAGATAAGATCATGGATAATTCTCAAAAATTCTCTTTTGTTAAGTAGGTTTTGAGAATATCCAGACAACTTGCAATTTCTCTTTGGCTATTCCTTTGAGTAAATGTATTTTTCTGAATACATGATAGGCAAGTTTGGGTTTAGCTTAATATTGTTAGCACAACTACCTGGATAAGTAGATCTAGCCAGTTCTAGAAGGTGGTGTAATTATATACCTTCTCCTTAGGAATAAATCTACAGGATGGCATTGATACTGCTCCCAAAGTAATCCTATCTCATCTACAGCAAAATTTAGCAGTATAACCTCCTTTGATTTTTTTTTATAGCTAGGATGGGAAAATATAATTTTTTTTTTTTACAGAGAGTTAATGTTGCAAGGCTCACACTCTGGTTTCTCATCCTTTTTTTTTTTTTTTGAAAGAACACTAATTCCATTATAAAGGTACCACCCTTATATCCTATCTAAACCTGACTACTTCTCAAAAGTCCTGCCTCCAAAAACAATTACATTGGGAGTTAAGGCTTTGACACATGAAGTTTTAGGGACACAAATATTCCATACATACATGAACGAAGCTTGAATCTTGATTCTGTTGAACTTCCCAGGCTTGCTTTAAAAGACAACCCCTTTACCAACTCATTTCCCTTTGCCATTGCTTTCACCTTTAAATTCTCAAACATTATTGTCTTCTTCTGGATCAAGAATGATAGAGAAAATGAGCCCTTGAATACTCTGTCTTTTATTTTGCCAATTATTTTTCATGCTTTTCCAAAAAGAATTCTATAGTCTTGTCACATCATAAATGTGGATGCTAATTTACTAATTGTGTTTTATTATTTCTTTATTATCAATATGGTGCACACACTGATAATAAGTGCATCTTCAGCATATATACAGTTTCTTTAGCATGTTCTTCTTTGTCAAAACAATTGAGTTTTATTTCATTGAAATTACTTTTCTCACTTTCTTTTATTTCCACATTTTTCTTCATAACATTTATAACTGTTGTATGAATCAGAGCCAAATATTAAGAATGCTATGAAAATAAACTGAGACAAGTACAGAAAGGCCAAGAAAGTCTAATACCAAGTGCAACATTGTGATGCCTTTCTTATTCCATCAACATTACAACACTTAAAGCACATTTTGAATGGTCTCCATGTAATTCTGAAGTTATTCCAGTTGTATTGGCAATATAACTCAACCTTTTCTTTCTTTCTGCACAAGTTGGTTTATTTAATATATTGCATTACATTTTGGGTAAGTAAATATAATTTTTTCCTATATAAAGCTTGATCAAGAGTTTTGAGCAATATGTATGTTCTGTAAAACAGAAGCACATTTTAATAGATCAAAGGTCAAATCCTATTCATTTTTTAAATTTTTCCCGTGATATTAGATTTTTTTGCACAGAATTCCTTTACAATCTACCCAATACATCTTTTTTGGGCCTCTTTCCATTATGGACTTTATCATATAATATAATAATTAGGTTCCCATATTTGTCTTATCAGATTACTAATTCATTGAAGGCAGGGACTATGTCTTGTTTTTACTGTATTCTCAGTTTTTGTCATAAAAAACATGGAATATATATTAGCCTCAAATTAATGGTTTCTGAATTGAATATAGAATGCATAGTAAAAAATTATCAGGTGAATTCATAGATTGAGAAAGAATATCTAAAGAGGAGTAAGAATGATGGGTTATGTCAAATAAAACCAATCTCTCTGAGTAGATCTCAAAAGCTAGCTCTATCATGTTTCACTCTTAGGTTTTTTCCCCTATAAATATATTGTTTGCATAATAGTACAGATGTTAATAACTTTCATTAAGCATAATTCAAAGTACCACCATTTACATTATTTTCTTTGGACATAAAATAAAGTTTTGAAAAGAAGAGACCCTGTGTGATTAAAAATAATGTCTCATTCTAGTGTAAATTTTGTTACTAACATGACAAAAAGAGATACAAACACCAAAGAGACATAAGAGATATTCACTGTATGTTTTTTTTAATAAGGCTGAATTTAATTCAGTACATTATATATACTTAGCAAGGAATTTTTAGTGATGAGCAAGAACACAAGTAAACATTTAGCAGTATTTTTAACACTTATTTTTATAATCATTGCTTCATATCGATAGGGCCAAAGGTTAGTTCAAAATATTAATAATAAATGTGGTTTAAAAAATACTAGCTGCTGGAGAGGATGAATAGGTAGAACACAGAGCAGTGGCAATATATGATGTATGATATTATAACAAGTACATGTCATTATACATTTGTCCATATTCATAGAATATATACCTAGTGTAAACTATGGACTTTAGGTGATTATGACGTGTCAGTGTAGGTTTATCATTGATAAAAAAAAAAATGCACCATTTAGGAAAGTGATAATAATCATGAGGGAGGCTATCAATGTGTTAGAGCAGAGGGTATATGAGGAATCTCTGCCTTTATCTCTCAATTTTGCTGTGAGCTATTTTCTATAAAAAAATAAAGTCTTCACAACAACAAAACATGTATAAATAGTAGAAGAAAATATAGAAGAATATTTTTATAATCTTGTGGTACAGAAGATCTTCCTAAGCAAGAATATTAAGAGCCGTAAAGGAAAAGACTAACAGATTTGACTACATAAAAATGACAAACTTCAGTAATGGCAGAAATCCATAATGATGAAATAAACAAAATTTAAAGAGATAAATACATTATTAAATGTTATTACACATACAAAAGGTATAAATAATTTCAAGTACATTCTAAAATTAATATAAATAGTAATATTAAAATAGACCCCATGTATTCACAATTCAGTTTATAGAATAAAAATCCTAAGACCTTTAAGTTTTCTGTATATCCCACCCCTACCTATACATTTTCCTCTCCTACAGAGATAACTATTATCCTATATTTATTTTTTGTTATAGTGTTACCAAAGGAAATTTTCCCCTAAAATATTTTGTTTAATATTATTTAAAACTATTAAATAAAATTATGTTTGATGTAAAAAAAAGTTGTAATTTTCTATAAAACCATAAATACATCATGAATGGTAGGAATTTTAATTGCAATGCTTATTACCTTTTAAAAGAGCTAATTGGTACATATTTCTAATGAAAAGAGGAAACAAGAATTTACCTTTCCCTCAATTATTACTTATTCTTTCTTAAATTAAATTTATTGGGGTGAAATTGGTTAATAAAATTATACAGGTTTCATGTGTACAATTCAATAATATGTCATATATATATTGCATTGTGTGTTCACCACCCGAAGTTAAATTTCCATCCATCATCTGATCCCCTTTCCCCTTATCAACCTTCCCTTGCCACCCGTCTTCCCTCTGGTAACCACTAAGCTGTTGTCTGTGTCCATGAGTCTCTTTCTTGTTCATTTGTTGCTTTCAGTTTTATATCCCACATATGAGTGAAATCATATGGTTCTCAACTTTTTCTGTCTGAATTATTTTGCTTAGTTTGATAACCTCAAGATCCAAACCCTTGGCTATTACTCTTACAAATCAGTTATCTAAAAAGACTCAGCATATTTTTAGTCGTAATTCATCATATGCTTTCCAAAATATAGATGGCAAATCTCATTCCCCAGGAAATATGTTAAAAATTTAGTGTGTTTACTATTGAAACATATTATTAATCATTTAAATATCAGAATGCTAATAGGTAAATTTTCAAATTAAGCAATATTCAAAATCTAATATGTACACACCCTGTCATTTTATGTAGAGGAAATCTGTATAGAAACTATGTATCAGAGTGGTCTCTAAATGAGTGGAGATCAAATGCCAAAAGATTTCCTTTATCTAACATAATATGATATTTTTCTTTCCAGCAAGCAATACTGGTAGTTGTTTGCTTTTATCATGTAACACTGAATTCCAATGAGGACAGTGACTGTTAAGAATGCTTTTTCTTGAGACGGGCATTTAGTGGTAACATGCACAGCTGTGTTGTCTGAGTGAGTTAACAGGGACTGGAGCTCAGAAATTGTCAATCAGCGGGGCAAGCTGCTTAAGTTCTGCTGTAGCTCCTGAAGGGAGCTGTACAAGCTAAATGAGGTCCCAAATGTCTGGTACTTTATGTAGTCATTGCTAATTACAAAGGAGGATTGAAAAATATGGGAATCTATAGTTTTTTATTTCATAAATTTGCATACCATGACATTTAAGATAATATGAGAGCAAAATAATGACTTAAAATTGAAAAAAAAATAATATACTTTCTTTATGCCTGCATTGCACTAATTCAGTGATGTAGAAATACATGCAATTAGTGACATTGCAATATTCAGAGTTCATATTTCACTAGTGTCTACATTTAGTATACATTTACCTATGCTTGCTACATATGCACTCTCTCTTAGCCCACAAATGTGATCTCAGGGAATTTTATCTAGCCAACCAAGGTGGGAAAAAAATAAATAAACTTGATCACAGTTAACGATATTCTCCATGTTATGCCAGCACTTTCTGAGAATGGTATGTTTCTAAATTGCACTCAAAAAAGATTTCTTCCAAGTGGTCAGACTTCCAAAAGTACTTATCATTGGCCAGCTGGGTGGATAGCCCTAATGCAAGATCTATATCATATTCAGGTTAACAATTCTTAAACATAAATAACTTGGACAGCGAGATGGTTCAAATGGAAAATTGAGAATTAGCTCAGGAAATGTATTCTTCAGAAAAATCCAGAGACCAGATATATGTTTGATTGTCACCAGATTATCATTACTATCAACAATCTTATGGATAGGATACCCTATTCAGTAAATGCCAGTAATCTTGTATACTTATAAAAATATTAAATACTTATTAAATGGGTAAATATATTGATCACAGCTTCAGAGAGGAAGGAAATTCATGGGTTTAACTCATGGAACTCCCACCCCTAAAGTTATCTGAGGTCTTTGTCTGACAAAAAATAAACTGAGGAACTCACTACACATATATTCATCTTTGTTAGCAATCGCTTTAATCCACAAGCATCTAGCCTTATATAACAATAAAATGCCATATTGAAAATTTAGCTACATGGTCAGTTATAAGCAGACCATACCTTGTGAGGATTGGCAGGTGGTTTTTAGGATTCAGAATATTCTCTGAAACAAAGTCCCTTAATCAAAATAAATGGACCATAATCCATGTAGTAACATTTCTTAGCATCATTCTTAATAGTTCATAAACTTTTACTTTCTCTGCTATGACTACATACTTAACTAGTGGTCTTAGAAAAAAAATCCCAAGGGAGAAATGAATGAAATAATTTCCCCATTTACTATATTTTGAGTAAAGAATATTTCTTTTAATGTATTTTCCTTTTATACTATATAATATAGTGGTTTTAAATTTTTATTTGTTTCTAAAGTTTTTGAATATTAAGATGTAGTTTGAGAACATTTCGTTCTATTGAACACTGAAGAACGATTTTATCATCTCCAACTAGAGCAGCTGGATGTGACTTGTAGTTGTCTACTTCGGGGAAGAAGAGTGGCTGCATTGTATGGATGAATTGGTTTAGGCAGGTGCATTTGAGTAGAGAGAAATAACATGTGTGTGTATGTGTGTGTCTGTGTATGTGTGTGTATGTGTGAACAACATTCACATGGGAGAATGTTAGAAGATGCCAATTAAGTTGAACTTCTGGCATATAGAAAGTACCCATTCCCTGGAAAGAACCCCAGTTCAAAGACCTAGGCCCCTATTGGCATTTTACATCTTCAGCCTTAGCTGATTGATCCAGGTGAAGAACAAAGCTGGAGATTATCTCTCTGAAAGATTTTAAACTTTGAATGGAGAGATCTAGAAACTGGAAATCATTAGAGTTGAGATTTGGTGAAGGCAGCACTGAAGAGAAAAAGTCTCTCAGTGCCAACTCCTGTAGTTCCTTCAGCTGTCATCATCTCTAGTCTTCCAGCTGGAATCTATTTTCTTAGCGTTCTTGGGATTCTTTGAATAGCTAAGCTATATTTCCAATAATGTCTCTTTTTCATTCAGTTAGATAGAGTCAGTCTCTGCAGTTTACAATTACTGCAATCTTAATTAAATCAACTCAGTATAAACAGTACAATAATACCAAAGAACCATTTCTCTTGATTAAGAATTTAAAGTGGTTTTTCTGGAATTAAAAACCTCATTTGCTTCCTACAAAAATGAGTAGGAGAATTGCAAGGGGGATTAGAGTTTGAGAAGACATAAAAAAATTAATTCTAATAGAATTTGAATAATTTGGAGGGAGCTGAAATGTCCCTCTGAGAGTTTTTAAAACACAACATTTACTGATACATTAATGATTTTCTTTTGTAAGACTTGGTTTCTCTAGCCAGATATCTATCCCTAGTGATACAATAAGGACATTTTGTAAGGATGACAGTGTGCTCTTTGATATAATATCTAATGCTTAGAAGCACATCTCAAAATGTGAAGACCATATTTTTTGTGTGTATGCTGTATCACTTTAGGACATAATTTTTATTCTTGAACAAGAGGCACTACTTTATGATGAAAATGCTTCCTGTGAGATACTATAGTATTTACTGGTTAAGAGAGCAAGCTCCAGAGATGGGCTGCTGGAAATAAAAGTCCGGTGTCAGCCCTTCCTAGTTTTATGACCCATACAAATTACTTTTTTTTTTTCTCTTTGGCGCTATCATCTGCAAAATGTCTGTAGCAACTATGAGGTTTTTCAGGAGAAATATATTAGTGAATATTTAAATTTGTAAAGTATGAACTTGGCAAATAGCACTTCATAAATATTTGCTATTATTCTTTTTTAAATCATTTATATTACTTATCTCTAGGATGACAACTATTTTATTCCAATTGTCCCGCAGTAATTATTGAAAGTCTCCTTCTATTACTCTCAAAAGTGTACCTATATGGATCATAAATTATACATTACCTTTGCTGTCTCAATTTAAGTCCTCTTCATGCCATGAATCTGTTCTTCCTCATTTGCCCCAATCAATACATGACATTATCTTCGAAAAAGAAAAACAAAAGTGGTCATCATTCATTTCTCCCTTTTCTTCGTCCCATAGCACCAATCTATCGAGTGAGTTTGTCAATTCTTCCTTCTAAAAATTCTCTTTTATCTACTTCTCTTCATTATATCTCACCACTCCCATCCTCAGTTCAGGGCAGATAAGAATCTAACACTCAAATAACTACAAAAGCCTCCCAATTGATTTCTCCACTGACATTCTTTCACAACTCAGATTCTCTTCAAAATGACTTTTTATAATGCAAATAAGATAATGCGATTGCCCTGTTTAAAACCATTAACTTGTCTCCATGAAACTGAACACACAATCTAAACTTACTATATCTACCTGCTACACCTCCTACCTGCTCACTCAGGCTCTACCTGGGCCTCCTTCTCCTCACTCATTGTCTTCTGGTCATGCTAACAGGCTTTCAGTTTTTCAAAACTAGCCAGTATATATTTTACCACAAAGTATTTGTCATGACTGTCTCTCTTTGTCTGAAATGTTTTCCCTGCTTGTCCTTCTTTGTCTTTTTCATAGCTAAAATTTCACTGCTAGCAGGTAGCATTTCCAGATCAGCCTCTCTAGAACCCACCTTAACTGTGGTTATTTGTCTGTTTGTTTTCATTGCCCTTGTTTGCTGCTTTCATTGAACTTGTAACATGTAGGATCAATTTATTTATTTTTCATTTTATTTTCAATTTCTTGCACTACAGTAAGTTCAGATGGGAAAGAAAACCTGTCTGCATTATTCACAGAGGGAGCCGAATCCATGGAATAGTACCCACTGTTTGATAAATATTTTTGAATGAATAAATATATTTAGTAGACACTATATGAAAATTTAAATTTTTTCTTTATTTCTCCTCAAAATTGTCTTCTAATACTTTTTGTTCTATTTTTCTAAGACTGTTTAACAATGTTCTATAATGGAAAGAACCACTTCCTATCTCTGTGAACTTAAAAAATAAACTTGCCCCAATTTCCAGTTTTAAAGTGAGGAAATATCCATACCATCAACCCTGCCTTAAGCTAAGATGTGTGATACTAATCCATAAACGTTAAAGCACTATAAATCAATGTAAGGTCCTACTATTTGGCAAATAGCAACAAGTAGCAACCACAACTAGTTCTCATTTAGCATTATCAATTTGCTTTTTAGGCTATATCAAATTAAGTACAACATTCATAATGGTTTAAAATGTTTCAAAACCTGGATCTCATTTAGATTGGTTTATCATACATTTGTAGACAGGTATTTATTTTTGCAAATGGGTTTGGTTTTTATTGAAGAGCTAGACTTAATATAATATTCACAGCAAAATGAAAATTATATTAGTTGACATTTTTGAATACGTGTAATGTGCCAGGCACTATGTAAATACATTTACATATCTTATCTCTTTTAATTTAACCGGTCTGAGAAACATATACTTTGTATGTTATAGGTAATAAAATGAGCTTACAGGATCTATGGGTTTTATTGAAGTTTCCAAGTCTGGTAAATGTGAAAACTGGATTTCAGGTTAGAAATGGAGATATGGAAATGGAGAGATAACACTCTTGCTTTCTTAGTTTTAGCAATGTATATTCAGTGAAGAAGAAAGGATGTATTTATACTATTTTTATACATTGTATATTTCTCAAAAGAAACATATCTGCTTTCTCCTCTGCTCATAAATTTCTTCATTATTTCAGTGAGTATTTATTAAGTTATTTTAGAGAGTCAACTATTTCCTTACTAAATAAATGCTGTACATACACACACACCTCATAGCCTTTATTTTTATTTTTATTTTTTTAATTAAGTTTATTGGGGTAATGGTTAATACAAATATATAATTTTCAGGTGTGCAGTATAATTTGACATCTGTATATTCTATTGTGCATTTACCACCCAAAGTCCAGTTTCCTTCAGCTTCCATATATTTGATCCCATTTACCCACTTTACCCTCCCACTACTTCCCTATATTTGACCTCCATTACCCCATCTAGCTCTCCCCTCCTACCCCACCCCCTACCCTATGGTAATCGTTAGTCTATAGTCCATGTTTACCTGTTCGTTTGTTGCTTTTAGGTTTATATCCCATATATAAGTGATATCATGTGATTTTCAACTTTTTCTGTCTGGCTTATTTTGCTTAGCAGGATTATCTCGAGGTCCATCCATGTTGTTGCAAATGACAGTATTTCATCTCTTCTTATGGCTGAGTAATATTTTATTGTTTATATGTACCACTGCTTCTTTAGCCAGTCATCTATTGTAGGACACTTTGGTTGCTTCCATGTCCTGGCCACCGTGAATAATGCTGCTGTGAACATCAGTGTGCAAATATCTTTTTGGATATGAGTTTTCAAGCCTTTGAGGTAAATACCCAGTAGAGGGATTGCTGAATCGTATGGTAGATCAATTCTTAGTTTTTTGAGAAACCTGCATACTTTTTTCCATAGTGGCTATACTAATTTGCAGTCCCATCAGCAGTGTATGAGGGTTCTTTTTTCTCCATATTCTCTCCAGCATTTGTTATTACTTGTCCTGTTGATTATAGTTATTCTAACAGGTGTAAGATGGTATCTCATTGTGATTTTGATTTGCATTTCCCTAATAGCTAGTGATGTTGAGCATCTTTTCATATATTTCTTGGCCATTTGTATGTCCTCTAGGGAGAAGTAGTTGTTCAGGTCCTCTGCCCATTTTTGAATGGATCATTTTTTGTTGTTGTTGTTGTTATTGAGTTGTATGAGTTCTTTGTATATTTTGGATATTAGGCCCTTATCAGAGGCACTTGCAAATATATATTTCCCATTTGGATGGTTGTCTCTTTGCTTTGTTGATTTCTTTTGCTAAGCAGCAGCTTTTTAGTTTGATGTAGTCTCATTCATTTATTTTAGCTTTTACTTCTCTAACTTTTCAGGTCAAATTCATAAAATTCTTTTTAAGTCCAAGGTCTGTGAGTTTGGTTCCTCTGTTTTCTTCTATGCATTTTATTGTTTCAGGTCTTATATTCAGGTCCTTAATCCATTTTGAGTTAATTTTGTGTGGTGATAGACAACAGTCTAGTTTCCCTCTTTTGCAGGTGGCTTTCCAGTTTTGCCAGCATCATTTATTAAAGAGACTTTCCTTTCTTCATTGTATGTTTTTGGCTTTTTTGTCAAAAATTATTTGCCTATATAAATATGGATTTACTTCTGGATTCTCAATTCTATTCTACTGGTCCATGTGTCTATTTTGCTGCCAATATCATGCTGTTTTGATTACTGTCACTTTGTAGTATAATTTGAAGTTGAGCAGAATGATGCCTACAACCTTGTTCTTTTTTCTCAGGATGGCTTTGGCAATTTGGGGTCTTTTCTGCTTCCATATGAATCTGATGATTTTTTGTTCTATTTCTTTAAAAAATGTTGAGGGATTTTGATGGGACTGCATTAAATATGTATAATACTTTAGGTTATATGATGATTTTAATTATGTTGATTTTTCCAATCCAAGAACATAGAATATCTTTCCATTTTTTTGTATCTTCTTCAATTTCTTTTAATAGGGTATTATAGTTTTCGTTATATAGGTTCTTCACATGTTTCATTAGATTTATTCCTAGGTATTTTATTCTTTTTGCTGCAATTGTAAAAGAAACTAATTTTTCCACTTCTTTTTCTGACACTTCATTATTAGAGTATAGGAATGCTATGGATTTTTGAACATTGATTGTGTATCCAGAAACTTTACTGTATTTGCTTATTATTTCTAGTAGTGTTTTTGTGGAGTCATTAGGGTTTTCTATATAGAGAATCACGACATCTGCAGATAGTGACAGTTTTACTTCTTTGTTTCCTATTTGGACGCCTTTTATCTTTTATCTTTCTCTTGTCTGATTGCATTCACTAGGATCTCCAATGTTATATTGAATAACAAACAGTGGTGATAGTGGACAGCCTTGCTTTGTTCCTGATCTTGGAAGGTTTTTAGTTTTTCACCACTAAGTATAATGTTGGCTGAGGGTTTGACATAGATGGCCTTTATTATGTTAAGGTACTATCCTATACCAATTTTGTTAAGTATTTTGATCATTAATGGATGCTGTATCTAGACAAAGACTTTTTCTGCATAATTGATATGATCATATGATTTGTATTTTTTAATTTGTTTATGTGGTATATCAGATTAATCAATTTGTGTATGTTCACCCATCCCTGCGCCCCTGGGATGAAGCCCCATTAGGTTTGTTAGTATTTATTTAAATTTTTGCATCTGTGTTCATGAGAAATATTGGTCTGTAGTTTTCTTTTTTTGTGTTATCTTTACCTGGCTTTGGTATCTCGGTGATATTGGCCTCATAAAATGAGTTGGGAAGTATTGCCTCCTCTTGATTTTTTGTAAGAGTTTGAGAAGAATAGGTATTAAATCTTCTTTGAATGTTTGGTAAAATTTACTGGTAAAGCCATATGGTCCTAGACTTTTACTTTTTGGTAGGTTTTTGATAATTGTTTCATTTTCCATACTGCTGACCGGTCTATTTAGATTTTCCAGATCTTCTTGATTCAGTGTAGGAAGATTGCATTTTTCTAAGTACTGGTCCATTTCTTCTAGGTTATTAAATTCAGTGTTATATACTTTTTCATAGTATTCTTGTATAATCCTTTGTATTTCTACAGTGTCTGTCATAATTTCCCCTCTTTCATCCCTGATTTTATTTATTTGTGTCCTTTCTCTTTTTTCTTTAGTAAGTCTAGCCAGGGGTTTGTCAATTTTATTAACCTTCTCAAAGAATCATCTCTTTGTTGCATTTATTTTTTCCGTTGTTTTTTTTTGGTTGTTGTTGTCATTCAGTTTAACTTATTTCTACTCTAATTTAGATTATTTCTTTCCTTCTGCTGACTGTAGGCTTCATTTGTTCTTCCTTTCTCAGTTTTTTAAGATGAAGTGTTAGATCGTTTATTTGTTTGGGGGGTAGGCATATAATGATAAGAACATTCCTCTTATGATCACTTTCCCCGTGTTCAAAAAGTTTTTTGTTTGTTTGTTTGTTTTTTGTTTGTTTGTTTGTTTGTTTTAACACCTACAGCACCTGGTATTCCTAGGTGGTTTCCCATCCAGAATTTTTATATGTTGTATTATCATTATAATGTGTTTCTATGTATCTCTTGATCTCTCTTTTTATTTCTTTTCTGACCCAGTTATTCTTTAGTAGCATGTTATTTAATCTCCATATATTTGTGGTTCTTCCTGCTTTCTTTTTGCAGTTGATCTATAGTTTCAAAGCATTGTGATCAGAGAATATGGTTGGTATGATTTCAACCCTCTTATATTTGTTGAGGCTATCTCTGTGTCCCATTATGCGTTCAGTCCTTGAAAATGTTCCAAGCGTACTATTGAAGAATGTATATATAGGAAGCTGTTTTGGGATGGAAGGCTCTGTAAATGTGAATTATGTCCAGTTTGTCTAATATGTCATTTAAAAATGTTATTTCATTATTGATTTTCTGTTTGGATAATCTGTCCATTTCTGTCAGTGGTGCATTTAGGTCCCCTACTACGATAGTATTTTGGTCTGTTTCTCCCTTTAGTTTTGTTAGTAATTGTTTTACACATTTTGGGGCTCCTTGATTGGGAATATACATGTTAATTAGTGTTATGTCTTCTTGGTGCATGATTCCCTTTATTATTATAAAGTGTCCCTCAGTATCTTTCTTTACTTTTTTTATTTCAAAGTCTATTTCATACGAAATAGTACCGCTATTTCCACTTTTCTCTGAATGCCATTTTCTTGCAATATTTTTTTCCACCCTTTCACTTTGAATCTTTATTTTCCTTTGGAGCTGAGATGTGTTTCCTGGAGGCAGCATTTGATTGGGTTTTCTTTTTTGATCCATTCTGCAACTGTGTGCCTTTTTATTGGTGAGTTCATTCCATTTACATTTAGGATGATTATTGAAATATGAGGTCTTCTTATAGCCATTTTATCTTTTGCTTTCTTGTATCTCAGTGTTTCCATTGCTTCCTTGTCCTTGTATTTCTGTTTTCTTTAGTTTGGTTGACTTTTGTGGGTTTTCCCTCTGGTTCTTCTTGTTTTATGTTATATAATTCGGTTCTGAATCTTTGCCCTGTGGTTACCATTACAAGTATGTAAAGGATATTTATATATACACAGTCATCCATTTTCTTCTGTGCATGCCTTATCTCCATTCCCCTCTGAGAATTTGGATCTTTGAATGCTCCCATTTTCAGTTATTATTTTCTCAATTTGTTCCTATATTTGCTGTATGTTCATTACTATCTTATAATAGCAATATTCTTCTTAATGTTTAAGCTTATATGCCCTGTTCTTAGTAAGGGTTGCACTCCTCTGTTTCTATTTGCCTGATAGTCACTTTACCCATCATTATGTTGTTTTTTGCTCATTTTGTTTTGGATGAACTGACCCCTTACTGTATTTCCTATAGTACAGGCCTCATAGTGAAGAATTCCTTCTTTTATATATATATATATATATATCTGGAAAGATCTTAATTTCTCCTTCATATCTAAAGAAGTGCTTAATTGTATACATTATTCTAGGCTGGTAATTCCTTTCACTGAATAATTTAAATATTTGCTTCCATTCCTTTCTGGCTTGTAAGGTCTGCGCTGAAAAGTCCGAGGATAATCTAATGGGTTTTCCTTTATAAGTTATCATCTTCTTTCTGGCTTCCCTGAGAATTCTGTCTTTGTCATTGATTTTTGATAATTTTAATACAATGTATCTTGGTGAAGGCCTTTTTTGGTTGAGAAAATTGGGTGTTCTGTTGACTTCTTTAATTCCAAGCTCCAGCTCATTCCTTAGATTTGGGAAATTCTCATTAACTATTTGTCTAAAAATGCTTTCTAGTCCCTGTTCCTTTTCCTGGCCTTCAATAGTGCCTTATTCTTATTTTTCCTATCCTGATGGTATCAGCTAGTTCTTGAATTTCTTTTTCATTATTTTTCATTTTTCAATTTCTCTCTTCTTCCTTCTGATTTATTTCTAGATTTCTGTCTTAAGTATCACTGATCCTTTCCTCTATTTGGTCAACTCTATTTTCAAACTTGCTATTTCATTTTTCAACCCTTGCAGTGTGTTCATCTCCAGTAGTTCCATTTGATTTTTTTGGAGGGTTTCAATCTCCTTGCTCTACTCATCTAGGTGTTTTTGCAATTTCTGAAATTGTTAATATGATTCATTTTGGAGCTCACTGAGTTTTTTCAGAAGTACCATCCTAAATTCTCTATCATTTAAGTTTCATATTTCTATGTCTGTAAGCTTATTTTCTGGAAATTTTTCTCTTTTGTTCTGAGATGCCTTGTCATCTTGATTGTTCATGGTGTTTAATGGACTATTTCTCTGCCTGGGCATAAATGGAAATGTATTCTGCTTTTTTTCCAGAAAGAAGATTTATTACATAAAAGTCTCTCTTTAGCCTGCTGCAAAGAAGGCGCTTCTCTTTTGGTTTCCAGTAGGTGGCGTCTAAGCCTCTTGGATTCCTGCTTTATATAAAGCCTTAAAAATGCCTTTATATTTTTTGATAGATATTTAATCACGTTCACTACCCTCAGTTTCAGTCCCTGTTAGTGTTAGCAACAGTTTTGATAGCATTTGCTCAGATTCCCCTGGGGCTCCACCATATTTGTTAATAGAGGGTATGAGGGAGGGGCCCAATGAGTTAGGGGCTGGGGGCTGTGGCTCAGCCTTGGTTTTGCAACCACAGCAGGTAAAAATCAACTGTTTTTTTTCTGCCATCCCACTTCTCTGCCTTCTGTCCTGATGACTGGGCCCTGCCCTGGCTGCAGGGAGCTCACAACTTTCCCAGGCAGTGCTTTCAGGTAACTTGCCACTCCCTCTCCCCTTCCCTTTTCCTGCAGGGAGCTCAGGTGGCTCTGAGAGAGAGCTTCTTTATTTCTCCCAGTCCACCACCCAACACCTGGGGTTCTGACCTGTGGTAGCTCTTATGCACAGATCCTACACTCAGTCATGCTGGTGTGCAGTTTGAATGTTTTTGTTGAATTTTAGACGTTCAGCTCATTGTTTCAAGGGGAGAGATCTGGAGATGTCTCTCAACTCAGCTATGTTTCCAAAGATCTTCCCTTTATTTTATTATGTAGATATCTTTGAACATCACTAAGAAAAACAAAAGAGGTGATCAGAACTTTGCCTATGGTGGCGGGGGTGGGGGTGGGGTGGTTAAGCTTTATCCTCTAGACACTGGAGGCATTGAACTAAACAGTGTACTCAACAAGAGAGTTAGTCTTGTTAGTATCATAATTAATTTGTATCTTGAAACAATCACAATAGTAATGCTATGTAGAATGGTTTGGAGAGTGTTAAACAAAAATAAATTTCTTTGATAAGCTTACACGATAATCACCACAACATATATGAAATTGATTACCATGCAGCCTGTTTAGTTTTTGTGATGAAAGAAATTTTTGGCAATTTTTACCTGCACAATTAGAAAAAGGAATAGCTTTTTTAAAGTCTTAAAGACTAGATCTTCTGATTCATAAAAAAAATCACAATTCATGTTTAATTCATAACAAATACACCTTATATTTATACTTTGTTTTTGAACATTGGAAGAAGTGTAATTATAACATTAATGTGATACTTAGGTATATAAGATCAAATCACCTGCAAAAGGAGACAATTTAACTTATTTTTTTCCAATTTAAATGCATTTTATTTCTTGTCTTTGCCTACTTGCTCTGACCATTTATTGAGTATTATATCAGCTGTGAGCTTGCCATACATGACATTTATTATATTGAAGTATATCCCTTCTATACCTAATTTGTTAAAGGTTTTCTTCATGAAAGAATGTTGCATTTTGTCAAATGCTTTTTCTGCATCTATTGAGAAGACCATCTGATTTTTATTCTTATTGTGTTAATGTTGTGCACCATGTTAATTGATTTGTAAGTACTGAACTACCTTTATATAACAGGAATAAATACTGCTTGGACATGGTATATGATCCTTTTACTGTACTATGGAATTTGGTTTGCTAAGATTTTTGTTCAGCATATTTGCATTTGTGTTCATTGGGAATATTGGATTGTAATTTTCTTTCTTTGTGATGTCTTGCATATGTCTTGTGGTTTCTTGCAGTGTATTGTAATTTCTTGTCCAGTTTTATTATCAGAATAATGCATATCTCCTGAAATGAGTTCTGAAGTATTCTCTCCTCAATATTTTGGTAGACTTTGAGAAAGATTTGCATTAATTCTTCTTTAAATATTTGGTAGAATTTGCTAGTGAAGCTATCTGGTCTTAGACTTTTTTTTGTTGGGAGATTTTTTTATTGCTGATTCGATCAGCTTAGCAGTTATGTCTATTCAGATTTTCTATTTCTTTATAATTCAGTCTTGTTAGATTGTATGTTTCTAGGAATTTATTTGTTCTTATAGGTTGTCCAATTGGTTGATATATGATTGTTCACAGTAGTCTCTTATGAACCTTTTTATTTCTGTAGAATCAGTTGTGTCTCTTTTATTTCTGATTTTATTTAAATCATCTCTGTTATCTTCTTAGTTGAGCTAATGATTTGTTAATTTTGTTTATCTTTTCAAACTATCTTTTAGTTTCATTGTTCTTTTCTATTTTTTTCCTAGTCTTTATTTCATTTATTTATGCCCTGATTTTTGTTGTTTTCTTCCTTCTGCTAAATATGAGCTTAGATTGTTCTTTTTCTAGTTCTTTGAGGTATAAAATTAGGCTTTATATATATATATATATATATATATATATATATATATATATATATAATTTGTTAATGTAGGTTTTTATCACTATAAATTTCCCTCTTAGAACTGATATTGCTAAATTTCATGTTTTAGTGTGTTGTGTTTTCATTTTATTTGTTTCAAGATATTTTTTAAAATTTCCCTTTTGATTTCTTCTTAGATCCATTGATTTTTCTCAATGTGTTGTTTACTTTCCATGTATTTGTGAGTTTCCAGTTTCCCATCTGTTATTGATTTCTACTTTTATACCATTGTGTTCATAAGAGACGCTTGGTATTATTTCAATCTTTCTAAACATTTTAAGAATTGTTTTGTGACCTAATGTATGAGCTATCTTGAAAAATGTTCTGTGTATGCTGCTATGGGATAAACTATTCTGTATATATCATGTGATCTAAAATGCAGTTAAAGTTAATTATTTCCTTATTAATTTTCTATTTGAATGTTCTATCCATTGTTAAAAGTGGGGTATTAAAGTTCACTATTATTATTATAATGTCTTTAGATCTATTAATATATTGTTTAATATATTTAGTTGCTCCAAAGTTGGGTGAATATATATTTATAATTGGTACTTTCTCTTGAGGCATTGACCCCTTTATCATTATAAAATAACCTTTTTACCCTTTTGTTAAGGTTTTGACTTAAAATCTATTTTTCTGATATACTCTCCTTATTCCATTTGAATAGAATACCTTTTTCCATCCCTTAATTTCAGCCTATGTATATCTTTGAAGCTAAAGTGAATATCTTGTAGGCAGCATATATTTCTAGATCCATTTGGTCACTGTTTTAATATATTTATCCAGTCATAATCTTTTGATTAAAGAATTTAATCAATTTGCATTTAATTAGTTATTGGTAATTAAGAAGTTATTATTGCCATCTTACTAATTGTTTTCTGGCTATTTTTTAGGTCACTTTTTTTTTTATTATTCTTACTATCTTTCTTTGTTATTTCTTGATTTGCCGCAGTTGAACACTTTGATTTCTTTCTCTTTGTTTGTGTATCTACTACAGGTTTTGGTTACCATGATGCTTACATATAATATTTTATATCCATAACAATCTATTTTAAGCTAATAATAATTTAACTTTAGTCACCCACAAAATCTCTACCCTGTTACATCCCTTTTTTATATTTTTGATGTCATAATTTACATCTTTTTATATTATATAAAATATAAAATTACTAACAAATAATTAACAAATAATGAACAAATTATTATGACTGTTAATTGTTTTTATACTTTTGTCTTTTAATGTTTATACTAGAGTTAAGTGATTTACATACTATTATATCATTACAGAATTAGAATATTCTGAATTTGACCATATACTTACCTTTGTCCATGTGTTTTATATCTTCATGTGTTTTCATGATCTTAATTAGCATATTTTATTTCAGCTGGAAGAACTCATTTTAGTATTTCTTGAAAGACAGTTCTAGTGGTAATGAATTCTCTCAGCTTTGTCTGGGAAAGAGTTTCTTTCCTTTATTTTTGTAGGACAGTTTTGCATGGTAAATATTTCCTAGGTGGCAGGTTTTTTTTTCTTTTAGAGATTTGAATATATCATCCCATTTTCTACAGTCCTGCAAAGTTTTGCTTGAGAAATCTACTGATAGACTTAGAGCACTTTGTTTTATAAATGCATTTTTTTCCTTCTTGTTGAATTAAAAACAATGTTTTTCTCTTTGATTTCCAACAGTTCTATGTGTTTTAGTGAAGTCCTCTTTTGGTCAAATTTGTATGAGGTCCTATATTTTTATGTACTTGGATGTTCAGATCTCTCCCCAGCTTTGGGGAATATTCAATCATTATTTCTTTAAATTAGATTTCTGCCATTTTCATTATTTTCTCCTTCTTAGCTCCCATAATGAGAATATCATATCTTGTGAAAGTACCCCATAATTTACCTAGACTCACTTTTCTTTACTCTTTTTTTATTCTTTACCCTTCTTTGAACAAATAATTTCAAATATTCTGTCTTCAAGTTCATTGATTCTCTTTACTGCTTTTTCAAGACTATTGTTGATGGTCTCTACTGTAGTTTTTTTTTTAAATTTCATAAATTATATTCTTTAGATCAAGAGGTTTTCATGGTTTCTGTATTGATTTGTCTAACTGTGTTCTCTTGTAGATTGCTGAGCTTCCTTAAAACAATCCTTGTAAACTCTTTTTCAGGCAAGCCATAAATCTCCAGTTCTTTCAGGTAAGTTACTGGAAAATTATTATCTTCCATTGGTAGTGTAATGTTTCCTTGACTTTTTGTGTTGCTTCAAGTCTTGCATTGCTGTCTTCACAGAAGCAGTTACCTCCTCAGGTCTTTCCTGACTGACTTTTGAAGAGAGTTACCTTAAGCTATTATTATAGCTAGTCTCAAACCTTTTCTAGGGATATTCCTACCCCACACTTCTTGCTCCCTCTTCAGGTGTAAAGAGATTCTTAAGATTGTATGCCTTCTCTCAATTTCACAAATTCAGGCCAGATGTTGTAAATTTTGTTTTTCCTATGCGGTACCCTGAAATGTTCAAGTTTGTGTGTCTTCCTTTAGTCTCACAGAGTTGAGCTGGCTTTCTGTGCTTGCTTGCTAGCCATCCACAAAGACTCATTTTTGCTGTCCACAGGAGTATGTGCTGGGAGCCATCCATGAAGGATGGGTGGGGGGTGCAGCATGTGGAGTACTGGGGATGCCCATGAGAGGGTCCATAGGCAAGGTGTCCCAGTGACTTATGAGAAGACATTCCGGTCAAGTCTGTGAATCAGTAATAGGAAGAACTGTAAAATAGTTAGTAGCATTATGAAATACTTAGGTTTTTTTTTTTTTTTTGCATTGAATCATTTGAATCTAAGAAGTGTTTTTAAACAGAATATTTTTAGTCATCTGATATTATCATTATTATTGATGATAATTTATATTATGCCTCACAATATAAAAATTCAAAATGGAATGAAAAACAATGCTTTTTTCCAATGATAGCACTATTGAAAAAAGACATGAATGTATAAAATACAATTAAAATGTATTATCTTCTGTGGAAATGGCTCTATGGGATTATGGGAAATGAAGAAACATTAATTTAAGGAAATCTAAAATTTGGTGAGAACTATAATTCTGTGGTATTTCAAACAGGACTTGTGCCAACCCTATTTTTTCCAACTTAGTGATATGTAAACTTTACTACAAACTGAAATGACCAAAAACGTAGTGCTCACTCTCTCACCATCTTTCAGTTGGCTTTCTTCCAAGAAGACAAAACATCATAATTTCTCATCCTTCCCTAGTTACCTATTATTGAGGATAAGCTGAAAGATAGGGGCTCACTTCTGCTCAGTTCATACTCATGGGACAAAATCTCTACCTTGGGTGTGGTATTTCTGAGTAAACTGGGGCTCCAACTATCCTCGCCTCAGCTTTTGTGGTAGAGGTTGCATGCTGAAAGAGGAAAACCAAGGAGACCCATGGCTATTGCCTTTCTATGTACCAAATTCTCAGATCCTAAAGTGAAAGTGTCAAAGAGAGCAGACTATTGTCCTCCGTTCACCACCTTTAACATCAGAGGTATGGTTTGGAGATTTTGTCTCAAAGAGAGAAACAGGATGTAGAACAGACTTCAAATCCCTATCTCCTAGACTTAATGGAAATTTGTAGAATACGCCACCAAATAAGAGCAGAATATATATTCTTCTTAAGAGCATATAAAATATTTACCATGAGTGACCATGCCCTTGGCCCAAAACAAACAAACCAACAAATACCTCAATATATTTTAAAAAGATAGAAATAATTTTAAAAAGTATAAAAAGTATATTGTCTGACAATGGCGGAATAAAATTAAAAATCAATTATTTAAAGAAATTTGGAAAACTTCCAAATATGTCAGATAAAACAACATACTCTCAGTAACAGATGAGTCAAAAAAGAAATCAAAAGGAAAAGTAGAAAATTCTTTAAGATGGGTTAAAATGAAGACACAGAGCTAAAGAAATGCTTAGGGGGAAATTTACAGCTATAAATATTTTTACTGGAAAAGAAGGATGATATCAAATCAAAAACTTAAACTTCAACTTTTGACACTAGAAAAAGAAAAATAAGTTAAATCTAAAGCTAGCAGAAGGAAGGAAAGAATAAAATTAGAATGCAACAAAGATAGATAAACAGTAGAGGAAAATCAGTGAAACCAAAAGCTGGTTCTTAGAAAAGATTTTTAAAAAATTGACCTGTAGCTAGATTGACCAAGAAATGAAGAGAAAATTCTTAAATCCTTAGAATCAGAAATAGAAGAGAGGCTATTTCTCTGACTGCTCAAATAAAAAGGTTATAAAATAATACTATGAAAAATTGTATGCCAATAAATTAGACAACTTAAATGAAATAGAAAATTTTCTATAAAATCCAGGGAACCAGACACACACACACAAACAGATATTGAAAATTAAAAGAAGACAAGGAAGGAGTTAACTTCACAGTAGAAAGTTTATCAACAGTGCCAAAATTTACTTATTTATGGTAATATATAATTACAATTATTTTGATAGTACTGATTGCTTTGTATTCACAAGTGAATATTATGCATTCCCTTAATCACCAAAATTTGATATAGACAAAAAAGTATATCATTAATGATTTGGCCTGAAGTTATTTAACATATATTTTTCAGTTACAGTTAGCATTCAAAATTATTTTATACTAGTTTCAAGTCTACATCATAGTGGTTAGAGAATTATATAATTTATGCAGTGATCCCCTTGATTAGTCTAGTACCCACCTGACACCATACATAGTTGTTGCGATAGTATTCACTATATTCCCTATGCTGTACTTTACTTCTCCGTAACTATGTTGTAACTACCATTTACTTTTTAATTTCTTCAACATATCTTAGGTAAAAAGTACTTAACATTAAGGGGAACAAAACACAGTACACAGTCTTTGGAATAACTGTGGGAACAAAAATTGTGAAGCCAGTGAAGTTTGGGAAAACATCTCAGGGCCATTGGTTCCTGAGAGCCTGCTGTGAATTTCACTTGAGCTTATACACCTGGCTACAGCTACCTCTGGTACAAGTTTAATGTCCTCTTCACCTCCACCTTCCAAGTCTTGGACATGTGCCTCTCACTGACTTGGAACCTATAAGAAGATGCTGAAAAATGACTTGGAACCTATAAGAAGATGCTGAAAAATGTACAGGAGAACTTAGGATGTGACCATCTTCCAAAGAAAGGCAAAATAATGTCATACCTAACATTTCTATCTAACTGAACAGTTTTAAAGGCATATATATATATATATATATGTGTGTGTATATATATATATATATATATAATATCATTAAACTCAAAACGATTTTGGGAGGTAAATATAATGTTTATTTTATAGCTAAGAATACCAAGTCTCAATAAGGCTAAATGACATGTTCAAAATCACTCAGCAATTAAGTGGCTAAGCCAAAAAGAAAATTCAGGTCTTCTAATGTAACGATGTGCACAGCTCCTTCTATTGTGCTAACAAATCCCCTATGTTTTGTTTTTACTAAGAATGAGACCTATACTTGTTTTGAGATTTGTTCCAATCAACTTCTGGAAAAATAAATGTTAGACCTATAGTTACAAAGCTCTTTTTGCATTAATTTGCTTTTCCTAACATACACTTTCTTCTCTATATAGCTGAATTCCTACTATGTCTTTTCCATACTGCTATAACAAGAAAAAGATAATTTTATTTTAAAAAATAAAGTAAATTTGTATATTGAAAGACTGTGTGTTTTAGTCCAGCTAGAAGGCATTACTAATTTGTTTACAACATCCTCTCTTTGCTATTTTTAACAATAAAGTGATAAAGAACTAAAATGGTAAAAAAGGTAATCTATCAATTTTTTATTTAAGAAAGTACAGATAAGTAAATAATTTGGATTACCATGAAAATTGAAGAAAGTGAATAACTAGATACCATCTTCTGAATAGTAAGATGAAAAGATTCTATAATAGAAGTAACTCAAAATACTATACCACAGAAATACTACCACAAATACTATTTGGCCACAAAAATACTATTCTGGTGCCTCATTTAATTCCAGGAGCTGCATACATGCTGATCAATTGTTATTTGATCTAATGAAGGTTAGATATAAGCTTCAATTTAGTGAATACACTCTTTGTTATTAGGATAAAACAGACTTTAAATCATTTTATTAAAATGTTAAACTCTTTTTAAAACAGGAATTAAATCCTAATAGAAATTATTTTTGAGCATAAGTCACTTCCTTGTCCTTATTTCAAAGGATTATAGTCAGCTTTAATAAACTGACACCTCTGTCTATGCAATATTATATACTCAGGAAAAAGGGCTACAAAGTAAAAATGTACAACATATTTTCCTCGATTGGCTGTAAATTCTCTGATGCTTTTTCAGACGCTGAAAATAGCCTTTCTTGATGCATTTCAGGAATAAATCCTTTGCATCTGATTAAAATGCAGATGAGCATCATAAACTATTGTAATTTGAAAGGACTGAACTCATGATGCAATCTCCCTCCATCTGCTTTCAGGTGTAAAACAGGAGAGAGTTTTGTTGAAAGTACCACTGCATCCAATTTAGGTTAAAATTCAGGGAACGAAACATGCCAGTTTGATCTCCCCAGTTTTTTTATGTGTCTGCATTTATGTCATTTTGTCATATGCCTGTGTAGGTTTAGGCCATCTGCATAATCATATTGCTGTTAATTATGATAAAGTATGTTTTTAATTTTTTTTTTCACAAATATGATGCCATACACATATGGGGGTAAAGAAATAAAACAGCTAAAATTATTGTCAGGGTTTGAAAGAGCCTTGGAAATAAATTGACTGCCACAGGCTCATTTCTTCAATAAGTTGTTTGCCTCTTCTAACATTTTTCAGCCAATATGGGAGCAGTGAAATGAAGCCATATGTAGTAAACAGGAACCAGTTAAATATCAGAGGCTCAGCTGAAAGTTATTGCTCCAAGGGTAGGAGCAGAAAGACAGGGACTTTGGAAAAGATGCATGTAAGTATAAATACTGTCTCCTGACTAATATTATGTAGTTCAGGGGAATTATTAAATTTCTCTGAGCTTCAGTTTCATTTTTGGTAAATAGTCATGATTAATGTGCTTCCATAGACTTTATGAGAGGATCATAGCTAGAGAGCACCTAGTAGAGTGTCTGCATATGCTGGTGTAAAATGCAAGAGGTCTGTTTTTACTCCTTTTTATTTCCACAGCTGTACCACAGACGTTTGTTAAAGGGAAAGAGAGAAGCCCATACATCAGTATTCCCTGGGCTTATTCCCATGCCTAGGAGTTCTCTAAAATAATATTTATGCTTTGCATTTTTTGTTTTAATATGAATAATAAAATACAGAAGCATATTCTGACCATCTGATTTTAGTGCCTGGACTTTTGTTTGTGCTTGGAAACACGTTACTTCCAAGTATTATTTTAAAACATGTAAGCTATTTGCAAAAGTACGGAAATTGTCTTCACATGCCTTAGGGACATTACAGTGATATCACAATATGATGTAGATTGAGTAAATGTTTCGTAAATCAAAGAGGCTGAGAATATTGAGTCATCGCATGAACTACTGACATATGAAGACATTGGTCCCATAAGAAAAGGAACCTTGGCCATCAGTACCATTTTCCCACTGTTAATGGCACTTTAGCTTCAGGCCAAACCATCAGTTGTCATTTAATTAATGTGATTTGTATCAATATTATTGTTTTATAATTTTAATTTAATGAGTGGTTATTTTGCATTGCATGTTGTTTAGAAGCCATAAGAAAAGTAGTTTTATGCATTTTAAATATTTAAACAATTTTGCAATGTCAAATTAACTCTAGAGGCATGAAAGAATTTTGGTTTAGAATCATTTTTCCAGTTCTGCAGAAAATTGAAACTTATTAATAATTAATTTATTTTGAAGAACTAAATACAGCTATCTCTTTGAAAGAAAAAAATGCTCTCATTTTATAGTACATAGGGAGTTACACAACTAATAATATTAAAATAAAGTAAAAGAAAAATATGTATAGTACAGCTTACACAAAATTACATTTTTTATTTGGTAAAGAAACTATAAGCAAATTCAAATGAGAAGTGAAAGTATGAAATAAAATATTTGAGTGAAAAATACTTAATTATCATTTGGTATATCAAAAATTGTCACAAATTGTTAAAGATATACAGTTCGACCTAATATTTGTAACATTTGACAAATAAGGAGTTAATATTTCTGCTTCACACAAAACATTATACATGTTAATCAAATGAAGAGAACAACCACAAGAAAAATGAGCAAGAAATATAATGAGGAAATTCACAGAAGAGAAAATGCAAATAGCCTTCTAATGAAAATAGGTTCTGCTTCACTAGTAATCAAGGACAGAATGATTGAAACAATGAGATCTTTTTACTTAAATCAGGTTGACAGAAATATGAAAGATTGATCATATTTAGTGTGCCCAAGGATGTAGCACAACTATGATCTCCATCAAATGGAATTGGACAGCACTCCAAACTTTGTAGAATTTGTCTAGCAGCATTTTAGACATTAAAGTATACAGCCCATTGAACCAATAATTTCATCTGGGACTTGCTTCAAAATAGAAACTGAAATGTCATCACATAGAAATAATATGCTACATATAGATTTGTATTTTACTTCATTAAAAATGAAAAAATAAAAGCAAAAATAATCTGAATATTTGTCAATAAGGAAATATTTAGTAAATTATGGTGAATCAACCTGGGGTCAATTTTTGTATATTTATCTGGAGAAAAATATATTGTTAAGTGAGAAAAGCAAAGTACAGAATATTTTTTCTATAATAATGTTTTCTGAAAAAAAAACATATATGCTTGTGTCAAATTTCTGATAAACACATTTTTGAAATTATTACTTAACTTATAGTAAGAAATGTGATTTCTGTAGAAGATGGTGAGAATTTTAATTCACTTAACACTTCTGTATTGACATTGATACAATGTGCAAGTATTGCCAGATATAAACGCATAGTAATGCATTTAGTAACATAAAAGAAAAATTGCAAAGAATTTCTTTGTTTTACCTGTCTTCACAAAAGTGTATAATTAATCCTCACAGAAAAATTCCTAAGTGTGAATGCTGAGTTAAAGAACATAGAATGAAAGTATTTAACTATATGACCAAATTCCTATAAAAATATTGTACCATTTTACAATGTAATTGATATTATTTGGAATTTCAAATTTTTCATAAACTCACCATTACAGTGTTATTATTTAAGAAAATATTTTCCAGTCTAACAGGAAATACTTCATTCTTCTATATCTTGTTTGTGTTTCACATGCTTGGCATATATATAACAGTCTGTCAATGGATATCCGTTAGATTATAAAAACTTTTAAATTATTTTATAAAATATTTCAGTTGTATATTTTTTTATAATTTCCTACCTATGACATGTGCCTAGTTATCTACTGAGAATTCTTGACTTATATTTTTGAAATATCACAAAATAATACACATTAAACATATACTGTTATTTCATTGGTAGTATAGGATAAAGAAAAAATGTTATATGAAATCTAGCTGCTAAATTTTAAATGATTTCTGAATATTGAAGATTAAAGAGCACTAAGAAAGTTTGCAACTTTTGCTAGAAATATAACAATATATTTTAAAATATTTTTTCATATTAGAAAGCAATGAATGATCTTATACAAATTTTTTAAATTTCATTTTCATTCTTAAGATTTCGAACTGCATATTTATGAAAGTTTATTGAACTCATATAATGTACAGTATATATTTTCACAGGAAGATTGCTTATATAAGCTATAACTGCTTTCAGAATGAAATAAAGAAATAAACTTTTCAGTCCTATTTAAGTACAGTATTAAACTTTAAAATGCAAAACTTGAAAGCTAATGTTGATATTTATTAGCAGATGTGTTGACCTTGATAAATAGATTTCGGTTATATAATGGCAGATTTCACAATTGAAATGAAGAGAGATAAAAAGTAAAGATATCAGCCTGAAAGGAGTTTTGCCTTTAAAATGGGTTACTGTTGCCAATGTTTTTTTTTTTTTTTTATTACTTTTGTTATTGAGGGAAAAGTCATTGAATATTTCATTTGCTTTCTTTTCAGGAGATGTTTTGATAGTCTTAGTGTCCCTTTATGGGAAACTCATTTCCTCAAAAAACATTTTAAAGTAAATCTATGAGATTTGAAGTCCCCAGGGGTCTTTTACTTTGTTCTCTAGTTTTTTAGTATTTTCTATAAAATATAGAGTCCTAAAGGCATAATGCTATTTGAAACACAAACTTTCTGAAAACTTCTTAGAGAGAAAATATTCTGATTTTGATTTTCTAAAATTTTATATGAAAGAGGTCATTGCATTTTGAAATATTTTGTGTCAGCCAGAGGCAATGTAATGCAATTTTAATGTACTTCTTTTCCCATTTATATTCTTGCCCAGTTTGTGCCATTTTCTTACCTGTGTTTATACACCAAGACAAATAATGTGTTATTAGTTATATAGCATTTAACTGTAAAAAAAAGTTCTATGATTAAAATATCTCCTTTTAATAGATTTACTTTGTTAACCTAAAAGAGTTTGCTTGTAGTGGTGTTACATTAATGAATTTTGCCATTACCAGGTACAGCCAGGGAGCCATTTGGTCTATGTAAGTCCCAGTGTCCTTGGGACTTCATTTCTCCATTTATAAGTTAAGCATAATTGAATCAGCCTATTAGATATTAGAAAGGTTCTTGATCAAACTGTATACCTCAGATAGTTGCTCTAGCACATAGTAAATATACATATATATTCTAAGTTACCTTCTGGGATAAAATACTAGATAGAAATTATAATTTCTATTGATGTTTACTGTGCCAATAACAAACCCAAAATCAAAATTAAAATATTCCAAATTCTACCATTCTATCAAATCAACTACAGTGACATTTCTGTTCCCTTCCAACTGTCATCTATTTGCATTCATAAATTTTACATATTTGTAATCATACTGTAGGCACAGTTGGATTTTATTCAATCTGAAGCAAATTGGTCCTAAGCAGCTTTGTTCTCCTGACTATGGTGTCTTAACATAGACTATTGTAAGTTCTCATTGACTCAGCTTCATCTAAAGCTAAAATAGTTTACTGAAATATTGAATTATTAAAAGAGACTACTCATCATTTCACATAAGAGTTATAAAATTCACAAAACTATAAACAGTTTAATAAGGACTGCTGTTTCTATCAGCAAATGTAACACATCACAAACATGAAAATCTGAAAATATTGTATATAATCATTATGTGTATATTTTAACCTTGCAACATAATCTACAATAAGGCTCTCTGGAAACTTCTCAGATCAACAAAATCTAATACATATATATTGGCTTATGAGAAGATCTTAACTGAAGTGTATTATAAATTTGAGCATATAAGCAAAAACTCTATTTATCATAAATATTGTTTGGGACAAAATGTTTTTCTTCTATTCGTTTAGGTTTTTTAGCTGGCCTAATATTAAATTGACAGAAGACAGATTAATAGAAAAAATAACAAATTTAATTATGTACTTACAAGAGCTTCAGAAAAATGAGACTCAAATTTATTCAGACAAGACTTATATGCCATCCTGAACTAAGAAATGGGATAGGGACCTGGGACTTCCAAGGGGAGATGGGTAGCTCACAAAATGGTAAGAAGAGCAGATGTTTACCCTGCCATACAGATAGGTCATTCAAATAAAAAGTTATCTCTAGTAATAGTTCCTTCTGGTCTAGGTCCCCTATCTAAAGTCTTTTAGAAAGTTAAGGGAGAAGTAAAAGTTTTTCTTGAGTTTGCTGGGTCTTGTTTGCCTTCGGCTTAAAAGAATGCACATGCCAAAGTTGCATATTTGGGGGAATTTTCTATGACCCCCTTTAATACCTATCCCCCCAAGAATCTATTAGGACATTGAGTATATCTTCTTTTATTAATGAAGGTAGAAGACAGCAGATCTCGGCTTTATTTAACTACTAATTAGAATTTGTTCCCGTGAATATATAATGCTAACATTTTAGAAAGTGAGCATAGTTTTATCTAGACAAAATGGCACATCCACATTAATTGTTAACATGATTTCATTTGTAGTTATGTATTTTCAACATCAGAAAAACTGTTTAAAATAGGATAAGAATGTTAACAACTTCATCTGGCTTTTCCACATTACTCAACAGGTAATAATATATCTCCCAGAAACATGTAGTAGTTAACAGATGTATTTGCTATAAAACCTCTTGAGGAGCGATCAATTAGACTGATAATTCTTCTAGATCCATGACTGAAATGAAGACATATCTCAACATTCATTAGTATACTATTTAAGCAGGTCAGTGAAGACCACTAATGAAAAGATTATATTAGACTTAAGTGCAGAAGCAGCTCTGTGAATCCAGAGGCTTTATGTTACATTTTGGTATGTTAGCTTTTAGTTGCAGGAAACAGAACACTGCCTGGGCAGTTACTAGCAGATAGAGATTTTACATGAGAACTTAAATGCTTACTCATCACTTAAAGGGCTTCTAGGCCTAACATTCAGGACCATTCTATGCAGAACTAGCTTTGCCAGGGTGTTGCTATCTCTGTATCACTTTAAGAAAACTTCACTGTGGCTGAGATCCAGGGACCAGGAAGGCAACGGTGGAACAGCTTCCTCTCAAGAACTACACAGTTAATGAGCAGTAGACACAGGCATCTGATTCTGAAAATCTTGTCACTGTGCTTCTCTGCAGTAACAGCTAAAGCAGAGAAGAAACAGTCTCTCACATACATCTACCTTCCAGATCTCACACTATATATTTAACTGGCAAAAACTAACATATGCTCAGAAACTTGTGACAGAGAGTCTTGGGAAGTGTTTTTAACTTTCCAGCCTCTAAAACCAATGTAAATGATGCTAAATGCCAATCTACAATGCCCAGTACATTTGATGTCCTTTTAATTCCTCTTAATATCTGAATTTATGTGCGTCTGTTAGATAGGCTAATCATGTATTCTGGTTTGCTTGGGGCAATCTTGATGTGTATCTCTCATCCCATCATAATTATAAGCAGTGCCCCCTTTCACTCTTAATGTGTTCTGGTTTGGAAGATAAATTTCATATCACTTTACTTTAATGTGTGTGTATCTTACCCTACAGGATACAAGAAAGAAAGAGGGAAATGCCACTGAGGGGTCCATCTCTTCTTATTTAACACTTGAAATAAGGCTGTGAAGGAATTATTAGCATTTTGCTTAGAGATATAAGGCTTGAAGAAAGTACAAACTAGCCTTCTATAGTCACATAATAAATAAGAGACAAAAAAGTTGAATTTCAATTTAAGGCTGTCTGACTTCCAAGGGCATGATTTTTGGTTAATTATGTAGCTCTTAACTATAATAAATTCTGTGCTGATAACTATGTTTCTGTCAAATTTATTATGAATTTTAAGCACTTTATTTATTCATCAATTTATTCCACAAGTATTATTTGAATGCCTACTATGATCTAAACATTGATCTCTGTCCTAGGGATACAGTGTTAGATAAAACACAAAAATCTTTACCCATATCAAGCCTGAAATCTAGTGAAAGGTATAATAAAGAAATGACTAAATGTGTCAAGTAATAAAAAGTGCTAGAAAAATACAGAAGATAATCATGATAGGGAAAACTGAGGATGGGGTTGCTATTTATATGTAGACAATCAGTAAAGTTTCATTAGATACATGAAATAGGCCAAATTATCATGAATATATCTATGAATGTTCATTTAAGTCAAAAAAAAAAAATTAAAAAAAAGGAAACCATGTGGCAAGGGTGAGTTTGATGACTTTGGAGAACCACAAGGTCATTTTAGGTACCATGGTTGAATGAGGACATTAGTAGGAGATGATGTCAAGCAGATAGTGTGTGTGTGTGTGTGACTGAGGAGAAGATAAGCCTGGGTATCATAAGACTTTGGCTTTGAAATGAGATAGGAAACCAGTTTATTGATTTATCATACTAGTATATTTCAGCCAACTATAGATAGAGTCATAGTCATTTTATCACCTTAGTCAAAGAGTATTATTCAAAGTTGAGCTTTAGGACAAATTTGGATAATATTATGCATGTTATCTAATATATTTAATACTCAAATCCCTCACTAATAAAAATAACAATAAAAATGGTGTGGCAAAGACTCAAATGCAATTATGAAAACACTTTCCTAGCACACACTAATTGCTCAAACAATGAAGGTGGTTATTATTAGCTAAATGAAGACCAATTTTTAATCAGGTTAGCAACATATATCGCTAATTGCATTTACTTTGCTGTTTATGAACCAAATAAGAAATTATTAAATCTTATATGAGAATTACACATTTATATATGTACATCAGTAGCCTTAAACATTTTAACATACACAATAGAGGAATTCACTGGTTTCAAATATAATGGCTAATGATATTACTATAAGATTGATAGAATGTTTTAATTGCAAAATCATTTAGAAAATTGTTGTTTGAGGTTAGAAAATGTATTCTAGAGTTCAGATCAAACAATAATGTATCTGCAGTGTCTGAAGCTCTGAGCCAGGTGTTGGGACTCCAAAAATCAATAAATACATATCAATCCATGAGTATAATTAATAAAAAATAATCATTTGTTAATATGGTAGGTGATAAACTTGAAGTTTTCATTGAGTATTTTGGGAGTAGAAAAAAACATCTCCCATAGCTTAATCTAGAATTAAAGGCTTATGGATAGAGTTTTTCTGAGGAGGTGGATTCCAACTATCTAAGTATCTGTCATCTATCTATCTATCATCTATCTATCTATCTATCTATCTATCTATCTATCATCTAACTATCATCTATCTATCTACCTACCTACCTATCTATCTAGATATAGATATCCTAATACATAGATAGTTATATCTTAATTATGAATGAAAGGTGGAAGAAACAAGTAGAAACAGGGGGAAAGGGATATGCTAACTACCATATAATCGATTATTTAGGAAATGAAAAGAAAGTAATTCTAAAGTAGGGTTTCTAGTAAAAAATGATTCAAGGTACCCATAGCCTGTATAGGGTAGTTTTTAAAGAATATGATGTAAGACAAATTTCTTGGTTTCTCATAGTTACAGATATTTGAAGGTATCTGTTTGAGGGACTTACATAAGAAAGAAGGTGCAAGGAAAATGTATAATAAAATGCATTTAATTTTACAGGAACATGCAATGAGTTCTGAATATCAATGATGATAGCCAGAATTCTGAGAGACAAATTATGTTAAAGTCAAGCTATTAGAAAATTAAATAAATCATAAAAAAGCTAGTTTAGATATGCATATGAGGAACTCTTTTCAAGAATACTGAAATGAATATAGATATTTCTTCTGCTATATTCAGTGTATGTACACCAAATTGCCAAGGAAATCTTTGCAGAGTGTTCGAGATAGCTCACATCATTCCCATCCTCATGAAGCTCAGATTCTAGTGATGGTGGTGGTGGTGGTGGTGGTGGTGGTGATGGTGATGATCAGGAAATCCTACAAGTATATATTTAAAATAGGCTTATACGTAAGCATCAAAATTAGTTCAATAAGTATATTTTGAATGTGTGAGAGTGAATTAAATTAAAAGATTACTAAATAAAATGTAGTCTAGCTCTCACATTTTTATAACCCTGAACTATAAAATGATAGGCAAATTGCTTAACTTCTCTGTGCATCAATTTTCTTATGGATAAAATTAAAGAAACACACAACCTTTACCTTCATTTTTGTTTCTCATATTCTCTAATTGGATTTTGTATGTAAAAACAAATATAGGTATTATGACCACATGTAAAAACTTTGATAATTATAAAAATAATAAAATAGCTAGGATTAACATCTGTCAGTTTCTGTGATGTTTCATTTATTCCAACAATCTCACAAGCTAGGTACTATTTAGTACTAATAAAAAGAGGTATGCAAGGTAAGTAATGAGTAAATGCTTCTGTTCATATAGAGTTAGAGAGTAGGCTGGGGGAAAGATATGCCACTCATTCTATCTACACAAAAACATTCTAGTTTGGATGCACTTACAAGTATCTATACATCTACATTTCTCACACTTTTGAAGATTAAATTAGGACATAAGCCCCTTGTCCTAAAGGTATCCTTTGTTTTTGGGAAAGAGGGAGCAAGAGAAGAGAGAAAAAGAAAGAGAGGCAATTTGTTGACAGATATCTTAATTCAGGTTCTATGAAGAAGGGCATAAAATACTGCTTGATTAAGGGTGGGAGAGCCAGTGTCAACAGAGAATTGAATTTTGAGTTGGTTTGTAAAATAATTAGAGGTTTATTTAAGCAAAGCTAGGGAAAGAATATTATAAATCAAGAGGACAATCTATAAAAAGACAAGGACCAAATGAGTGAGCAGAGCACAGTAAGTCTGCATAACCATTGGAGCTATAAGAGTGAGTTGTAGGAGATTCAGATATAAAGGTCAGAAGACATAATAATAAAAAGAGTCTCTTTCAACGGTATGCTTAAAAGATTTTGAGCAATGGAGTGACATAATCAGGATTGTGTATTAATTAAAAAAATTGTAAGGGAGTAAAACATAATTTGAAGGACATATTATAGAAATTATAGGATTGCATGAATGAAACAATACAAAAGGGATAGGATATGAAGGAAAGAAAGGGTAAAGATTATTCCCCAAATTGGTGGAAGTATTTTTCTAGATATAAATTGACTCATTAAGTTAATTGTATATTTTTTTTGATCTAATAATATATAGATATATTATTTTTAAATGTCTTCTTATTTTGAGTTTAATATTATACTTTGTTCAAGTGGTGGACACTAATCTTTAGTAAGTAAATATTTTTCAAGCTAGAAAAGTCTATCTAGTCTGATGTGGAGGAACATGAAAAATTAGGCATATCTAGGTTGAAACAAGTAAAGGTAAAGTATGGTTTAAATGGCACCACAAAATGCCACAAATTATCACTATAAGTTTTTGAAAGGAACATTATTTTATTAATAATAATAAAAAATCTAGAGATAAAATAAGACTGAGTTATTTTAAATAGAATTTATAACCATGCATTTAATATGAACTATCTTTAAAGGAGCTTCTGAAAATCTAGGTAGAAATATTAAGTTTCTAATCTATATTTCATCTCTTTGACCTTATATTTACACAAGAGCACTTAATATTCTAGCAGTAATGTGGGAATTATGTTTGAGTTTTTTTAAAGAGATAAGATTAAAGTCTTTTATAGTTAACTCTTTATTATCTATGATAATATAGGATTAAAGATGATAATACAAATGATACATGTGTTCAGACACACACCCAGGCATGCATGTGCATGTGCGTGCACACACATACATTAATACTGTATTCATAAAGAATTTACCATATATTTTTAATCTATTAGGAATGTCTTCATAGACTAAATAAGCAACACTACTGTACCAGTTCCATTACTTTGAGTTCCAATTTTGGCACCTATACAAAATTTTCTCTAATGTATGGTTTAGTATATACATCTTTCTTCCTGCTGACAAAAGGCCTGTGTGTAACATCTCATTGATTTTAGCTCTATGCATAGTAGTGTGAATTATTTTTTTTCCATCAAAACTGGTTTCCTAAATATGCTACTGTAGAAAACAATACTAGGAAAATTAAGCTAGGAAAGAGTGATTTCAGCTAAAGGAAAAATTAAATAAATCACATTGGACTAATATGTGGATATGGCTAAAAGTGAAGGAGTAATATGTACTCAAGTTTAACAGTCTTGCATTTGAACAAGTCTTATTAGACTAAAATGTTTTGAGATTTGAAAAATGAAGCTGTTTTTATCTTTCTGATAAAACATGCCTATAATGTGTAAAATTTTATTCCATAAATACTTGTAAATAAATATTTTACTTTTTTGATCAATAGAAATTCAGGAATCAAAATTATTATTTATTTAGTTTGCCTAGGAAAATCTCTTCTGTTTTTAGGAAATGATATTTATGAGGAAATCTTACTCCTAAATTTTTAACATAAAATAATGTTCTGAGAAATATCCATGAAACAAGATACATTTTATTGTTTTGTTTGTTAGGATGTTTATAAATTATTCTGAAGAAAACCATGATTTGAAGAAAAATACTTGAAAATAGAATTAATGGAAACATTCTTTCATATTTAATCTCTCAAACTGATGTCTCTCCCTTTTTCCTTCTTTTTCCTCTCCTTTTATTTCAATTAGTCTTCTTCTAATTTTCTCTATATCTTCAAAGTAGTTTTCTTTTTAGGAGAATACTTACTACAATAAAACTAAAGAGTCAGGAATATAAAGATTGTATTAATGCCACCTTCAATATCTGTTCTTGAATAATTAAACTTTATTATATCCCTGTGGTCATACACTTATTTATTCACTGGGAATCAGCTAGGCACTTCAAGAAACACCATCTGCATTAAGAATAGTTAAGAATTATCTATGCAGTGGCTTAAGTAAATTCAAGGGGTTTATACAACATTATAAAGCCATAATAAACTGTTGTAGAAAAATCAGACCAGTGAGAAACCAAGCACCACTCAGAGAGTTGGAGAACTCAGTTATTACTCCAGTGGTCCCAGAAGAGCTAATGCTCTGAAGGTCTGGGCCCCGATCTCAGGGGGTAACCTTGCTCTTATAGGGCTTATCCACACAGTTACACTTGGCATGAGCCAATTGTTTAATTTATCCTCAGGTGGTTACAGAGCGCTGGAGTTGCTATGGGATACGGGCAGTTACTAAGAACAAGCAAAAAGGATACACCTGTTATCTAGACAGAACAAACAAAGGGGAAGGTGAGTCTTCAGTTGATCTCGAGGTCATCCTGTCCTTCAGCCTATGCGGCAAGCATGTCTACAAAAGCAGAACAAAGAGCTGATTACAAGATTAATCATTTGGAAAATTCTTCTTCAAACTACTGAAAGGGTACTTTTTAAAAGGCTGCTGTAATATGTATTTTATGGGTGTTGTTTTATTTTGAAATTTTAGCATTATTTTTGTCATCTAGGAAAAACAGTAAAATTGTCATCTTTGAATGCCATTGAAATATTGAAAGATTCTTTACTAAAAAGCTTTTTATATAATGACTACCTTCCCAGACTTTAGACTGATATATGTATTTTGCTGCTGCTCTGTTTGTAGAACAAAAATGTGGACGATTAGATAACAAGAAAAAACGTCTGTTAATAGATTTTAGTGAAGTGTATGTAAAATAAGTTCTAAGTCACTGTGTTGAAAAAGTTTTTGAAAGAAAGACTATAAGTGACATAAATCACTGTTTGGCTTAAAACAATTCTCATTTTACTCTTGCAATTTTATAATATCATACTTCATTGCTTCCGTCATAAAGAAATACAGTACATTGCTGTATTTAACATCTGTCTTTGAGTATTTTATTTTAAAGCCTAGAAATTTAACAATGATCACCCAAGGCTCTTTAAGTGCATAGAAGAGCAACATTAAAATTTTAAAAATATATCTGTATGATATTTTTTGAGTTCAAAATCTGTCTGCTTAGATAGATCAAAAATAATTATAAACGAAATATCATTTGTACATGTTCTTTTGCTTAGGCATTGTTTATGTGTCGCATCAGTGAAAGCATATTTTCCAATAGTTTAAACATCCCATTTATGTTTATTTCTCAAATGTTACATTTATATTTTTTCTAACCTGATTGAAACTATATTTAAAATTAATATATTACTTATAAATTGGAAACAATATATTTTTTATAAGCAGTACACAGATGAGAGAGAAAAGCAATAGTCTTTCTGAAAAATTGGAATTAATAGTGACAACTTTTTCTACTTGACAGTAACTTATACTAAAGGGAAGGCCAACATCCAGTTCAATTACCACAAACAGCACAAACCAAATTAGATACTAAAACCACTGGAGAGTGTAATTGGAGTTAGCATTTTCCCTTTGGTCTCAATATCTCTACTTTTTATAAGTACACGAAGAAATGCACATGGTAAAACCTCCAAAGCACAATAAACCTAATGGAGACAACACTGTCGAAACATTGTATTCGATTTCATAGTCCAAAAAAAGGACCACTAATAATTTATAAAAACATTAACTATGAACCAGTGAACCAAAGTAAGCCTTAAACTGGGACCAAGGAAGTCTTCGGAAAAGCAATAGCTGAGTGAGAACTTGAGGACAATTCAAAAACAGGGAAAGCAGAGGGTAGTAAAGTCAGGAACAATGCTTAAAATACTGTTTCTATAATTCAGGTGAGGGGAACAAAAAAAAAGACTAAAATGTCAGTGGTAAGGACAAAAGAAAGTGTAAAGAGGCAGAATTGATAGCCCTTGAGACCATTGGCTATATGTGTAAGAGAGATTAATTCCTAGTTCCTGATTTAGCACTGAATAGATGCTTGTTCATTGCACTAAGTTATAGAAAAGGAGAAAATGAAAGAAAAAGGTTTAGGTTAGTGATTTTAAACGGGACAATTTTGTCCCGGGGGATATTTGACAATATCTGGAGACATTTTTGGTTGTCATAACTGGTGAAGACTACTGACATTTTAAATAGGGGCCAGAGATGTTCTTAAACATTCTACAATGCCCAAGACATCTTTTCCCCAACCTCACAACAAGAATGATCAGCCCATAATGTCATTATGAGGTTGAGAAACACTGATATGTGGTAAAACAATAAATAAAAATAAAATAATAATAAATAGTAAAAAATAAGTTGTTTTTGTTTTTTGTTTTTGTTGTTTTGTATTATAGTGACAGGCAGAATAATGGTCTCATACATATATCTACATCTTAATCCCTGGACTTGTAAATGTTAGTTTACTTGGCTAAAAGGTCGTTGCAGATGTGATTAAATTAAGGATGAGGTCATTTAGCTTCAGTTATCCAGGTGGTTCCAATGTGATCACAAGAGCCCTTAGGAGGGAAAGAAGGAAGCAGGAGAGTCAGAGAAGACATTGCGACAACAGAATCAGGGAGAGAGAGAGAAAGGGAGGGAGGGAAGGAAAGAGAGAGGGAGGGAGGGAGGGAGAGGGAGAGAGAGAGAGAGAGAGAGAGAGAGAGAGAGAGAGAGAGAGAGAGAGAGAGAGGCTTGTAGATTTGTAGATTTTACACTGCTGGCTTTGAAGATGGAGGAAGGGTTCATAAACCAAGGAATTCAGGTGACCTCCTCAAAGAGGAAAAAAGCAAGGAAATAGATTCTCCCCTAGAACTCCCATAAGAAATGCAGACATGCTGACACCTTGATGTTTAGTTCAGTAATATCCATTTCAGCCTTCTGACCTCTAGAATTGTAAGGTAATACATTTTTGTTTTTAAGCCACTAAATTTGTGACAATTTGTTATAACAGCAATAGGAAAACTAATATAGAAAGGTTTAGTTCGAATTGGATGCTAAGTAGAGATACTTGATAGTAAGAGAGAACTTGGCTAACAATGTTATTCAGGGTCAGAAATAGTGATGAAACTACAAGTATTAACAAGATCTTTCCCATAAATAATATACAGTTTGAAAAGAAAATATGATCAAGTAGAAGTCCCAAAAACATATCCAATTAATGTGCGGTAATAGAAGAGGACCTTGTGAAAAAGTCTAGTAAGAGAGAGGGGCGTGGTGAGATGCAAGAGAAAGAAGCACTATGACAGGCAAAGGAAGAGAGAATTCCAAATAGAAAGACATAATAGGTAATGTTTGTTTAAAAGTAAAATAAAGATCAAAAAGGGTTTCTTGAATTTAACACGTGATTACTTGTGACCTTATTCGAAGCAACCTCGGTTGCCTCTCAGGAACAGAGAACATGCAGCAGTGGCTCAGGAGGTCAGCTAGAGATCAAGAGTAGAGACAAGGTTTCCCCCCTCTCCCTCCACTTGTAAGAAATATGAGAAGAGAAATATTAGATAGGAGCATAGGGTTGCTGGAATGTTGTGTGTGTGTCTATGTGCCATGGGTTTTTAAGATAAGTAAACTTCAGGCATGTTGAAGGTAAAGAGAGAAAGGAGTTAAAAAACATGAAAAAAAAAAAAAAAAAAGAAAACAAGTAGAAGGTCCCTGAGGTATGAGTTACATTAAATGGAAGGGGCAGTTCTGTGCTGAAATGGAAACAAAGAATGGAAGCATGTATTACTTGAATACATTTTATAAATAGGTAGGAGACCAAGACATTCTAGAATTTCTGACTGGTTGTCTCCATTTACTTGTAAATGTTGGAGGCAGGTGTTCTTACATAGATTTATGCTTGGATGAGTGAAATGATAAAACTGAAAGACAAACTTCAAATTAGCATTTCTAAAAATGAACTATTTGTGTAGTATTGCTTTAGATTCTCAAAACCATTTTGGTGAAAGTATATAGTTATCAGTTTCAAAGAGCTTCAAGCTAACAAGTGTTATCAGAAAGAAGCAAGTTTTCAGGTAAAACAAAGAACTAGAAATTACAATTTTAAAGACATAGAGAATAGTAGAGCAAGCTTCTGTGGGACTGTGAAGCTGATTCAATGGCCATAATAACAAAGTAGTAAGGAGGGTAGGAACAAACTACTTACAGATAGGATCCAATTTAGTTATTTGGTGGCATGTTAAGGTTCTTATTATATAACTTTATATAGGATAATTTCTTTTGCTTAGAACTTAAGGTATGTGTGATTTTAAATTTTTAAAGTCAAAATGACTCATATACTTTATTAGTCACATGGCCACCCCCAAAAGAAATAGCCCAAGGTCAGTTAGAGAATATTGAATTACACTTTCATTAAGCCTGCAACAATTATAATTAATAGAATTTTCTGAATGGAATAAAGGTTATGACAAGATTTTGCTGACAGAGCTACAATTTTATTGCCGTGGATTAGATATAAAAATGACCTTAAGTAATTTTCCTGATAATTATGTGCTGGTACACAGGCTTTCAAATTACTATACAGAAATACCTGGATAATATGATGATATCTGAAAAACAAATAAAAAAATAAAACCCAAAAGTTTATTATTTCATTATTCTTTTTCATTAAGAAAAAGAGATTATGGTTAATATCAAACTAGAATATGTATCATACTTAAACATATTTTTGATTCAACTCATTAAAATCAAGAGAAGTGTTTATGCAATTTACTATACGTTAGTTGCTTAGCAACCCTTAGGCAATCAATAGCTTATTTTACAAAGACTTTAATTTATAACTCCCTTTATATTTTTTATTTTTTTTAATACCTTGCCTTACTTTAAAATTGTCATTCATCATTTAAAGCTTTAACTAGAAGCAATATTGAAATTTGGGGAGATGGGAAAAAATGAATTTTTCTAATAGGGAAATAAAGCATCATCAAATCTAAAACTATAGCAAATGTACTGTAAATTAACATATTTGAATTAAAAAGAAAGCCACATTAACCATAAACAAACCATAAACCAACAGTTCTAACTGGTAATTGAACTTGTCATATGACTTAATAATTACATGCATTTGACAGGAATCTAGTAGCATGCAATATTCTAATGAACATTGGTAGCCAGATGAATTTCATGTCAAAAAACACTAATATATCCTTATTTACCCAGGCAAAAAATTTATAAACAATACATGTGAAGTACACAGAAAGTAGAAAATAAAAGTTACCAAAAATCTTACCACACTTCTCTTAAAATATTGTCATATATCTTGGATATCTTTTTTTTTTCACTTTGTGGACTTTTTAATTTAATTATAGTTGATAAACAACATTATATTAGTTTCAGGTGTACAATATAGTGATTCGACATTTATATACCTTACAATATGATCACCACTTAAGTCTAGTGATCATCTGTCACCGTACAGAGTTATCACAATATTGACTACCCTTTATCTTTTTCTCCCATCCCGCAAACTCCCTCCCCTCTGGCAGCCATCGTTCTTGGATATCTTTATATAATTATCACTATCAATGTCATCATTATTATTAAAATAGCTCACCATTTTGGAGTGTTACTATGTGCCTGGCTCTATTTTAGTATTTTTTATATTGTAGCTCATGAAATCCCTATGAGATAGACAGTGTTTCTATAATGCCCGTTTCATAAGTGAGTTAATTACGATACAGAGAAGTTAACCTGAAAATATTACACATGGTAGAGCCAACCTATAAGATGTTTGGACTCTGCCTTTAGAGTTAGCTTCCTCTAGTCCTTTTCTAGAAGTTTCCTTCTTTTGGTATATATTTAAAAATATTAAATAATACACATGTTGTTTATAGCATGCTACACATAGTTCTAAATTCTTTATCTATATTGAAGTATTTAATCTTTATAAAATATGAGTAGCATCTATAATATTTTACAGATAAAATTATGGCACAGCTAGTAATCAAGTTAATTTGCTCAAAATCATACACTTAATGATGGGAAGAGCTGGGATTTGAATTAAACTTAATGTGGCCGCAGAATCTATGTCTTTAACCAGTAACCTGTACTGCTCAGTAGACCTCGGCTGAGATGTCCAATTGTCTAATATCCTTTATTTTATTTTCTTCACATTAGACTATTAAGACAGGACACAGTTCATTCCATGGATCCAAATCTGCATAATTATTTGGGAGTTTGCTAAAGCATTAGGAATTGGGGGCTTACTACAGGGAATTATAAGAAAGAACTTCGAAGCAGTAAGCTAGCTGTCATATTTCCACCCAAGAGAAAGATACCAAAGAAATGGGAGACGATCCTATGGTGGACATCCTGATTTGTTTACAAATATTAATCAAGCACTTCTACATTCCTGAAATTAAAAAACAAACAACAACAACAACAACAACAATAAAGATAATTTATCAGTGTGAAGCTTAAGTTTTAACATAGGGAAAAATCTTCAGTTTCTTACCTTGATTTCTTTTTACCATCCACTGCATAGATGCTGAGGGTACAATAGGAATAGACAGAAGAAAATCCTGTACCCAGCCTTCGATAGATTTAACTTCTAATGTGGGAGACTGTAAACTGAACATACCCATGTATGCATGCATGTATGAGAATGTTTAAATGTATACATAATAGCCTGAAGATATTAAGAGAGAGAGCATAACAGGGAAGTAGGGAAACTTATTTAGGTGAGATAATGGGAATAAAATTTTCTCAAAACTGACATTTGAAATGAGATCTGAAACATAAGGGGAAACCAACCAAAGTGTTGGGTGGGGAGCATTTCCAGCAGAGAAATCAACCTGTACCTTGAAATACATTAATATATTCTGAAACATTTTAGAAGTACCTCATGCCCCTGCAGATAGGAAACATTGTTCAGCCACCTTTTTTTGTGGTTAAATTGGCCTAATCTGACATAACTTGGCAAAACTCAGGATGTTTGCCCCCAAGTATTTGATTCCACAACTTTGATTATGGTGTCTTGACTGTATCATGTATCTAGACCCTTTAACTCTGCTCTAAAACAGGAATTAAAAAAAATTATCAAACATTTATTTAATTTTATGAGAAAATAACATGGAACTCACACAAGGTTATATCTTGTCATATGTATTTATTTAACTAAAATTTGAATCTTTTTGAGTTCTTTCTATGACTCAAGACATTTTTAGAAGCACAAACAATGTATCAATGAACAAAATGGTCAGAAATCCCTACCCTCATGGAAATTATTATTTTTTGGAAAATTTATAATTGTTAGAGATGATTTAGACATATTGGACTTGATAAGAATAAAAGAGGAGGGAGGGAACTAAGAAGCGCCGCACACCCACGCAATTCTAGCTGAGTTTGAGGAGAAGAGGAGTCTCCAGAATTAGGGCAAAATCGGGACTGGAGCTAAATTTTGGGAGCGCGGCCACAAGCATTGTGCTAAAGTGGGCTGCAGAGCTAGATTCCGAGTCTAGGTTCCAGCCGGCTCTGGTCTATTACCAGGCTGGGATTGACCTGCTCTTTGCAGGTTCTAAAAGGTGAGCAATGAGCCGTGGAGGGAGGATTACCGGAAAAGGAGCCGGATCCTGCTGTGTCTAGGGAGGAGTGTAAGAATTAATGATTCTTGTGCACCTCGAGGTGAAGTATTCTACAGGAAAAAAGGAAAAAAGAAGAAGAAGAAGAAGAAAAGAGGGGGAAGGGAGAATAGGGAGAGGAGAAAGAGGAAATAGAGGGAAAAACCACCTCACTTTGACAAAGGCTATGATTATTAAAATTTGACATAAATAAAAAGTTTTGATATGTTAAACTTTATTCTAAAATTAACAGAGGAAAAAAATCAATCCTGATGAAAATAATTATAGTAAACTAAAAGTAAAAATAGGGGGGAAAACTTATTTATGGAAAATTAATCTAGAAATTGCATCGTTGATATCCTCTGGGAAAATTAATTTTCCACGAAATAAATCGGTGTTGACTTAATGGTGACTATATGCCTTTTGTTTATTGAAATGTGCTCACATCACTCTTAAACTTAAGATGACACAAATAATACCATGAACTCAATCTACCTTGTTTTCTACATGCCTTTTCTCTAGCATTTCTCTCCTCACCATACCAATTTGATGTGTCGTTTAGACACTGGGCTTCAGAGAGATAACTTCTCAGTTATTACTATATCTACACATTATTTTGGAATGCTCCCATGACGTTTCAGCGCCCAAATTCAGGTTTGTTTGTTTTTTTTCAGATAAATGTATTTGTACATGTGTCCATACACTTACAGCTTAAAAAAACCCAAAATTTTTAAAGTTTTCAAGAGACTACACTTTCACAGCAGGTAGGATCTAATCATATAAATTATTTTGTAAAAAGTATTTTTTTTATTTACCTCTGCTTAATTTTCTGATCTTTAAGTCAAAGGCTAGTTTAATTTGAAGCTTATAAATGAAGCCTTTGTAAATTCAAAAATGTTTGTGGAAATGTGATTTTATTTTTTTTCCTCAGCAATCAATAGAAAATTTTTCTCCTACTAAGTTTTAGAAGTGTCCTTGCAGAAGTGCTATAGGAAGCTTTGTTTTCCCTCATGTCTCGTATCTATGGCTACTAGGTATATAAAATGATATATGAATATTTAATCATTTGTTGTTTTCCACTTTAGGATACAGTGAACTATTTTACAATCTTAAGAAAGAAAAAGAGAATTCTTTAAAATCAGTGATGGAAATTGTACGTTGAATGCTAGATACAACAATATGAAAGAAGAAAACAAAATACATAAACAAACTTCAAACTGAAATTCAGTTCTATAAAGTTATACTATTTCAGAATTCTGCACTTCAGATGCAATCAAAATAAGACTATAAACCTAAATCAAAGAGGTCAATGCCATGAACATTGGATCTATTTCTTTAATTAATTTCATTGTAGAATACATGGCACATAATTTCTAGAAGGTATTTTTGACAATTTTATGCTTTGTGTAACGTCTTCTGAAAACTTTTTTTTTTTTAATGAAAGCAGTTTAAAGTTTCAAGTATTGTTGTTATTCAATGACATTTCATAAAAGAAACAAAAATTTGTTTCTGTGACATTCTTAGTAACCTAATTTTTCCGTATTGTGAGCCTGAGTGGTTTTTGAGTTAATTGCAGTGTTTCTAGGTCAAAATTCTACAATTCTATCAAACTGAGATTTAAAGATAATTTTTTTTTCTGTTTTCCAGCACTTCTGCTTTCAAATATTATCAAAATAAAGGTTTATTTTATTTGATTGCTTTCAGGAAAAAGCCACACTGTTTCTAAAATCCTAAATAAACATTTAGAAACATATGGTAATTGAAAAGTCATAATCTGGCACTATAGTAACAGCCTGTTTATACAGAGGATTTTATGATTTGAATATTGCTTGTCATTTAATCTGGCAAGGAGATGTAATTCTAAATGTGCTTTATTTAGAAGAAATGCAGCCTATAGTTATGTAAAATTATTCAACCTATAGTGAACTATATAGGCTAAGTTCTAATTGAAATAAATATTTTGTGGTATTGAAGTTACCATTTCAAATTAACATTTTAGGAAAAAACATTCTAATGTAATATCCAAATTGATACTGCACCTATTTTAGAAAAATAGATTTATATTGCTGAATTTTATAAGGCAGTCTTCATGTCAATAGTTGTATTACTCTCTGAGCAAGTGTATAAATCATCATTTATAAATCAATTCATACTTTAATATGCCAGAGGGTGGCTATTGAAAAGAATAGTGTGACAAATCGATTTATAAATTGAATGATCATTACCTTATTTATGCCTTGGATCCAGATAACAACATGTTTGTTAAAATTTTTTGAGTTTAAAGCACTCTCTAAATATAGACTTTTTGGAGGGTCACTTAAAAAATTAAGACTGAAAATGAGATTAAACAAATTAACAGTGATTATGAAACAATTACTATTAAATTTAAAAAGGGTACATAATGAATATAAAAGCAGAAATAGATAGTATAGCTGTGCGAATATAACAGTTATCTGACTGCATGCTATTATTCACTAATAAGGTATATATCCAAGTTTCAGGAAATAAGCATTTGTTTTTGCCTCTCTTTAATGCTATGCTAAGCCTTTTATTTCTCATTCACAGCAAGCTGTGTCTTGCTCCAAAGAACATTGATTTGACTGGCCAAATAATTATTTATTTAATAGATAGTGTTCTAACTGTATGTATACTGTATTATAGCAAAAAACACATTGCGTACATTGGAGACGAAGCACTGAAGAATTTTCAGTTATGCCATATGCTCAAGCATACTGATTGACCACTAAGCAACATGTTTATATAGGAGACATATTTTAATCAACAAATTCCTTTGACTGTAGAATGGTTTCTACTTCTCAGTCACTAACTAAAACAAACTTTCAGAAACATATGATAGTCCTTATGGAAATAAACTATACAATATTATAGAAAAATAAATTAAGGGTCCAAATAATTCCACCAAGAACATGTATCAGCATAATGTTTTATAATTTTTTATTAAAATATAAATAAATAGATTAAACATTGGATATGTCTCCAAACAAATAATGCTCAAACCTTTGTTCTTCTGCCAAGAGAATATTGGATGTCTTCTCAAGTATACATTCAGGAATATGATTCTATCCCTGGTATGTGCAATTGAAATTATTTGGATAAAAACACAATTCAGACCTTGTTCTAAAAGCTGTGTGGTAGAAAGTTTCTCATTTCTTTGAATCTAGGCTTGGCCATGTGACTTGTTTGGCCAATCAGGCATTAGCAAATATGATGTGAGCAGAAGTTGAAAAGTGCTTATACAATGGAGCTTACTCTTTTGCTGAACTTGGAATCTAATATCATCAATTGAACAAGCTTGATCCAGCCTGATGGAAAATCCATATAAGGAAAAAAATCCATGAGGCAATGTGGTTGACAGTTGGCAAACTGCCAAGTTTGTGAGTGAGGGTGTCCTATTCTCTCTAGAGCCAGTAAAGCCACCAGCTGATGATAAAGATCAGCTAGGCCAACCTAAGCCAAGAGAACCATTAGCAATCCACAGAATTGTGGAAAATAATAAATATTGTTTTAAGCCACTAGATGTGGCATTGTTACACATTGAGGTAATATATATTATTGGAATGAAGAGATAACTAAATTGAGTGGATTATGTTTATATAATCAACAGAGCTGATGAGTTAATTTTAATTTACATTAAACATTATCCATATACATTGTAAGTTTAAGTCTTGGGTATAATACATACTGACACTATTACCTCAGACAAATTACTGACATTTTTCTGACAGTTTCTCATTCTATATAATAGAGGTTAAATTTATCTTAGAAGTTTGCATATAAATTAATGCGATCATGTGGATAAAGTACTGAGTACTACGCCTGGCAAATGGTATGTACATTATAATTCCATTACCTTTATTTTAAAAATATTATAAACTGAAAATTAACAGGTCTTTCAAAATAAAATATGGAGGAACAAAATACATAAAATTTTAAATTTTATTATAACTTCTCTTTTATCTGTTTGCTGTTAGAGACTGTTCACTCTGGTCGTTAATTAGGGATGTTTCAAGGCTTATAAAAGAGGAAAAATGTGAAACTTGTCAGTGTACCTCCCCCCCCAAAGTGTATAAAACTATATAGTTATTGTACTACTAATATAGATATTGTAGAATTACTATGCCACTAATATAGCAGGTATATAAAGCTGATGTCATATATTTTTTCTTTATTATTATATCTCTTTTGAACTGTTCTGGATGTATGTATATGGAAAATTTGCTCATCAGCTCTCTTCATTATATAAACATAATTCACTCAATTTGGTTATTTCATTAACTAATCCCAAATGAACAAAATAAAATTTCTTTGACCAGAAGTAGAGATTGACAAAAGAAAACATAACATAATTTTCTAATTAGACTTAGAAAAATGTTAATGTGATATCTTTTTAAGGTCAGGATCACAAAATGTGGCAAAACTGTATTTGAATAAACTTAATTATAAAATATATGTAAGTTTTTAATTTAAAGGCAAAACTCAGACTGGGAAGAACAGAAACATAGTTCAATAAAATAGCAAATTTAATAATTGACCAAATATTTGTTGCATGCCTACCATGCATCTATTTCACTAATAATTCAGAAGAATCCAATGAAAAGTGAGATAGACATGATAGAGTTTACAGTCAAGAATTCATTCACTTTATTAATTCATTTCACACATATTGTGTCTAAAATATGACAGGCACTAATATAGTTTCCAGATATTTGATGGGGAAAAAAAGACACAACCACTATAGGAGGAAAAAATACGTATTCAATAATAAAACACACAAAAATGAATGTCACACTCTTTTACATATTACAGAAGAAAATATATATAATTAAATGGTCAAAACAACAACAAAATGTGATAAGGGAAGAACAGCTTTATAGGGATGTGAAAGGAGCATTGAATACATTTTTTGATGTTTGAGGAATAAAGATGATGTTCAAAAAAGGGCAACTACTACAAGTGAATTTTTAGCAGAAATCAAGGCATCTAGCAGAATGTGCCTGTAGGAAAAAAACAGATTAATGTTAAAAAACTAAAATTTGATTAATGTTGTGGGGTTGTTTGACTGTACCTAGAGAACTTTGTCATTAGTTTAAGGAAGTTTTCTTCAGGTTATGTGAATCTCTTGAATGAAGGAGACTGATTATTCCACCTCTACTCTTACTATCATATTTTTGGACTGTGAGAAAGTCACAGAATTAATTCAGTTTTAATTGTTCTTCCTAACAAATTGACACAAACAAAAACTACCATCATCACGATCTGTTGCTCGCAGTTATTGACATCACTTCCAGCCTTTAATGAGTAGAAATAATTCTGTGTGCTGTTAATTTACTCTCTGAATACTTATAGTAGTAAGTAGTCATTTTAGAAGCAAAATGAAGACAGAATTTTGACTGTCTCAGAATGCGTTATCTATATAGAATGAATACCTCCTTTGTTTTTATTTGATATTGGTTGGAATTACAGATTCTGTTTTTCTGAATTAAGAGCTGGTTTAATGGAGCTGAGCCAAAACCTCTTCCAACTTATTCCTAAATATGAGATGTTGCTTTTGCCAGTAAGCATGAATTATTATGATTGTATTTATCAGTTCAGTTTCTTCTAGAGTCTAATTGGTCCTGATAATTTAACATGAATCCAAGTCATATGAAGGATTTATTTTTTAAAAAAGCTTGCAACGCCCCACCCACAGTTTTCAAGGTCTACATTTCTAAGGCGGGGTCCAACAATTTACATCTGTACAGTTTCCCAGGTGATGCCAGTGTGACTGGTCAAGAGACCACACTTTGAGAACCCTGATTTTGTTAATAAAAATTTCTCTCTGACACTTGCAAAGCTTTAAATGTTATGTTTTGGTTAAGAGTATAGATTTTGTTTTTCTGAATTTCCATCACAGAATATTTCAATAAAAATTTGGATGACCTACAGGATAAAGTTACCTGACATAAGCTTAAACCAGAAGTGAGTATAGAAACAGCATTTGATTTGTCTATGCAGAGCTAAAGATGGCACAGAGGTTAAGGTGGAAATGAAAATCACATTGGGGAATAAATCAAGATTGACATCTGTTCAGGAAACATATATTTAAATCATTATAATAAATGCCTTTTAAAAACTATCATTAAGTTACTATCACTTATAAGCTATAGACAAAGTGACACAGCTTAAAATATAATTTGACTTCTAAAATTACATGTGCATAGTTTCACTGGGTTTGTTATAATTCTCTAGTTTGTAAAACCTAGATTTCTTAAGCAATTGATCAATGTACTCTAATTTTTTATTTTATTTTATTTTTTTAAATTTGTTTTTTTAATTGAAGAAATTATTTAAATTTTTTTCCTTTATCTACCTTTCCCTCCCCCTCCTCCATCCTCCCTACTCTCTTGTAACCACTAGTCCATTATCCGTGTCCATGAGCCTCTGTTTGTTTGTCCTGTTCATTTGGTACTTTTAGGTTTATATCCCACATATAACTGATATCATGTGATTTTCAACTTTTTCTATCTGGCTTATTTTGCTTAGCATGATTATCTCAAGGGCCATCCATGTTGTCACAAATGGCAGTATTTCATCTCTTCTTATGGCTGAGTAATTAACATTGTGTATATATTACTTTCTTTATCCAATCATCGATCATAGGACACTTCTGTTGCTTCCATGTCTTGGCCACTGTGAATAATGCTGCTATGAACATCAGTGTGCAAATATCTTTTCAGATATGGGTTTTGAAGTCTTTGGGGTAAATACTCAGTAGAGGGATTGCTGGATCATATGGTAGATCAATTCTTAGTTTTTTGAGGAACCTCCATACTGTTTTCCATAGTGGTGGTACCAATTCGCAGTCCCACCAGCAGTGTACGAGTATGAGTGTTCCCTTTTTTCTGCATACTCTCCAACATTTGTTATTACTTGTTCTGTTGATTATAGCTATTCTAACAGATATGAGATGGTATCTCATTGTTGTTTTGCTTTGCAGTTCCCTAATAGCTAGCGATGCTGAGCATCTTTTCATATATTTATTAGCCATTTGTATGTCCTCTAGGAAAAAGTGGCTGTTCAGGTCTTCTGCTCATTTTTTAACTGGATCATTTGTTTTGTTGTTGTTGTTGTTGTTATTGTTGTTATTGAGTCATATGAGTTCTTTGTATAATTTGGATATAAGGCCTTTATCGGAGGTGTTGCTTACGAGTATATTTTCCCACTCGGATGGTTGTCTCTTTACCTTGTTGATGGTTGCTTTTGCTGAGCAGAAGCTTTTTAGTTTGATGTAGTCCCATTCATTTATTTTTGCTTTTACTTCCCTTGTCTTTGATGTCAATTTCATAAAAATCCTCTTTAAGTCCAAGGTCCTTGAGTTTCACTCCTATGTTTTCTTCTATCCATTTTATTGTTTTAGTCTTATATTCAAGTCCTTAATCCACTTTGAGTTAATTTTGGTGAGTGGTGATAGACAACAGTCTAGTTTCATTCTTTTGTAGGTGGCTTTCCAGTTTTCCCAGTACCATTTATTGAAGAGGCTTTCCTTTCTCCACTGTGTTTTTGTTTTTGTTTTGTTTTGTTTTTTTGTCAAAAATTATTTGTCCATATCAATAAGGGTTTACTTTTGGACCCTTGATTCTGTTCCATTGGTCTGTGTCTCTGTTTTTCTACAAATACCATGCCATTTTGATTACTGTCACTTTGTAGTATAATTTGAAGTTGGGCAGAATGATACCTCCAGTCTCATTATTTTTCTTAGGATGGCTTTAGCAATTCGGAGTCTTTTGTGCTTTTATAGAAATCTGATGATATTTTGTTCCATTTCTTTAAAAAATGCCAATGGAATTTTAATGATGATTGCATTAAATCTGTATCATACTTTAGGTAATATGGTCATTTTAATTATGTTGATTCTTCCAATCCAAGAACACTGACTGTCTTTCCATTTCTTTGTATCTTCTTCGATTTCTTTTAATAGGGTCTTATAGTTTTCATTATACAAGGTCTTCACAAGTTTCATTAGATTTATTCCTGGGTATTTTATTCTTTTTATTGCAATTGCAAAAGGAATTATTTTTTCCACTTCTTTTTCTGACATTTCATTATTAGAATATAAAAACGCTATGGATTTTTGAACATTGATTTTATACCCAGAAACTTTACTGTATTTGCTTATTGTTTCTAGTAGTGTTCTTGTGGAGCCTTTAGGGTTTTCTGTATAGAGAAGCATGTCATCCACAAATAGTGACAGTTTGATTTCTTTGTTTCCTAATGGATGCCTTTTATATCTTTCTCTAATCTGATTGCACTAGCTAGGACCTCCAAAGTTATATTGAATAAGAGTAGTGATAGTGGACAGCCTTGCCTTGTTCCTGTTCTTAAAGGGAAGGTTTTTAGTTTTCACCCCTAAGTGTAATGTTAGCTGAGGGTTTGTTATATATGGCCTTTATTATGTTAAAGTATTTTTCTTCTATGCCAATTTTGTTAAGTGTTTTGATCATAAATGGATGCTGTACCTTGTTGAAGGCTTTTTCTACATCTATTGATATGATCATGTGATTCTTATTTTTTAATTTGTTTATGTGGTGCATCACATTAATTGATTTGCGTACGTTGAACCATCCCTGTGTCCCTGGGATGAAGCCCGCTCGATTATTCTGTATAATTTTTTTAATATGTTTTTTTTTCAAGTTCATTAATTTCTGCTCTAATTTTGATTATTTCTTTCCTTCTGCTGACTTTATGCTTTATTTGTTCTTCCTTTTCTAGTTTTTAAAGACTGCTTTTGCCATGTCCCAAAGGTTTTGATATATTGTTCTATCATTATCATTCATTTCTATGTATTTCTTGATCTCTCTTTTTATTTCTTCTCTGACTCAGTTATTCTTCAGTAATATGTTGTTTACCTTTCACATATTTGGGATTCTTTCCACCTTCTTTTTACATTTGATCTCTAGTTTCAAAGCATTATGATCAGAGACTATGGTTGGTATGATTTCAACACTCTTCCTGGCTTCCCTGAGAATTCTGTCTTTGTCATTGATTTTTGATAATTTTAATACAATGTGTCTTGGTGATGGCCTTTTTGGGTTGAGGTAATTGGGCGTTATGTTGACTTTTTGAATTCCAAGCTCGAGCTCATTCCTTAGATTTGGGAAATTCTCCTCAACTATTTGTCTGAAAATGCTTTCTAATCCCTGTTCCTTTTCCTTGCCTTTGATAATGCCCATTATTCTTATGTTTCCTCTCCTGATGGTATCAGCTAGTTCTTGTATTTCTCTTTCATTATTTTTCATTCTTCAGTTTCTCTCTTCTTCCTTCTGATTTATTTTTAGATTTCTGTCTTTGATATCACATCCTTTCCTCCATTCGGTCGATTCTATTTCCCAAGCTTCTTATTTCATTTTTCAGCTCTTGCAGTGTGTTCTTTATCTCCAGAAGGTGTATTCTGTTTTTTTTTGAGGGTTTCAATCTCCTTGCTAAAGAACTCATTTTTTCTATCTAGTTGTTTTTTCAATTCCTGAAATTGTTGATATTATTTGTTTCAGATCTCATTGAGTTTTTTCAGAAGTATCATCCTGAATTCTCTGTCATTTAAATCACATATTTCTATCTCTGTAAGCTTATTTTCTGGAGATTTTTCTCTTTTTTTTTTTTTCTAGATACCTTGTCGCCTTGGTTGTTCATTGTGTTTAATGGACTATTTTTCCACTTGGACATTAATGGAAATGTATTCTGATTTTTTTTCCCAGAAAGATTTATTATATAATGATCGCTCGCCTGTTGCAAAGGTTTTTGTTTGTTTGTTTGTTTTTTGTTTTTGTTGTTGTTTTTGTTTGTTTCCAGTAGGTGGCTTCTAAGCCTCTTCGATATCTGCTTTATATAAAGTCTTAATAATGTCTTTTTTGTTTTTCTTATAGATGTTTAATCATGCTTGCTACGCTCAGTCTCAGTTCCTGTCAGTGTTAGCAACAATCTCTGCAGCGTTTTCTCAGATTCCCCTGGGGCTCCACAGTGTTGGGTCTCAGATGGTATGGGGGGAGGGGCCCTCTGTGTTGGGAGTTGTGGGCTGCAGCACAGCCTCATTTTTGCAATCGCGGCTAGTGAAAATCAACTGTTGCTTTTATGCATCCCGCTTCTCTGCCTTCTGCCGCGATAACTTGGCCCTGCCCCCATCCACGGGGAGCTCACAGCTTTCCCAGGGAGGGCTATTCAGGGAACTTCCTGCTCCTTCTCTCCTCCTCAGCTCCTACAGGGAGCTCCAGTAGCTGTGATAGGCAGCTTTTTTATTTCTCCCAGTACATCACCCGACACCCAGGCTTCTGACCTTTGGTAGCTCTTATGCACAGATCCCACACTTAGACATGCTGGTGTGCCGTTCAGGTGTTTTTGTTGAGTTTTAGATGTTCAACTCATTGTTGTTTCAAGAGAAGAGATCCAGGGATATCCCTCACTCCGCCATGTTTCTGACCTCACTCCCTTAGGTTTCAGTGAAGTGAATAGCTGCTTTGAACAATTAGGAGTACTATGAATTTCTCGGGGCTGCAGAGGTCATAGGACTCCAGGCCCTTCTACTTTTCTTCCCTTATTCGGAAAACATTTCTTTTCTTTGAATTTGAAATCAATTTGATCCTTCTTTTGTCTTAACACAGAAGCACCTTCAAATAATTCTAAGAAGACATTCTGGGGCATCAGTGGTGGGTCAGAGGCTCGCACAAGATTCATATTTGGAAAGCCTGCATTCACTTTAATTTTTTAATTTTTATTTCAACTGCTTATTCTATAAGTTGCAAATACAGTGGTTGTTTACATATGGACTACTTCAGGTTAAATCAATAGCAATAAGATCAATGCCTTTCTTTGGGAAATTATTTTGAACTTTTTAATCAGTTTTTAGACTCGTATATAATCCACCATCTAATGTTTACCAGTCATCAATAGGTTCAATGGATTGTAGTACACAAATTACGAAATACTCTGAATTCCAACTGATTTTCATAAGTTTAGCCTAGTTTTATATGAACTAATATTGACATTTAAATCACATTACACTAGCTAAAATGTATTTTATCTGTCTCAATTGCAAACATTTTTGGAAGCATTTTTCTCACACCATGTTTGTCTGTCTCCCCATTGAAAACAACATGAAGAATTAGAATGGCTTAGTATATTTATCTTGTTTTCAACTAATTATGTCAATTTTTTTTATATTTGGGATTTTTAAACTTATACCTTTAGTAGAATTATAGTTAACTTCAATGAAAAATGCCTTAGAAATCAACTTCATGGTAGCTTTCCTTTGTGTTTCAACCTGGATATCTTACTTTGGGTATTTATGATGAAGACAGACTAATTAAAAATATGACCACTTAAATATTTTAGATGACTCTCCCTACCCTAGTCTACTTCTAAATAGATATTTTATTAGTCATCTATTGCTGCTGAACAAATTATCTCAAAATGTAGTTACTTAAAAAACAACAAATATTTGTCATTTCACAGTTTCTCAGATTCATGAAAACAAGAATAATTTAGCTAAGTAGTTCTAGCTCAGAGTTTCCCATGAGGGTTCAGTCAAGGGTTCAGCCATGGCTGCAGTCATATGAAACTTAAATTGGACTGGTGTATCTGCTTCTAACATGGCTCATTCACTTGTCTGGCAAGTTAGTGCTTCTTATTGGCCAGGAACCTCAGTTCCTAACTATGTTGACCTTTCCATAGGTCAGCTGGCCTTCCTCAGAGTGAATCATCCAAAAGAAACCTCAGAGGAATTCATGACTTTAAAGATCTAGATTCGGGAACCACACTCTGTTATTTCTGGAATGTCCTATCTGTAGTACAGGTCAATTCTATCCAATATGGAAGAAGACTACACAAGGAAACGAATATCAGGATGAAAAATGACTGGAGACCATGTTGGAAAATAGTTACCACAGATTACAAGCAAAAGCCTTAGTTTTATTTATCCTAAATTTGTGGACAAAGACTAGGATATTACAAAATCATAGCATCTCATCAACTTTACTTACTTTTGTTTAGAATGGAGATAGCTTTTTTTATGCTTATCTTTTCCCTCCCCACAGGAGCTTATTTACCGTTATTATACACATCTAAAATTTAGTTATTCATGTCCTTTTCCTCTCAAGCCTCTGTTTTTTGTTAGGCAATATTTTATTTGGCCTATATATTGATTTACGGACATGTGTTAGTAAATTCTAACACACAAGCCTTCTGGAGGAAATTATTTTTATTATGAGTATTTCAGATTTATGAAAGAAGGAAAAGGGAGACAATCTAAGGATCAGCAGAGATTAGGTGACCCATAAATATTACAGTGATGCTCTAATTCAGCTCAATTGGGTGGGTTTATTTAGGACACCAAGTCCATAGGGAACTCCAGGATTCCATATTTTCTCTCAGAGAGTGTTTCTTACTATTAAGGCTTATAATAATGTTGCTTCTCCAATTGAACATCATGATGTGCTAAAAATAGAATGCAGTTTCGAGTCAGACAGACATAGATGTAAACACTGGCACCATAATGGTATTAGCTTTGTGGCATTACGTATATTACCTTTTACTCAGAGCCAAGGTCTCTCATTTTTCTAATGACAATAATATTATCTTCCTAGCAAATCTGTTGTGAAAAAGATTAAAAATTATAATGTGGTTATGACAGCGGTTATCAACCAGGGATGATTTTTCACATAGGAGACACTTGCAATACCTGGAAACATTTTTTGTTGTTACTTTGTTGACACAATTGAAGGATGGTGCTACTAGTATCTAGTGTTTAGAGGCGAAGGTTGCTGTTGAAAATGCTCCAATGCATGAAACAGCCTTCACAATGTGATGGTTAATATTAAGTGTCAACATGACCGAACCATGGCATGCCCAGATATTTGACCAAATCTTATTCTAGGTGTTCCTGTGAGAGAATTTTGGGCTAAGAAAAATAATTAAATTGGTAAACTGAGTAAACCAGAATGTCCCCTCTAAAGTAAGAGAGGTTAATAAAAAGGCTGACTCTCTTTGAGTAAGAGAATAAAAAGGCTGACTCTGTTTGAGTAAGAGACAATTCCTCCTGTTTGACTGCCTTGAAACTGGGACACCAAATTTTTCTTTCCTTTGAACTCAAACTAAAATATTGCCTCTTCCTGGGTCTCATCCTGCTGGGTTTTGGACTGAAGCTACACTATCATATCAGCTCTCCTGGGTCTCCAGCTTAATGATTTGTCCTGTAGATTTGGGGAATAACTCTCTCTCTCATCTATTCATATCTATCTATATCATCTATATCTATATCTAGATACTTATCTCTATCTATCTATGAAAGAATTTGTTATAAGGAATTGGCTCATGTGATTATAGAGGATGATTAGTCCTAAGGCTTATACATATATAATATTATATTGTATATAAATGTATTATAAAATATAGATATTGTAATGTTATATATTATAATATATAAATATATTTACATAGATATTAAATATATAAAGAAATACAAATTATACACACATATTCTGTTGGTTCTATTTCTCTAGAGAACCCTGGCTAACACACACAACAAAGAATTATCTGGCACCAAATGTCAATAGTCCCTAACTTAAGAAACCTTAGTATACATATACATCTAGTATAGTACTTTACACATGGAGGACAATAAATGTTCAATAAATGTAAGTATCTATAATATTCTGGACTAGAAAATCAAGTTAACTGCTCAAATAAAAACAATATTATTCAATGTAAATCTATGTTCCCAACACATTGCCCAAGATTAAGGTGAAACTAATAAATTCACTATAACACAGCATTAATATAATTTATGATTGCCTTAAAATGCATATGTAGATTTTTATAAATACATCAATTATGTAATTTTTGTTTTCTGATATTTTGGTGGTCTTAATCTTGACTCTTCTGATTCTCTAGGCTTTTTTGTTTATTGGTTAGTTGATTGGTCTATTTGTTATTTATTAATATTATTATTTATGTCTGTGTTTGATGATATGAAGAAAGTATTATTGGAAGGCTTACTTCTTCAACCAAATGCTGGTCCTCAGTGCTCACCACATCCAGCTCCACCTGCTGCCTTTCTGTCCCCCAACACCTGGGGCCTCTAGCCTCCGGAAAGGGCACAGGCTGTTTCCTCTTTGCAGGGCAGGCCCTTCCTCATGATTCAGGTCTCGCCTCAAATAACTCTTCCTAGATGCCTTTCTTGTTTCTCAGCCCAGGTGGAAATTGCTACTTTGGTTTGTCTGTTTATTGTCTGTCCCTTTCTATTAGAATGTGAATTGCAGGGGGTCAGAGACCTGAACTGTATTATTCCTCAGTCACTGCCTCCCCCCTGTGCCTGACACATAACAGGCTCGAATTAGTGTTCCCAGAGAAACAGAACAAATGAGCAAGTCTTATTGATTTTTCAGAGGCAATGGGTCATTAGATTGCTGGGGCATTGTCCAATACATTCTCTTACTCTCTTTGAAAAAAACAAAAACAAAAAATTGAATACAGAATAAAAGTCTAAACTTCATATTTAATTTGAATGGTGAATAATAGAGATTTTAAACTCCAATTTTATAAAAAAATGGGGGATATGGGAGATTGAAGTAGCTATCTCATGTTAATCAGAAAAAAGAGAAAGAAGAAAGGAAGAGAGAAAAAATAAAAGGAAAGAGAAAGAGAGAGGGGGTAACACACAGGAAGTGAGAGAAAACTTGAGCAAGTAAATATTCTCTATTTAAAATCTACAGAATTTTAACAAATATTTTACAGCTTTTCCCTCCTATTTTATTATAGCACAAATACTTCTGTATTTTGTAATTATTTAAGATTTAATAAAAATAAACAATAAAAATTTGTAATTGCATTGATATTTAATAATGTGTTTTTTGAAATGCACAAAAATGTAAATAAAATGCAATGATTTTTAATATTATGCATGCACAGTGATTATAAAAATAGAAACATTATGTAATTATTTCACTTTGAGTGCCCACTCTCTAAGGTTGGTATGAAATACTTTATCAGTTAAGGAAAATGTGTAAAGCCTTAGTTTATAGCTTCTAGTGACCACAGATGCTGTAACTCCTTACTCAGTCCAAAACAACTATATTTAAGGTTGTCTGGCACTGTTGGGAGTTCTAGTACCACATGTCCACTCTATCATGAAGTCCTCTGGACTATAACTGATGTCCAGCATTTTCACTTCTCCCAGCCGCTCATGCAGTCTTTCTTTTCCTAGGCCTCTGCCATCTCAAGCAAAATATATTTCAGAAAGTTCAGGTTTTCTCCATGGAATCACCAATTCCTGTTTTCTCTTTAATTCTGGAAAGCCAGCAACATCCCAGATGTCTAAATAGTACTTTGCCAGTATACTACCACCTCATTCCCCTCCTCGTCTTAGACTTCAAATTAAAATTCTCTTAAAACAAAAGTTTCAAAAACAAATGATTGTTTTGATCTACAGATACTTATCTTTAAATCTTATATATACTCATATACATACTTTAAAAATCATCAATGTTAGGAATGAAGCAGTATTTACTCCTTTATCCCACTCCCCCACCGCCATATCAAGGTCATTCACTAAAGAATAGGTTAAGGGTCTACTATGTGCCAGATATTGTGCTAGGCAGTAGAAATGCAAGGGCAAGCTACTTAGAAATAAGTCATGCCTTCACTAGGACTACAAAACAGAAATTAAGCACCCTTATTTCTAGTTATTTTTTTCACTTCATTTTCTATTTTCTATTAACAAAATATATGTTTTTTTAATCTTCTGGTGATTACTATCAATATACTGTATAGCATTTACTATTAAAAAGATATTTATTTTAATAACCATGTTGTCAAATATTGAGAAAACCTTAACTATTGATTCTTTTCTATCCTATATTTATTATCTTTGAGTTTTTTATTTTGATTGTACTCTCAGGAAAGGACACATGTGTGGTATATTTTTTTGTAAATTTGTCTTGTGACTCACAGCTCTGCTTGGTAGAAAATTATTGAATCACCATCTTTTTCTGCTTGAAACTCTCTAGTGATTGTCCTATTGTCCTCATTTAGATTTCTGTTTCTTTATTGGTAACTTATTTTTTACTGCCTGAATGTTTAAAGTTTTCTTTTTTTTTTATTTATAATCTTCACTATACATGGTTTATCACTTCTTAAATTTGTTTAATATAAATTGAATCCCCTTAACTAAAGACTCACTTCTAGATGAATAGTTTTATTGTTACCATACTTTATAAAATATTATTTTATTTCCTTCTTTCAAAATATATGTTGAGAATCTGTCTATGAGCAGGGAACTGTGTTTGCACTAAGGATCCTAGTTTTAACAGGAACACATGGCACTTGCACTTACAAAGATTAGACCCAAGTTGTATGTCCTTTATAAACTTGGAATTCATATTAGGTATTTAATAAAGATTATAACACTGGTATCTGTTGTAGTATCCAGCAATGCATTTTCTTTCTTTCTTTCTTTCTTTCTTTCTTTTTTTTTTTTTTTTTTGCCTAGGAGTTTCCTTACTGGGAGGTACCATTGAGAGTATGAAAAGGTACATTCTTAACATGGTGAATAAATTAAAGTTCGGCAGGGAGAATATGCTGCCATTTTCACGACATGATATATAGATGGTCCTTTTAATCAAGTCATAGAATTTTTTGCATTTCATGTACATTGTGCTCATTGTTTTTTAGGATTCAGATATTTAATTGTAGTTGTATATAAATACATTTAATTTTTATTAAGAATATGACTCCATCGATGTATTATCGAATTGTATACTTGAAATCTACATAATTTTATTAACCAATGCCACCCCAATAACTTTAATAAAAAAAAGAAAAAATACAAAGATTAAGAAAACACTAAAAAAAAAAACCAAAAATCACTCAGTGAAAATATCTAAAATAACTTTGTATCTATTTTATTAATATATGTAATATAATTTTATTTTACACATCTTTTTTGAATCCAAACTTTTATTTAAATAAATGCTTAAAAGACTGCAATTACTAATGCAACACACTATTCTCAAGGATAAAGAAAAAAATATGATAATTCTAAACTTGAATTCACAAAGGAATAATTTATGTATATATTTGCATTTCTGGGTGTCTTATTAATGATTTTAGTAGAATGCTTCAAAAGGATTAATTGCTTGGGTTTGCACAAGTTCTTTGTCATCATTAAAAGGCCTGCTGAAGGAAGATTTTTATAGTGTAATGTATCACTTACTAAAATTCTCTTTTTGGCAAGCCAACAAAAAGTATCTTAGATGTTATGCTGTCTAATTACATGGCTTGACTCTAACAATTACTTCTAAATTGTTGGTCTCAAGATATGAGGATGGAGAAGCTAGGTGAAACAGCTCCTACATCTCATTGTATGAGATCTATACCTACAGATAGTTAATAAAAGATCTTAAAAAGTTTAACATATAACATGCTGAAAATCAGACATGAAATTGCATTATTCATTTCTAAAAGAAGATTTTTAAAAGGAAATTATAAAAAACACAGTTTCTTTAGCTAAATTTATAATTAAGAATTAATTCATAATTAAGAATTATAAAATAATAATTATAATACATAGAAATTAATATTAGTTGAACTTCCATAATGTTGCATGTTGCTTTTATTGAGTTCAAATAGGTCATTCATTTATGCATAAACTACACAAGTGATTGGTAAATGATATTAAATAAACACTTAAAGATGTTTCCAAGGTAACATGATTACTATGAATAAATAATTAGACTGAAAATATTTCCCTTCTAAATTATGTGTTCAAAATATTTCCTCATTTGATGTTTGCTTTGTCCCCACAAAGGTCTCATTAGTTCAGGGTGAACATACTGTGTTTAGAATTTATTCTGCGTAAATCTTTTTCTAGTTATTTCCTCATTTTGGCTTTTACTTCTAAAGATAAGAAAGAAGAAAATCAATTGAAATGAATAAATTATTTGAATGGTCATATTTCCGTTTAGGAGTCAAGAAGGCCTAACTAATTTGCAAATATAGAGCAAAATAGAAAGCCATATGGGTAGAGCAAGGGAAATATGTGAGTGCTTAAAATTAATACTAAAACATGGGCTGAAAAAGTAAAAATGCAAAATGAATGGGAATTATAATTATATTTATTGTGAATCAAAAATTCATTGAATTGTAATTTAGTAAGAACGATATCTAGAGCAAAGTGAATTTGGCATCAAAAGACAGATTCTACCTGACCTCTACCATTTACTTGTTCTGTAACCATCGGCAAATAATTCAATTTCTCTTAGCCTACTTCACACAAATAACTGAGGGTTAAATGAAATATCATATATTTAAAAAAAGTTCATCTACTTTATCATAGATATTCAATAAATGTTAAGGGAATCTGAGACTAGAAAATTACTACTTCAAAGTTAAAGGAGGCAAAATGAAATTTTTTGGAGACAGGTACAAGTAGGCAAAAAAGTACATTATGAAAGTACATTATAACTTTCAAGCAGTGCAAGCAACTGTTTATCCATAAAATTAAGTATGTTTTGAGTTAGTGAGGACTTCATTGGAAAGTTGTTGAAAGAGAGTTGGATGACAACCTTGTTGATATCATGGACAAGGTTAATTAGACGTTAAACTGGAGGATCAAGGTGCCCTCCAATCCTGAGATTCAATGGTTTATGAAAATGTTTGACTACTTTGACTACTCTACCAGAAAGAAGCAATAGAGCATGACGTTTAGATGTTGGGGCTCTGGAATCCAAACTGACTGTGTTCACATCCTGACACAGTTCTTTCATAATTGTACAAATTTAGGAAAATTATATGATCCCTCTGAGTTTCAGCTTTTTTATTCAACATACAGTGATAATTTCTATTTCAAATGGTTGATGTGAAGATACAATGAATTAGTGCATATTAAAGGCTTAGCAGAGTACCTAAAGCATAGTAAATGATCTTGATAATTATTAATGTTTTATCATTTTTAATTTATCAACTTGATGGAATTGATATGACAAAGCTAACTATCTAATCTCTATGTGAGGAAACTTGAGAAAGCAATATGTAGAAATATAATGACTGTTTGAATAATGAGACAAGATTCAGCAATAAATTGTTTATAAAAATGAATATAGTCTATGGCCATGCCACCCTGAACATGCCCAAACCTGTCTGATCTTGGAAGCTTAGCAGGGTCAGGCCTGATTAGTACTGGATAGGAGACCACCTAGGAAGACCAGATGCTGTAGGCATAAAAACAAACAAACAAATAAATAATATATAAAATGTCATTCATATTAAATGTAATACAGTTGTTCAAAGACAGTTAGCCTTTATGATATAGGCTCAATGTCTCGTTACCAACTCCATATTATTGCCTGAATTTACAACTATTTATATATCTGAGCTCTTACAGTTAAACATATTTTAGTGGACTGATTACCTATAACTTATTAAGGAGTTGTATGACTGAATCTACTGGTTATCTAATAAATGTACAATCAATTATTACTGCTAGTTATTGCAGTTTTATTTCCCTAAATATAGTTTGTAGCTTCTTTTCCCTCTTAGTCTCATCTAAAGTATAGGAACTTGGGTCACTTATTCCAATGGATAAAAAGAAAAAATCTTATTTTTAAGTTAAGAAACCATAAAAATAACTGTTCTATCTTGAGTGACATTACTATCTTTAAATAGAAGTTGAAGTAAGAAGAAAGTTAGTTTACATTTGTCATTCACCAATTAGATCATTTCATAAAGTTAAATAATCCGTTAACCAATCTATAAATCTAGTTATTTAAGTTTCATTAACTAGTATGCCAGTGTACTATGAATTTTACATTTATTAGAAAATTTGTTTTCTAAATTTTAAAGTTTGAGCAGTTATCAAAGCTGTAAGAATAAAACTCATAATAAAATATTAACTTAAACATTCAATTTCAAAAGAAATTAAAACAAAAAATGAAATGATATGAATAAAATAGCCTTTTCTCTGTCATATTACCTGAAAGAAATCTGTAAAAAAAAAAAAAAAAAAGATTCTGTCCTGCGTTCTACAGATTTATACATAAATGGGTAGAAAGTCTGAGAGAAAAGTGTCTTCAATGTAAAAACCTTAATCTTGAGAAGTTTGAGAGTTAAATTTTAAACCTGCAATTTGTTGTCTTCATTGTCTTGACTGTGAATGGAGGAAAGGGCAATCAGTAAACAGTGAAGCCCTTTACCAAATATGGCAGTAATGACCACAGGGGATACCTAACATCACACTGGGAAGCAAATTGGTAGTCATTGGAGTCTGCTGTGCATGGGTGTGATATTCCCTGAGGCTAAAACCAATCAACGCCAGGCTATTCTGTACCCCATGAAGCCTGAGTGGTTTCCAGGGGTAACCTCTTTGAGAGCACATTTGAATAATCTAATTTGGAGCTTTAAACATGGGGGGAATGATAGACAGATCATATGCTAACTGGTACCATTCCTTAAATTGTTATACGACTCTTATATCTAAAATAGTTGATGACACATATTTTTAAAAGAAACAAAAGTTGCATAAGTTATTTGACATAGTACAAATACAAAATTCATTTTCAGTGCTCTGTTCTTTCATTTAAAGATGAAGTCAGTTCTTCCCTGAGTTCTTGAAAGATCACCCCTTTCTTTTTTTAAAATATTGGAGGGCACTGCTACTCTTATCTTTAATAGCATCATACTGATTTCAGAAAATAAAAGGTTGAAAATTTACAAATCCTCCTGTATTAATTATATATAGAGTTGGCTTTTTCTGCTTGTATAAGAAATACTTAGAGAACATATATTAGGTGCCACACATTGTGTCTAATAAATATGGTCTTATAGAGTCTGATCCCTCATTGAGTGCATATTATTTTCTTTAAAATTATTGAAAAAGAGGTCATTTTGAAACTTTGAACCAAGCTGTGTTTCTTCTTTCAAAGGATTCCTAGGGTTGATGTCCTTCCCGAAAGGGGAAAACTAAACAAAATGTTTATGTTATGTGGACCTGTGTGGGCTGCTAAATTGCCTATTGAAACATGAGTATTTGTTGAACTAATATATGCCCAAATTAACTCTTTGAAATGAAGTACTACCACATAAATTTAAATATTTAACATTTCTAGAAAAGGAGAACTTGCAATAAATAAGGTATTCTTTCATTCATTGAGCTTCCTGAAAGATTCAGTGTTTTCAAAAGCATACTATTTATTCCTAAGGAATATTTTTTTTCATTTATTTCTGAGAAATACATAGTATATCTTTGGCTTATTATTAATGATGTAGGAACTTGACCAGTGGCACATTTACTGGAGCAGAGGTGGGACAGACATAAGAGTGTATGCAGATCCAGAGGCTTGTGAGAGGTTAGCTTCCTAAGGGATGCTGAAATACTTATTCAGTGTAGCTATTTGAATAAAAATAGGAAAAAATGGGACCCTACAGGGAAATCTAAATTATTAGATAAAAGCAAGATTTGGTTGCTAATATCAGGGATTAGTAAGGCTTGGTTTTCAAGACAGATCTCTAGTCATGAGAAATAATGAAAATATCACTGCAATGACCAGTTCTAAAAGAAAGGATCTATTTTAATAAGCAGCTCTATAATTCAATATGTGTTCTAAAAACAATGCTATACAAAGAGAAAAATTACCACAAATGTATATGACCTTTACTTTGGAAAAGTCATTAATTTGGAAGAAACATACAAAGAGAACCAAGATACTGGACCTAGAAGGCAAGGTGTTGGAATGATTACAGATGACAAAATAAATAACTGAGAGCAGGACTGATGTATAATTTAAGAGAAGGTTGGCAGTGCAGCTGACTTGAGACTGAGGTGATAAGTCATTGGTTTATAGTCCTTAAATTTTCTCTTAAATGGAGATTACTTTTACCAGATGTTGGAGCAAGTCTGAGTGTCTGGAAATATGGATAGGCAAGGGACTAGTTGTCGAAGAGTGTATTACATTATATAATATGTCCCCAGAGAGAAAGAAAGTGGCTGCTAACACCGGTGCTCACTCATATCTCTAATAACATTATGGTCTTCAGGTATAGCAAATTGCTTTCTATCCAAAAATAACAATGTCATTTATTCCCCAAGTAAACTTTATTCCACTTCACGCAGAATTCATGAGGGGAGCCATTTCTTAACAAGCATATAATCTAGAACTGAAAAAGGTGTTTATGGAGCCAAGTGCAATTTGGTATATTTAATGCACTTGTCCCTTTGGGTCACTATCCAGGCTACCATATATTCCAGAAAGAAGGAGGAGAAGGAAAACAATTTGTTTTCTGCTGTAACACCCCATCTGTTTGTCTCTATTAAAGTAGAAGAGAGTTTTATGTCTTTTACTTTGAACTTCCTTTTAATATTAATTAATGTTGTTCACATTGCTTTGATGTGATAGCTCCCATTATCAACTGTCAAAAGCTGATTATCAGAATCACAAGTCAGTATAGAGTTAAATGAATAATGAAAAGAAAAATAAGTATGTGAATAAAAAGGCTAAAGCATGTGCCAAAGTCTTAAATCATTGAGAGCCTCTTAGAGACCAGGGATGGATGATTTATGATTATATTTCTCTAAGAATGACAAAAATAATTCCCATAGTAATACTTGTGTTTTAATTTTCATGTAATTTTAAATTATTAATGAAATTTGATTCCCACTAGTCATCTTCAAAATGAAAAACAATTTAATAGCAACAGGTTGCACTATAAAATATTTCAACAAACTTTCTAAGCTAAAGACAAATTACATTTTAATAATGTGTATTCTTATTTGGTATTGATGCCTAGAAAGAAACAGAATCTAATGTCTAAATCTGTCTTGAATATTTATATTTCCCAGAAAGGCAAATATTACATATAATAAGATTATTAAATGCTTAAAAATATAAAATTTCCAATTTCTGAGAAGCAGTGTGAAATTGTCAGTACAATAAAGCCACTTCTATCTTAAATTGATGATCATTTTGTTGACCAAGTATTCTTCAACCTGATACTACAATTATTTAACATAGTAATCTTGTTTACTTTTGATTTTATAAAGATATATAAATTATTCTGTTTTTAAATACTTTAAATACATTTCTTCAATATTATTCTAGAAATAAAGTTAATATTTTATAGAAAATATAATAAAATTATGTAGGGTCATATTATCTTTAATAAATTTAATGTATATCTGTAGTCAAATACAAACATTTTAAGTATACATTTTGATGAGGTTTAACTAATTCAAGTACCTGAGCAACTCCCACAATACAGTTATAAAACTTTTCCATCCCACCAAAAAGTTTTCTTGTATTCCCTACCTTCTATCCTGTTCTAGGACCAAGCACCCATCTATTTGTTTTCATTACTGATTAGGTTTATGTTTTCTAAAATGTCATATAATCTGGAATCATTCATTATGTACTCTTTTATGTCTGGTTTATTTGGAGCAGCATAATATTTTCTTGATTCATCCATTTTGATGTATGTATCAATAGTTTTCTTTTTATCGTTGAGTAGTATTCTATTGTAGTTTTCATTGTAAAAGTCTTGCTAATTTATTTATTATATTTCTGATTATTTTGTTTTTTTAATGCTATTTAGATGGAATTGTTTTTTAATTTTATTTTTTGATTTTTTTTGTTATCATATAAAAATACAATTGATTTGTATGTTGCTATAAATTGATTTTGTATGTTGCTAACTTGCTGAAATTGTTTATGAGTTGTAAGTTTTTGTGCCTGCCATAGGATTTTATATATACAAGATCATATCTTCTGGAAATAGATATAATTTTATTTCTTCCTTTCCATTCTAGATGTATTTTATTTCTTTTTTCTAGCCAATAGTTCTAGCTAGAATTTTCAAAACAATATTCAATAAACGGGGTAAAAGATGACACTAAGATGTTGTGCCTGAGGTTAGAGGTAAAGCTTTCAGCTTCAATGTTAAGTGTAATGTTACCTATGGATTGTTTGTAGACAGCGTTTATGAGGCTGAAGAGTTTCCTTCTGTGGGTAGCAGAATAATTCTTTCCCAAATATATCTACATCCTAATCCTCAAAACCTGTGAATACGTGAATATGCCTTATTTCCTTTCATTTCTGCCAGAAGGAACTCCTTTATATCTTCTGCTAGCAATGTATTCTGTTTTGTTTAACTGTGAATTTTTTAATTTTTATATTATGTTTTAAAGAGAGTTTTGCAGGAGTAGAATTCTTGGTTGATTGCTATATCTTTTAATACTTTGAATATATCATCTCACTACTTTCTGACTGTTTATGATTTATGATAAAATATATGCTTTTAGTGTTATAAAATGAAATAGGCAGAATAACAGACTTCCAAAGATGTTCACTTCCTAATCTCTGGAATCCATGAAGATGGATTATATATAAAGAAATGGCTATATATAGGATTATATGGGAAAGGGAAATTAAAGATGCAGATGGAATTAAACTTGTTTCTCAGCTGACCTTGAGATGGGTAGATTTTCTAGCATTATCAGGGTGAGCCCAATGTACTCATAAAGGTCCTTATAAGTAGAAGAGGAAGAAAAAGAAAGACAGAGGAATAGAAGCAGGGGAAGGATTTGAACTGACTTCTCTGGCTTTGAAGATGGAGAAACGGTGCCAGGAACTAAGGAATGCAGGTGACCTCTAAAAGCGGAACATGGCAAGGAAACATTCTCCTCTAGAACCTCTGGAAGAAATTCAAGTTTGTTGACAGCCTGATTTTAGCAAGTGAGATCAATTTAAGATTTCTGACTTTTATAAATATAAGGCAATATATTTGTGTTATTTTAAGCCACTAAGTTTATGTCAATATTTCTGTAGTAGAAATAGGAAAATAACACCTTGTGGGTTCTTTTATGCATTTACATTCCTCTTTAGAAAGTTTAAATGCACGGAGTCTAGTTACAGATTTTTTAAAATTTTATCCTACCTAGTATTTTGAATGGATGAATTGTATAGATTAATGATTTTTAAATAAAATTTGGGAAATTTCAGCCATTATATCTTCAATTATTCTTTCTAACTCTTTCTTTTGGGACTCCCACTATGCACATATTCACACAATTTATAATGTTCTACAGGTTGCCAAGACTCTATTATTATTGTTATTATTATTATTATTATTATTAGGTGTTTTTGTTTTGCAACTGGATATAATCTCAACTAATTTACCTTCAAATTCACTGATTCTTTTTTTTTTTCTGCTACCTCAAATCTGCTCTTGAGCCCTTCTAAAGATTTTTAAATTTTTTTTTGTTATTGTAATTTTAAACTTTATAATTTCTATTTGGTCTTTTTAAATAATTTTTCCCTATATTGATGTTTTTTAATTTGGTGAGACATCATTCTCATACTTTCCTTTAGTACTTTTTAAATAGTTTCTTTTAGTTATTTAAACTTATTGAAAAAAAAGCTTATATAAAATCTTTTATAGTAAGTCTAAAGACTGGTTTCCTTAGGAATAATTTCTACTGATTGCTTTTTTCATGTGTATGAGCCATACTTTCTTGTTTCTTTACATATATCATACTTTTTCATTGGAAACTGGACTTTTAAAATAATATAATATGGCAACTCTGGAAATTAGATTTTTCTTCCTCAGGTTTTGTTGTTTATTGCTTTTTTTTATTTGTTTTTGTTTTTGTTATTATTGCTGCTTATATATTTATACGACTTTGTTGAACTAATTCTGTTAAGTCTATATTTTTGTCCTGTATGCCCACAGAAGTCTCTACTCACTTAGCTTAGTGGTATACCAATGATGAGACAGAGACTCCTTAAATGCTTTGAACTAGTAATTCTCCCAAACTTTTACTACAGTGCTCTGTGTACACCTTGGTACATGCCTTCGACACTTAGGCAATTGACAACTCTGCCTTAGCTTTCACTTCTTGCTTGCACTTTCTGCTTGTCAGATAACAGTAGTTCTCCAGGGGTTTAGTTTTTTGATACATTAAATGCTTTATGTTCCCTCCAGTAATTGCCAGGCTGCTGGTTTTCATAGCTACTCTAAACATGAGACTGTTGATTTTCAAAGCTGGAGAAATGGAGATGAAAATATGAAAAATTATGTCATTGAACTTTCTGCTATTTTTTTGAGTAAATACTCCGAGAATCTGTTTTTTAACAAAGTTCTAAAAACAATTGATTTTGACCATTTTCCCCCAGTATTATTACTTTTATGAAAGAAAAGATATTTAGAGGTCTTTACCATTCTCACTGACACCTCTCTAATTTCATTGTTTTTTCCAATAAAGATATTCAGTTGTTCTGGTACAATATGTTCAGAGAAACTCTGTTCTTTATTACTCAACACATTGCTTGAAAATCAATTGGTTATATATGTGTGACACTATGTCTGGACTCTATTCTGTTCCATAAAGCTATATCCTATTGCCAATACTATATTAACCCAGGAATCTCTTGCTTTCTGCCAACATCTGTGGAACTGTGGCAGACTAATATGTTAGCTTATAAGTAAGAAAAAAATATTCAGACCATTCTTTCTTTCTGACATAAATAAATTATCCTGGGCACATCATCTGGGTGCCTTTCTTGGCTAAGACCTACTTTACCCTTATATTTAACATAAATTTGAATCGTATGATATTGAATCAGTGGTAACTATTTATTGCTACTTGCCATTTTTGAAATCCAGATACTCTCAAATAGTTATCTCATAATTTTTAAATAAAATAGCTGCTATTTTATTTTTTAGTTTTATTGTTAATCTTATTTTATAAGTTTTTCAAATTATTAAGAATTGGAAGGTATAAATATGCAGTGTCACCTTAATTGGCCTCTGCATTAATAATCTATTTTAAAAATTATAGTAAACATGAATAACTAGAATACAGAGCAATATATGATTAATGTCATTACAAAGCTTAGGACCCCTAGTCAGCTAACTCAATTTTTAGGGAGGATTGTTTTAGTTGTTTTTCCCAAAGACTCAATCATCTAGTTCCACAATAATACTGTAAAGCAGACAACCTAAAACATTCTGTGACTCTCAAGAATAAAAATTTCTTGTTCATTCATTGTAAATGAACTGGGATCTGGCTCACCTAAGTTAGATATGGCTGGACTTAGAACCAAGCAATGAAGAAGCTTTGCTTTCTGTGTCTCTCTTCTTTGCACAAGTGACAAAACAATATATATTTTTCTAGTGGTAAATGACAGGATTGTATAGAACAAGACCAACCACTTACCTTATTTCAAGCCTTAGGTCACCTTACATCCACTAGAATCCCATTGGACAAAGCAAGTCAAACATTTAAGGCTCAATTCAGAGCACATGAAAGTACACTTCACCTAACATGAAGTCAAAGAAAGGTTACAGGGCAAAGCTCAATGTTTCTGGTCTGAAAAATATAGTCTTCTCATGGAAGCACATGTACATGTATGTGTATGGCAGGGGGTTCGGAAGTGCATATTAAGTGAACAATAATAAGAGGCCAAACCCAATCTCAGTAGCAGAATCTTTTCTGTATTTGTCAGATGAGATTTACTGGATTCGATAGTTTTACAGTCATAATCCAGAAAGAGTCTTTAATCTCAGTATTCTATAAAAATAAAAAGGTTTTGTTGAAACTAGTGTAATTATGTAGTTTACTATAATAGAAACATAAAAAGAGTATTTCTAATGTGACAGATATTGTATATTGGCCACCCAACAGACTTATTTTCCTTTGTATTTCTCTAATTTTTAGTTTCAACATTCTGTCTTACTAGAATGTCTATGTTATATAATTCTGATCAATACAAATTTAATTGACCCATTTTAGAACAATAACTCCTGAAATACCTAACAAAGAAACCTTATCTTTCCCTTAGCTATACTCTTCTTTCTGCCCTCACATAACTCAAATGTCATGCATGAGAAATCAATAACCATTTTTCAACCAAGTAGTTGAAAGCTGCATGCCAAAGATGATTGAGCTGAAATAAAAGAGGTCTGAATATTAATGACATCTTAGAGTTATTAGACTATCAAACTGGGGACTTCTTACTACACAAGAAAATATATATCTATGTGGTTAAGCCATTAAAAGTTGGACTAGCAGCTTAATATAATTGTATGTAGTAAACTATAAATGAAAAACAGAATTTTTATTATAAATTATTATCTTCAATAAATAATTAGTGTGAGGGTGTTTGCAGTAATATCTTCTCTTTTCTAAGTGATTTTTATGAAATGTTCTAATTTCTTAAATCAATTTCTACTGATCCTGGTCTGAGAGTCATAATACATTCTTCAATCAGATTATCTATTTGAAATTCTCAGTCTCTACCAATAATTGCTTGTTTTCTTTAATTCCCTGGTCTTTAAAAATAATATTTGTATATACATGTAAAAACAAAAATAGCAAAACTGCAATTTACCTCTTTTCCTGTAATGATTATTTTTTTTATTTGTATCTAGCTCACAAGAATACTCTCTTCTTGACAGGAAGAGTGATTCCATTTGAGGTGTGAATTTAAAATGGATTCTTATTGAATCACAACATGACAACTGTGACAGAAGCTGCTTGTTATCACACAGAATCTGTTGATCTCTTCTTTCTAATACAATAACATCTCTGATCTTTTGCTGGATACATGGCCATCAAAAATGCAGATTATATTTACCAAATTTCTTTGAAGTTAGATATCACTGTGTGACTAATATCTGGCCAGTGTCCAGGGGTAAGTGATTTGTCAGATCTCCTGGATATGTCACTGACAGGAAGTGACACGGCATTTTATCTTTTCTTGCTTCTTTTGCTTGAATTTTAGATTCATGCCTAGAAACCGACCTCAGGTCATTTGTACAAGGACTTCTCTGTAGGGATAATGAAGGAGAAAATTGGAAGGGAACTAAGTCACAAAAGGCTGCCTTACTAGGCCTGACTTATGTATAGGTGAAATTTAACATGATAAAGAAATAAATTTGTTTCTTGAATAACCCAATGCTGTCTCTAAAACATTTAATCGAAACTGTTATAATTAAGACAGAGACCTTTAATAAACTTCTTTAACATTATTAAATATATTAAATAACTTCATACCTTAAAAAATACGAAGTATATTTAGACATTTAACATCCCCTATTCTGTACTCTGTAATTGCTGTTATAGATATTCGGTGAGAAAAATTTAAGAAAATAAAAGAAATTATTCAGGGAAAGAGTAGTGATGATACTGGAAAGGTGGCATTTGTAATGACTATGGTATACATAAAGATAAAATTTCAGTAGGGCCGAGACCTGGTTTTACTTAAATTGATGTATACCGATCATATTTGGAAACGGATGTTAAATTCAATCTGATCTATGGAGATTTCCCTGCTAATGTGTTGGGGCTTTATTTAACATCTGGGTTGACAAAGATAATGAGTATGAAAGGCCCTAGTGCCTGAAAACTATTTTATACAATTTACTATGGCCTGTTTCTACTTGCGTTAGGCCAGGAGGTAAGCATTTAGCAAGATTTTTGTTTGTCCAAGCAATTGAGCATAGCCATACAGGCATAAATATTCTCTGAGAAGGACCTGGATTCAGTTTCTCTAAGGATCTGACACAATCCCCATTCCCAGTCAAACATTATTACTGACAGATACTTGACCTGTAATGAGGACTTGGAGGCTAAAGAGTCATGTATTGAACTTGTAGTAGCTACTTGTCCACTTCTCTGTGTAACTATATGTGAAGATAAGACATTGCATCCTTTAATTAACTAATTAATTAATAGAAATCAGATTATTCCCCTTTGTGTGTATTGTCCTTCTACTAATTTACACCCCTTACTATATATCGGAAAAGGCAATGTATCCTAATGATTAAGAGATTGAATTTTTATAGTGTTTTTTCTACTTGATAGTCTTGTGAAAGGAGTCTACCATTCTTATGCCTTAGTTTTCTTATGACAACAGGAAAACATTTTTACCTGTTTTAGGATTGTTGTGAAGATTAAATTAGTTTATATAATTAAAATAATTGTTTTAATAAGCACTATTTATCAGTTATTATCATTATTTACCTCATTATTATTTTAATTTATTTCTTATTATTTTATCACGTTTTTTTCTTTTTTCTTTTTTTCTTTTTAATTAAGTTTATTGGGGTAACATTGGTCAATACAATTTTATAATTTTCAAGTATACCTTATCATTTGACATCTATATATTCTATTGTGTGTTTACCACCCAAAGTCCAGTTTCCTTCAGCTTCCATATATTTGATCCCCTGTACCCACTTTACCTTCCCCCTATCCCCCTATATCAGACCCCTTTAACTATCTACCTCCCCCTCCTCCCCTACTCCCTACCTTCTGGTAACCACTAATCCATTGTCCATGTCCATGAGCCTCTGTTTGTTTGTCCTATTCATTTGTTGCTTTTAGGTTTGTATCCCACATATAAGTGATATCATGTGATTTTCAACTTTTTCTCTCTGGCTTATTTCTCTTAGCATGATTTTCTTGAAGTCCATCCATGTTGTTGCAAATGGCAGTATTTCATCTCTTCTTATGGCTGAGTAATATTCTATTGTGTGTGTGTGTGTGTGCCTCATACTTTCTTTATCCAATCATCTATCATAGGACACTTCAGTTGCTTCCATATCCTGGCCACTGTGAATAATGCTGCTATGAACATTGGTATGCAAATATTTTTTTCAGATATGGGTTTTTAAGTCTTTGGGGTAAATACCCAGTAGAGGGATTGCTGGATCATATTTAGATTTTATTGCTCTTTTTACCAATACAGTTTGGAAGTGATAGCAAACCCAGTTTAAGCTGCCTTCATTGATTGAGTGATTTCATTTACTCATTTAGCTTATATTTATTGAAGGTCAAATATACACTGTTCTGTTCACTCTTCAGGAAATTTAGGGTATAGCAGTGAGCAAAATTATTTAAAATATTCCAAGAAGTAGCAAAAACTGTAAAAAAATGAAGCAAATAAGGAGATATAAATTTAGAGTGGGTCACTATTTTAAATAGATTTGTTCAGAAAATCCACTGTGAGTTAATATATAAGCAGAAGCTTGAAAGAAAGGGGTAGGCTATTCAGTAGGCTATTTAGGTAGTTTTGGGAAGAAGAGGAAACAATAAATACTAAGGCTTAGAGAGAGGAGTATCTATGTTATGTTTCAAGAAAAACAAAAGAAGATTGGGTGGCTAGAACAGAATGGGCAAAAGAATAAAAAGAGAGAGGAAGCTTGAAGCCTCAAGCTGTGTCCTGTGGGGCCTTGTAAGACATTGTAAAGAATTGGTATTTCATGCAAAGGTTTTGAGTAGAGGAAAAATCTGATCTGAATTAGTTTGATTTCTAAGTCAAGATTTTATGAAGTTTATGTACACAGGCAGTAAGTAGTTTGTTCATTTTTTATTACTGCATTAAATATTCTATCATAATAGAATATTCTATCATAATATCATAAATATGGTTATATTCAAATTTATGTATTCATTCTACTGTAGATGGGCATTTGGATTGATTCCAGTTTTAATCTATTATGAATAATGCTGCTATGAATATTCTTACAGAATTTTTGGCATATATTTTTACCCATTCCTTTTGTTTATATACCCAGGTATGAAATTTCTGGAACATAGGGTAATACGCGTTCAATTTCAGTAGATAATGAATTTTCGAACATACCAACAACGTGTAACAGTTCTTCTATATCCTAACTAGGCATTGTTTGGCTTTTAATTTTAGCTATTCTGAAGATATGTAGTGCCATTTTTTTGTGATTTAAATTTGATGGACTATATAGCTAATGAGTCTGATCATCTTTTTCACATTTATTGGTAATTCGAAGTGACTAGCCTAGATTTGAAGTACTTTTACACACTTCTTTCTTATTTTGAAGTGAGTTCTTTATGCTTTTCTTACTAATTTGTGAGAATTTTTAAGATATGAGTTCTTTGTCAAATACATACATTGAAAATATCTTTTTTTACTCTGTGGATTTTTTCATAATCTTTATTTTTAGGGCAGTTTTAGGTTTATAGGAAAATTAAGCAGAACCTATAGAGAGTTCTTATCAAATCCTACCTGCACCAAACATAATTTTACCTGTGAACCAACCAACATTTTGCATTAGTGTGATATACCTGTTACAATTGATGAAACAATATTGATACACATATATTATTAGCTAAAACCTATAGTTTACATAAGGGCTCACCCTTTGTCTTTTACTATTTCTATGAATTTTGTCAAATGCATAAAGTCAGGTGTCTGTCATTTCAATATCATACAGAATAGTTTCACTCCCCTTAAAGTCCCATATTTCACCTATTGATCTCTCCTTCCTCCCAAAGCTCCTAGCAATCACTGATCTTTTTACTCTCTGTAGTTTTGCCTTTTCCAAATGTCATATGGTTAGAATCAGACAGTATGTAGCCTTTTCAGACTGACTTCTTTCACTTATCAGTAGCTTTCTTTATTTCTTTAGATTGGATGCCAGATTATGATAATCAGGATTTGTTTGTTCGTTTGTTTGTTTGTTTGTTTTAAATCTCATCCAGACACATATGATAGGGAAAAAGAGGAAATATATATCCTTAAAAAAGTTATGATGGTCTTTTACTAAGAAAAAGGAATTCATGCTTTCAACCAAAATGCAAGAAAACAATCACAACTACAACAAACTACTAGCATAATGATGAATAAGATGTTCATAAGCAGAGGTTGGAGAAAAGATTATTCAAAAATGGAAAAAAGATTTGCTAGTTACATCCTGGGGGTTATGAGAAAATTAAAAAAAAAAAACTAGTAATGATGAGAGGCCAGTTTTCTGACATATAGAATTTATATAAGAGAATTATAGGAGTTGAAAGTGAAAACGAACATCATGCTAATTAGGAATAGTTGACCACATCAGGACAACATTCATGCAAAGGTATTTTGTGGAAAGAAGATGCACTTTTACAGAAGAAGCATCATAAGGTGAGTCTGGAGCATCCTGAAAACTATATGAAGTTTTGTAGTATTATGAGAATGCTTCCAGCTTATCTAAAAATGTCCTGAAATTTTACTATGTCTTGTAGCTCCTAGTTTTACTGTCTAGGAATAAAGGTTTTTAATATGATTAAGAATAGGGGATCAGAGTTCATTTCTGAAAAAGAGGAATTTGATTAGGTGTCTATGCACTAGCACTAAATATTGCAAATCTACCTATCAATGAAAATAACAAAAGTAAACATTTACTTCTTTTTAACATTATTGTTCAATTACAATGATATAAAACATTGATAAAGGCATATTTTATATTCAGTTTCTCCTCTCCTGGTCAAAGCATTCAAAATGCTATATTAATCTGAAACAACATGGTTCATATGTATATACTCCTAAGAGGCTAATTAATCAATGCTTAATTCTTTGGATTATTTTCTTAGTGGCAGCTTGGTTTCATTAATGACATAAATAATGCAGGAAGGAATCAAACAATTTAAAATCAATTATAAGGAAGTACACTTTTTGATTTCAAAATAATTGTAATTAACTAAACCCTCAGCAATTATAGCCATCTGCATTTTGTCAGAAATATTTAAATTTTGATAATATCTGATATTTAAAAAGCTATGCAATATGTGTTTAACATTTTAATGTCTTTTCACCTTTAATTTGAGACTAAATAGAGAAAATAGAGTTTGATTATTTTTTTTTCTGAGAATAAACATACTGATATCTACTCTTAAATTAGATGTGTCTTTAAGGGTTATTTTAAAAGATTCATCATTATAACTTTATGAAAGACCCATATGGTAGCAGGTACATTTTTTAGCATAAACTACAGTGCTTATAAAAATACTCAGAGAAATTACATGATTCATAAAATATTTAAAAGCATTTATTGATGAACGTTTTAAAATGGCTACATAGTAACCTCAATTACACGGAGCCAAGTGGCTAAAAAAAGTATCTTTTTCATAATTAGTGTTTATCTTTAAATAGAACTTGATGTATATATAAATATTTGTTGTGTAATTTTCAGTGCAATTTTGTTAACAATTTTTCAAATCTGTAGCTTTCATTTCTTGAAAACATTTTAATGAATAAAGAACAAAAATACATATCTCATTTTCATGCATATTAAAAATCCTGAAAAAAAATTATTAAATTTATTACCACATAATTTTAGGTATTGACACTCAAGTCTCTGTATTGTACATTTTATTCTATAAAAGTAAGAAAGTAAATTAATATTTTCTCCAAATAGCTCTATTTTCCTTTATGTAAAATGCCAGTAATTAGTCTAATTATTTTTATTATATACATTAATTTTATTGAGTGGCTTCTATAAGATAAATACTAGGCAAGATGTATTAGTTGGGATAAATTGCATATCAAATGGACTTGACAATCTGAGAGATCAAGCCAATCAAAATTTTCTTTTGTGTCATGTGGTAGTTAGTGGAATTGCTATTCAGGACCTAGACCCCTTCCCACTTTTGTCTTAGTGGCTTCATAGTTCTTATCATCAGATGCATTCATCCAGAGGAGGAAGCAATAGGGAAGTTTTTAAGAACTCAGTTTGGACGTAGTTCATATAATTTTTACTCAATTTCTAAAACTCAGTTACATAGCTGCACCTATATGCAAGCAAGAATGGGAAACAGCCTATTTATTTGTGTGGCTAAAATAAAGAAGGGATCTATGTTGGTGAATAGTTAACAAGCTTGATTATCCTAGGTAAATATATTCAGGTATGTATTTTATATAAAAACTACCTACATACAACTTAAGTGTTTGCTTATGTGGTAGAGTGAATTATTCACTTCTCCCTCTAACTTTGGCATGTTACAATGCAGCTCTTCTCGCATAAAGTGTGACCATCTTCTCATTTTCTCACATCCCTGTTGACGTTGGACTTGGCCATGTAAATTGCTTTAACTAAAAAGATTTTATCAAAAATGATGCTAGTGGGAAATTTGAAATGTGCTTTCATGGTTGGATATACCATCATGTGTCTCTGCTATTTCCTTTGGGTACCTGATGCTTTCTTAGTACAGAACCCAGATTTAGTGCCACTTAATGTAGAACTGAACCAGGCTGACCTGCAGTGTGAATGAAGTGTTGTATAGTTGAGCCCAAACTGGATCCACAGAATACCAGCCAATCTTCAAATACGAGTGACAATAGAGCCACTCAGTGCACCATTGATATGAAAAATTAATTCTTATTTTTATTTACCAAAATATGTTATGATCATTTATAACATATAACTAGATTTACATAAAAGTAAATATTTTAGATAATGCTATCTCCCCTAAATGTTCCTCATTTAGGTCCAATTTTACTTTTCTCCTCAGAATAATCATTGATATGCAAGTAATGGGGCCTTAATTTATATTTTCTCATATTTTACTACATATAATTTAAGTGTTTGGAATACTTTCTATTTTTCTCCTCAAGAGAATATCTATATGGTACATGCATTCTGATATGCTGATATGATACAGTTTATAGGACATTTCTGGTATTGCTAATGTTTATACTGAGCGTTGTTCAAGTGTTAACTCTAATATATATTCTTAAAAATGGAATTTAGTACTAGATCATCTGATGTAAACACATTCAATTTTATTAGAAAGAGATTGTACTCTCAACTTCATTCTCTCCAACTCTTGGTAATATTCGACTTTTCAACATTTAGCATTTGATGGTTATGCAATAATATCTTATTGTTTGTAGTTACATTTCCTTGACTATCATAGAGTTGAGCATAGTTTATATTTTACTTGTAATTCAATATTTTCCATCTATGAACTACCTGTTATTTTTGCTTTCCAATTTTTTAGTTTTAGCTACATTTTTTATTAGTTGTATGCCAATATACTTTATATTTTCTGACTAAAACTTTATGTTAAAATAGTTTCTTCTTATTTCTACTTCTGTTTTAATTTTTTGTTATAGTTTTTATTCCTATAGAAGATTTTAATTTTAAAGCACTTATTTTTTCACTATTGCTTTTTATAATTTGTGCTTTTTGTACATTGTTTGTAATACTTTTTATTTCTGAGATCCCAAAATTTTCTAAAATATTTTTAATAGATTAATTTTTAAAATTATCAGTAATTCTTATTATTTTGCTTAATGTTAGTATAATAATTTAATTTAATAAAACTAGAGATTTTGTGTATGTTAGAGAGAGACAGAAGTAGAATTGAAGATAAGAATAAATTAAATGCTAAAAGGGTCTTCACTTTCATACCAAGCATTTGAATTTTATCTTGTATATCTGTGCTTTCAAATGTGGATGAAAATCTCTGGAGGGTTATACTGGGTTAGGCAAAGGTTTTTGTTTGTTTTTAATAACATGGTACAAACAGCACAAATTATTAAACAAAAATGCATAAACTGTATTTCATCAAAATTACAAGTTTTGATCTTGAGAAGACACAGGTAATTAAAAAAAAATGGAGCCTTCTGAAAAAAAAATATTGCAAAATGTACCTGATAAAGGGGCTGAGGGTTAGGGGATATCACTGACTTCAAAGGAGCACAAAGAAATTTTATTAGATAAATGTAATGTTTTATATCTTGATTGTTATAGTGGTTACATGGCTGTAAAACATTATCAAAATGTGTCCTTTGTACACTTAAAATGGGTGAATTTTATTCTATATCAATATAACTCATTAAAGCAGTACCAAAACAAGCAGACATTATTTGTAGCTGAAACAAATTTTGTTCCATGTGTACGGATGCTGCTATTTTTCATATATATATTAATACTATGTTGTTAAAATAAATTTATTAGATTATTACTAATTTTAAAATATTAAAAAATGAATACTTCTAATACAAGTATTTTATTAATTTAAAGCACTTTATAGGATCCATTTTGAAATATGAATAATTTTATTCTACTATTTACAATAACTAGTATAACCACATTACTGTGGTGTGATAGACCTTGCTATTTCTTAATATTAAAAAGGGCTCTTATATTTGTAAGAAGTGTAGAAGCCATGCTGTTGTTGAGAATAATATTCAAAGGAGAAGTGACATGGTTCCTCTTAGATTTTAGAACTGATTCTGATTAGGAAAAAAAAAAAAAAGCAAAGGACTGGAAACTATTGAAACTATACAAGCCATGTCATTGGAAATTAAATGTTTAAAAGTCAGAATAAATAAAATTTGCTTACCATTTGATAATTCAAAAGAGAGAAAGAAATCTAGAAATTTGTATGAATCTACTTTAGGCAACTTGCTCAATGATGTTTTGAATATTGCATTTATATTGTTCTAAAGTTACTGGTAATTTTATATAACTAATTCTTTCTTAATTTGTAGCCTATGAGATATGAATTAGAGCAGATATTATAATAGTTTCAGTTCCGAGTTCATTCTTAACTGATTTCACTAGCTTACAAATAATTTTAACACTCAAAATGCATTTTTTTTTTGCTGTAAAGCTCGTGATTTTAAGAAAGTAAAATTTAGTCAACCAATGCTCATGTAAACAGACTAACATATATGTATATATTAAGACTATATATTGTAAAGAAAATTAGAGAAGCTTGACTTAGCTAAAGCAAATCTTAAAGAAAGCTGCTAGGTTAAGAGTAATATTTAAAATAATAGAGGAAGCTTGATTTGATTTCTTTGTAATTGTATTTATAATTTCAAATGCCATAAAATCAAGTTACTTTGAAAAATATATATACCATTATAGATATTTATTGAAACTTAACTGTTGGTAGTCAGATGAAAGAAATTCTTCATTCATTTCTTAAGCCACATATTAACTTATTCAGCTTTAGGAAAATCCAGTCTTCCTAGAGAAACACAATTATAAACATAAAAATTCAGAAGTAATTATTTGATAAATTGGTAAGTTCATGACAGCAGAAATGAATAATCACTTCAAAACTTAAAAATAAGAAATAAAGACTACCTCCTGAGAGTTCACTCAATGTAGAGCATTAAATCTGGTATGCAGAGTCACTTTTTGGGAAAAAGAATTTCCAGGGCTGAGTAAGACTTAACTGGATATATTCAAAGGAAGAATACATGTATCAGAATGGAGAGTTGAAAAAATGGCAGGGATTGTGTATCAGTATCAAATGATGCACTACTTAAGAAGAAGAATGCTCTGGGCCTTTGACAATATCTCCCTTTTACAGAGAAGAATGATACCTTTAAACACTGGAACAAACCAACTGACACCATTGTTTTTTAAGAAATCATAATCCGATCATCCAACAGAGAGATAAAGCCTTGGCTATAAGATATAAGTATTCTGAATCTTCTGTCATACTTTTCATTATAGATTAAAATATGATTTGAAACTTTAATTTATACACAAAACTTTTGAGTATTTGATTGATATCAGTTCTCCCTCTGAGAGATATACCTAGTTTAAGCATTAAGACAAACTTTTGCTGAGTCCACAAATTTGAAAATTGATTAATTCAGCAGTATCCAGGTCTCTTGGCAAGAACTCCTAGTGTTAACTGCTAGGCTCAACTAATAACATACTTATTTTAACTAACTTTCTTTTAAATTTATAAAATATATATTATAAGTCATAGCATTAGTTTTTGGACACTTTATCAGATTCCAAAAATTAAACATTATTATAGAATGAAAATTGAGAGATTTACTTTATAAAAAGTTTATTATTTTTTCCACAAGGTAGGCATTTTAACATTGATAGTATATCTGTGAGATTTTATTATTGCCATTAAAATTGGTCAAACTGGTATTTGCTTATTCTCTGACTCTCATTCTTAGATCTGGAAGAAGTCTTATGACTTCGAAGTATATTATTCTTCTGTTACCAAGTTTCCTTGTTGTTATGGATTTTTATTTTGAAGCCCACAGACCTATGATGCCTTGCATATAGTCATACTTTAGATCTATGTTATTTTAATTTGGATCTCTGTAAAAGGCCAAATAAATAAAAGGTCAAGTAATATGATGATGATTAGAGTTAATGATCTGCATTAGTAAATAACTACTGTATTTTAAATTCATAATCATCTTTTCAGTTAAAATGTAAAGCAGAAGTTGACTATGTATTTTTCTATTACAAATTACAACTTATATTAGTGCCTTCAATCTGTTAAAAACTTATCAAAATTTTTTTATAATTGTGTGATACCACAGCTCTCATTTTTAACATATGGACCTTTTTCAGGGAATTTTCTTTACCAAATAAGAAGAGTAAGTAGTTTCAGGCACTACTGTAGGAACTTTAAATAATTAATCTAGTATTTAATTGTTTAAAGAAATAACATTTTAAGAAAATTCCGTGATTATGTTAATCATTTTTTTCAAATATTATACTGTAAACTACCTGACATATATATTCCAGATATGTAAAGAATCTTACTAAATGTTACATTTTCAGTAGGTAGCACAGTGGCTGCCACATTCAAGTCCCTTACTGTAGGTATTTGCTGACTGAATGAATAAATGGAACGTTTTATGCTTCTAACCTATGCATAGATTTGAGAATGGTATGACAGACTTCAATTAGAGCATTTGTTCTTTAATGTATTTTAGTTAATCTTGATTCTTCTATCCTTGTTTTTTTCTAAGGAAAAGTAAGAAGTTTAATTAGCTCAGATACAATGAGTAGGTGATGCCATTTAAACTCTTTACTATAATGATGGAGAATACTTTAAAAAGATAGGGTTAGATAGAATGCTTTTAAAAAGTAATAATTAAAATGATATCCCTAAAGTGAAAGAGCATTATGAGCTAAGGTCTTTTGAAATAAGAAAAGCAGGGTAGGGAAAAAGGTAAGTCAGTGTAGCTAACATTTTGTATGTGACCCTCTCCCCCACCCCACTGTCTTATCACTCTCATATTAAGTGCTACCACAAAAATTCTTTAATAATTATATTTTGTTTCATTATTTGTCTTTTTAAAAAAATTCGTTCAATATTTATTGAGCATCTATTATCTAGAAACTATAAATTACTGGGAAGTTCAACAACAATGAAGACAAAAATCCTCAATCTTGTATGGGAAACAAAAGTAAATGCCCAATTGAAATGTTAAAGTTTGCCTTTGAAGTCTAGAGAAAGTGCTGTGGGAATACGAGTCAATGAATTGCTAATTCTTGAATGAGGGGAAAGTTTAGGAAATTTTTCAGAAGATATAGAGTTTTAGTCAAATCTTGAAAGAAGGAGTAGAGCAGGCAAACGAAGGAGGGAAAGTTTTTAACTGTTACAAATAGCTCGTTTAAGGAATACTTAAATACTTTTTATGAAACCATGATATCTGGTTTGTTTAAAAGCATAGAGTGCATGGCAGTGAGAAGTGAATTGAGAAGAACAAATGGCACCACACACAGATGCTGGCTTTTATTAGGCATGCAGGGAAAAACTATTTAGAATTTTAGTCAGAGAAATGAATTGATTAAATTTACATTTCATAAAGATCACTCTTATGATACCATAGAGAATGGCTGGAGAGGCATGGATGAGTAAGACAAAATGAAATCAAGTAGGAGACTTATAGTCTCTATTAAAGGTTGAATTCTCTAGTTCCATAAGAGAATGGAGGAGAGGATTGAGTTAAAAAATAATAGATACTCTCCAAACTATTAAGGAGTCCCTGCTGTCTAATGAACAAAGTATTTGTCTACCTTCAAACTCAAAATGCTTCATTTACCTCTCTCAACATACCGTTTTAGCTAAACTGTACTTCTAACAATACTTGTGCTCTATAAAATCTTTTGATTGTCCTCTCAAGAATCTTGATTTTTCTATAGGATATGAACACCACACATTAATCAAATGACACTTTAAACAGTATTTTTCTGGAATAACATCTTCTTTACTAAATGATAGCCTTTATTAGAGGAATCAAATTCTATTTCTTTTTGTTCCTACTCATAGTAAATGGAATGCCCTAAATGTTTTCTAAGTATCGAATGTGTGTAATGAATATTTGAATGCAATATTAATATTTGACCCAGTTTTTCACCTTTGAAATTCCTAAACAGGTATAATATATGCATGCCTTACTGCTAAATTGCACACCTTAAACTTACTGGATTTAATGAACCAATGTCACTATAATAAAAAATAAATTTAAAAAATTAAAAATTAAAAAATAAAATAATAAAAATAAAGTAAAGTAAAATGTATTATATAAACTTCATGCTGTAAACATTTTCACTTAAAATAAACTTTTAATGTCTTTTAATATGATTAAATACACTTTTTTCAAAATCATTTTAGATGGCTATCTAGCATTCTATCCCACATATGTACTATTATACACTTAACCTATCCATGTTGCTGTATATGTAGGTTGCTTCTAATTCTGTGTGTGTGTGTGTGTGTGTGTGTGTGTGTGTGTGTGTGCAGATACTGCTTCTATGCAGATTCTTGTCTCTATATGTTGTAGATCTTTTTTTGACATTTTCCTTTAATATGAATTCCAGAAATAGAGATACTATGTCAGAGCAAAATCTGCACACATTTATTGCTATTAATCTATGTATTAAACCGAACTACAGAAGTGTTATACCAGTGCGTATTCCCACCTACACTGTATGAGTACAATCATTTTCCTTACTTTACTACTAATATTTGTAACTTTTAAAAGATCTTTGTCAATTCAGTTGGTTCTGGGTATTAGTAAATCTAGAACATGATTATTCCTGACTACCCTATAACCCTCTTATCCAAGCTATAAAAGAGTTGAGCACTTTGCACCAAGATATTTATAAAAAGAAGCTAAATGTAAATACATGTCATATGAAACATTAAAACTTATAACATTTTAAAACAATAGATGATTATTGAGTTTAACTTTTGTTTTGATGTCCAGATGCCCTATGATGTTTCCATAGAGTTTGTTATGTTCAGAGTCTGTGATTATGTTTTATTTTATAATGTTGGTTACTATTCAGAGATTTTTTTCCCACATTCTGACATTATAACAATAATATTTAGTTGGTTTTATTTCAAGGTGGCTGGATATTTTGGAGTGTGTGAAAGAGTTTAAATGGAATTAAGAAAGAACAAAGAGCATCTTTTCAAATTTAGAAATTAAAAAAGGAAAAACAAAACCAAAATCTGGTTTACTAGTGTGGAAGGGCAGAGAACATCAAAAGTGGCAAAATCACCTACTGTTTGTTAATTTCTGTGTTGAGGTTAAGGGGCATAATCAATTATAGTAATATGTGTTTATTACATTATAGATCTCTAAGGTTAGCACATAAATTCTATAATTTAATTCTTACAACAATAGGTGTCATGTAATTATGAATTTTGTTTCCAGATGAGAAACAAAAGGGCTCTAGAAAGAGGCTCTTATTTCAGAGATTATCCTGAAATAAATTTAGGAAACAAAAACAAATAGAAGATATTTGTTCAGAATTATTTAGAGAATCAGTGGAAAAGCCAAGATGTGTTTATTTTTCTATGGGAAACATAGCAATTATATATAAATATTTTTTAAAACATGCTGCTTCTAATGTCTTCTACCAGCACTGTCTAGTAAAAACATATTACAAGCCATAAATGTAAGCCACATATATAATTTTAAATTTTCTAGTAATCACCTTTAAAAAACTAATGGCAAGGATGTGAGAAATTGAAACCCTTGCAATTTTTGTTGGGAATCTAAAATAATGCAGCTACTATGGAAAATAGTATGGAAGTTCATCAAAAATTACAAATAGGACTACTATATGATCTGGTAATTTTACTTTTTTTTTATACAATCAATTTAAACCTGAACTTGAAGAGATGTTAACACTCTTATGTTCATTGTAGCACTATTCACAATAGCCAAGACATAGAAACAACCTCAATGTCCATTAACAGCTGAATGGATAAAAAAACTGTGGTATATACATACAATGGAATACTATTTAGCCTTAAAAAAAAAAAAGGAAATTCTGCAACATGTGACAATATGGATGTACCTTCATGACATTATGCTGAGTGAAATAAGCCAGTCACAAAAACGAAAATACCATGATTCCACTTATATGAATGAGTTATCTAAAATAGTCAGATTTATAGTATTGAAAAATGAATGGTGGTTTGCGAGGTACTGAGGGAGAGAGAACTGAGGAGTTATTAATTAATGGACATGAAGTATCAGTCAGAAGAGGTGAATTATTTCTAAATACTTACACAGCATTGCTTCTAAAGTGAACGATATTATATTATACTCTTAAAAATTTGTTGAGTGCTGTATTCTTGCCACACACACAAAAAAAGTTTGAAAGCACAATTGCTTTACATGAAACCACAGAATTTTTTTAGGAATTATATAGAGATAAAATTTATATAATATCAAACTTGATGTATTGTGAAGAGGCAGTTCTGTTTATCTACTTTCTGAAAATAAAGTCAATAAAAAGCATCATTCTTATGATAGAAAGTTAGCTGAATCTTTCACTTAGAATACATATTTATTCTCCTATCTTTGAGAAACTTAGGGCCCTTGATAACCATACATACATACATACATACATAATGAAATCTTGACTGCAGTTATAATGATCAAGGGCCCTAAATTTCTTGAAACTAGTGTGTTAGGTGAAGATACACAAACACACATGTGAAATAAATGAATATTCCTTTGTATTGTCAAGGTATGTTTCTCCAACATTACCAACTTATTCTAAAGGGTAGACATATTTCTCATGTTTTATTTTTCTCCAAAAGCAGCAAACTTATACATTAAGGAACACTTACCTGTATCTACAGACAAGAATTGTTTTATAATGCAATGTTTCCTTAGCATATTTTTCAGAATCTTTTATCTAAAAAACAAAAATAATGTGATTGAGTCTCTTCTAAATAAATTATGTGAATGCAAATCAGATAAGAATTGATTTTAAATTTTATTATAAAACTAAATGCTTAGTTACATAAACAGGATATTCATTTAATGTATTATGTATCAGTGTAAAATTGACTAACTGATAAATTAAGATTTATAACTTATAACTTAGATTCTCTTTCCAAAGTTAATGATAATAATAATAAATAGACGTTAAAGGCATTGTGATGTTTAGTTTTTATTCAGGATAATCTCTAATGTATGATCACTTTTCTGTTCTCTCTTGTTATGCAACATGGATTTCAAGAGTCCTTTATAACTGTCAATTTCATTTTAATGAGAATTAATTGTACCAACTATTGCAGCTAGAAATAGGTAAAGTTTGAAGTAAAAAGACACTGCTTTTGCACTCATAATGTCATTTCTCTTACCAAGAGTACCATAAATTGCTTGGAGATTACTGATGACAGGTGCCATAGATATTATTTATCACTATAGTCATTCAATAATTTTTTCTTTTATACTGTAAATCAGATGTGGGAATAGTTGTTTTTGCCCAAGGTATTTTATTAGAAAAAAAAAATAACTAAGGTTAATATAGTATGTGACCTTTTAGAAGATAACCATATCAATGTGAATCTACTTACATTTGGCTATTTTAACTTTTCTAAATAGCAATGTGAAGTTATGCTCACACAAACATAACATCACATGCACACATACACACATACACATGCACCAGCATGATACTCTTTTTCCAATAGAGTATCATGGTTATATTTTAATGCAAAGATGTGATACATACATAAAATGAAGTATTACTCAACCACAAGAAAAGGTAAAATATTGCCATTTGCAACAACATGGATGGACCTTGAGATAATTGTACTAACTGAAATAAGTCAGAAAAAGTTGAGAATTATATGATTTCATACATATGTGGGATATAAAACTGAAAGCAGTACAGTTTAACTATATTATATGTATATATTTATACTGTGTTCACCCCCTCATAGTTATATTTCTTTCTGTCACCATATATTTGACCCACTTTATCCCATCTTCTTTCCCTTTCTCTCCTCCTCACTACCCTCTGGTAAGCACTAGTCTATAGTCTATGTCCATGAGTTTCTGTTTGTTTTGTTCATTTGTTGCTTTTAAGTTATATCCCACATATAAGTGATATCATGTGATTTTCAACTTTTTCTGTCTTGCTTATTTGCTTAGCATGATTATTTTGAGGTCCATCCATGTGTACAGCTGAAACTTACTGGATTTTGTTAATCAATGTCACCATAAAAAAATGAAAAAAAAAAAAAAACTGAAAGCAACAAACAAAACAGATAAAAATTCAGGTGAAGACAACAGAGGGAAATGTGGAGAGGACGTAAATAAGGATAAAGGGAGTCAAATATATGGTGATGAAAGGAGATTTGACTTTGGGTTGACAACACACAATGCAATGTACAGATGATGTATTATTGAATTGTACACTTGTAACTTATATAATTTTATTATTCAATGTCATCCAAATAAATTGCATTAAAAAATTGTGTCATATTAAAATACTTTGCTTGCTCTACTCTTTTTTTATGGAATTTATTAATTTCTCATGTCATGAAATTTATTTATTTATGTTTGTTTATTTATTGTTATTGACTGGCTTGCTTTCTGTAACTTCTTAAAAACAGAGACCTTTGTTTACATTAATGTATCTAAGTGCCTTAAATAAGCACTAATACAGAATAAATTTATTGAATGATGAATGTTAATTTTTTTATAATTTAACAGATTTTTATAATTTATTTGAGTTAAAAAGGTGTTGGCAAAAAAAGTTTTGGCTATTTAATTATACTATTAATTTTTTTACAATACCTTTGCGCATTTATTCAGACAGAATTCTACTTTTTCAGCTAGGAGGTTGAAGATATTGTGGATAGTATATGCATGTCTTTTAAATATATGAGATTTTTAAACTTTAAAATTTTAATTTAAGGGTGATGTTATAGAATAATTAAGCAATAATTCAATATTGCATTTTAAAATTAAAATTATCAGCCATAAGAAGAGATGAAATGCTGCTGTTTGTGACAACATGGATGGACCTTGAGATAATCATGCTAAGCAAAATAAGCCAGAAAAAGTTGAAAATCACATACTATCACTTATATGTAGGATATAAACCTAAAAGAACCAAAAGAACAGGACAAACAAACAGACTCATGGACATGGACAATACACTAGTGGTTCCAGAGGGTAGGGGAGGGGGTAGGGGTATGGTAGGTGGGGTAAAAGGGGTTCAGTATGTGGTGGCAGAAATAAATCTAACTATGAGAGATGAACACAATATATATACACGCCTTACTGTTAAAATGTACAGCTGAGACTTATTGGATTTTGTTAACCAATGTCACCATAAAAATAAATAAATAAATAAATTATATATACATATACATATATATATATATAAATTAATTAAATTAGTTAGACACCATGAGTTTAATTCTTTTTTTTCCCATTATTTATTAGCTGGATAGCTTTAGGAAGCTACTTCAATCTCTATTTCAGTCTTTAAAGTGAGTATAATAATAAACTTTTTTTTGACAATTGAATTAGTTGATGCATTGACTATTAAAATGTTTGGTGTATAGTAACTGCCCAATAATTTCTGAGGATGATGATAATGATGAATCAAGAGTGTAAAAATGACAATTCACTTTACCATTTATTTTGTGCCAATTTGTATTTACAACATGTCTATTCAAAAGAGATATCAGTGAAAGTTGCTGTACCCAAAATATCAGTTCCCCCATTTCTTACCTGTTGTTTTTCTACTAGAAATAATATTTATAGATACATTGAGCAATGTATTTTAGAAAACATTATATAATGTTAATTATTTCATAAGATGTATAACCAGAGACAAATTGAAAAAAAAAAACATACTTTTTGTGTAATATATCGACTGTCTTACACAATTGTGCCTTTTTCCATAAGTTTTTTCACATGGCTAACAATTTCTTATTATATATTATTATGTGATATATAATATATAACACATACCATTATATATTAATAAATGTGCATTGATTTACAGTTATATCTATATCATGTATTTAAAATTACAAAGTTCAAATATTCTAGCAGTAATAACATTGACATCGAATTTATAAATGCAAAATTATTCTCTGTGAATTTTAAACTTGAATTCACTTCGAAGGAATATACAAATTCCTTCTCAATTGTTATATTTCCAATACTTCATACAATTATTTTTGAGTGATCATTCTGTATCCAACTTCCATTTATTAATAATTTATAGGGTACATACTCTGTCTGAGGTTTGTATTTAGTACTTTTTTTTTTACTTTATCTCATTTAACAACTAAAACAAAACTTTGAGTTAACAAATATTTTATTTACTTTTTTCAGATGAGGTAGTTAAGTTTTAACATGTTTAAGAAGTTTATCAAAGGTTACACAACAAGTAAGTAAGAGAAAAGAAACATTCTGACTTTCAATTTCATTCAAGTTATACTCACTATTATATGATTTATTATTTTCAAAATACATAGTAACATATACAAAATTAAAAGCTGAATATCCAACTGAATTTATATTTTTAATGTCCTTTTCAGATGTTTGCCCAGTTAACGTGTGTTTGTGCACATAATTTTTATTTGTATATTCTAATTATTGAACAGTTAGAAATTAAAGAATACACTATTAACTTTCTACAGTACAAGAATAAATGAATATATTTATGAAGCTATCTACAAATATATGGGTACAAAATGCACATAACTTTAAATTCAACATTAATCTTACCATATCCTTATATGCCTCAGTGAAAAATCTCTACTTAGTATTTAAACAATGGGTCTTCATATAAGAATAAAGCACTATAAATAGACACAGCATGCATTTTTTTTTTCAGTAAAATGAAGAGCTTTTGTCATTTATGCAGTTCATAAAATCAGCTTAACCTCCCCAGATAAGAGTGTGTTTTTATAATTTAGATACTTAATTACTTCTAGTCAAGAGAGAGGCTTAAACATTGCTGTCCCTGACTTTCTGTTTGCTAAAGAAAGAGATCTCATTATTATAGTCTATCCTGGGGAGAATTTGGGAGAGGATCACAAGGGGTTATGGAATTGTATAGCAGGAAAGGGGGGGGGGCGGGGAACTATGATACAATCTTGTTTTTTTTCATTTATCCATTGGTAGAAATGTCTGGTTTCTGTTGCACAGTAGCTCCTATTGTACAAATTCTCCATAATCTGAAACAATTTTATGAACCATTATACTTCAAGTATATTTGCTATTAAAAGGCCCATTGTCATATCTAAAATGTCTAGCATTTCCTCCCACTTAATAATTACTTGTTAAAGGTAGACTTTATTCATTAAACCAGAAAGGATTGACTATGACTCTATCTTAGGGAAACAAATTTAGAAAGTCTTAATATAGAGTTTAATAAGTGATGTAGTGAGCAGAATTTCTAACCCTTTAAAAATAATACTATTAAGCACTATTCTGTTATTTTAATTAATCCTCCTAACACTGGTTTACACGATTTATCTGTGCTTAGTAAGCCAGTAAATAGAAGTTTTCTTGGAATTTTTATTACAAACTGTCTCTTATGATAGGTTAAAGATTTTTTTCTTAGTTGTAACATTGTTTTCTCTGTCAATCTCTGGATACATCAATTTAGCTGTTAGGAAATAAGTACCAGTGATATCTGTTCTAAAAGAGGTATGCATAAGCAGAGGATCTGTATCTTATATCTTAATAGTTTTTTCTTTTTTTCAGATTCATTTTAGATATATATAAGTAGACCTTTATTTTCCCACACAAAAAAAATTGATATAAAATATAAGCACTGATCAGAAACCTACATTTGTCATTTTATACTCCCAGAAATCTTTCTGTAAAAACACATCAAAGAAATACTTTCTTTGTAAAAAATGCATAGCATTTTATTTTATGGATATTCCATTGTGTATGTAACCAGTCCCTTACTAAAATTATCTGGAGATGGAGTTTTAAGTTTTAGGGAGTTTGATTTTCTGAGCTAAGGTCCTCACAGCTGTATCCTTTAGCTCTATCTGGGAAAGAAACATTTTCTAGGACACTGGTATTAAATAAAGGGCCCAACTCTCTTTTAGTCTGACTCTTTGCCTTTTTCTGACAAATTAAGGAGCAGTTGGTATTATAACACAATATTGGTTTACTCATGACTTGTCATTGCATCTTTTCTAGGCATCATCTCAGATTTCTTTGAGACATTCTTCTATTCCTACATAAATAAAAAACATCAATATCTAGCTTCCTCCCCTCTTTTCTTCTTTATATATCTACTTACCTACTTATTTTCAATAGGATCTGTTTCATTTGAAAGCTCTTTTTCCAATTGTTTCACTTTTTTTTTTTAAATTGTGACTTCAATTGAGTAATTTGTGACTGAAAGTTTAAATTCATTGGTCCCTTGAGCAATGATTATTTTACAAAATTACACTCAAAATTGCTTCTAACATAGAACTTGAAATTGCAAAAATCTTAATTTGTACTAAAATGATATTTTACAAGGTTCATGTCCTCCAAATATATTAAAATTACTGTAGTAGAACACATAGAAGTCTTAATGTAGAAGAAAAAATTCTATTACAATTAGATTTTAGCTATATAATAAAATATGAAAATAATTTATATATTAATGAATGAAATTAGAACTTCATTTTCTTTACAAAATCTTTCATGAATGAATACAGACTTTTAATTCAGTTTAATACCATACTTAACTGAGGATTAGACTTCCACAACCTCTATGTCTGAGAAATAACCTAATGAAGTAAGGCAACAAAGACATCTGATCAACCATGAATATAGTTACTAAAGACCCTAAACTTTCCCTTAAGCCAATTTACCAAAAATCGTATGTGAAGAAAGTTAAGTCCGTATGTAGGCTTGATGATTCAATTTTCTAGCAAGTGAGAATACCAGCAGTAATAGTTCAAGGAGCCTATAATTGCTCGAGGCAGATACAGGAAGGGAGAGAAAGTATAGAAGTTAAAGCTCCTGAGCTCATCAATTTATTTCAGCCCAGTCACTTGATTAACTGTCCTAAAGGAAATAAAAAAATAATTCAGAACATTAAATTTACTTAACTTTACCAAAAAGTAAGGTATTTTTTTAAAAAATAACTTTTGCTATATACAGTTAAAAGATAAGAAAAAGTAAAGATTGCCACTTAAAAAAATGATATATACCAAAATGTAAGCACTGGAAAATACTGTGTAAAAAATAATATTGGCTAATGTTATAGTTTAGAAATATCACAAGTTAAATCAATCAATATTAGCATCTGGAAAAAACACTGCTATAGTTTATAGTATTTTCAAATAATAGTATATAAATTATGATACATTTGAAGAAGAGTATATTAAAGGGAGCATTCTGTTTGCTCACCATAATTTACTACCCATTTAACTAAGCCTGTGTCTCTACGTCATATTAAGAGCTATTTTACTTCTCTAACATCCTTAGCATGGGATCCCATCCTCCCCAAGATGAAGTCCAATTGCCATATCTAAATTTCAGAGAAATAAGGAAAGAGATAAAAAGAGAGAACCAAAGAGTATCATCTCCATATGAGTCAGCCATATTTAAGTACGTTTCCTGGGAAACACTTATTAGATGCATGGCAGACTAAAAATTATAGTCCTTTAGGTAGGCATGTAACTTTTGAAAAAAATACAGTTACAGTTCAATTAGTAAGAAAACTGGGCAGAATGGATATAGGGTAAAAAACTGACAGCTATTTTCAATTAGCCTTACTTTAGATAATTTAGATATTTTAAGCATTAGAAAAAGCATCAAGAAATTATCCATGTGCTCCAGAATTCTATAACCTGTAGAGACGTTAGCTCTAAACATAGTTTCATGGTTTTTTAAACTATAGGACTGGTATTCCAAAGGACTTCAGAGATGATGGAAACTAGATGTTTGTTGATTAGATGAAGGAATGGAGGCTCACAAAGACTTTTTTGGATTGGTCATTCTCTCAGTGTTAGAGGTAGGAAAAGAATACCATCTCCTTATGCAAAAGGCCAGTGGTATTTTCAGAACACTATACCCAATTGAAAATCACTGCATTTTCTGCCTTAGAATGCAAATATGATTTTTAGAGTTGGGGATAATTTAGATAGTGTTGTTCTTATTAACTGTTGTCCAGAAGTTTTTCCGGGGTCCTTTTTACTTTAATAAAAATTGTGCTATATAATAAAGGGACATTAAAAGTCAATTAATTGATTTAAATGGCATATATAAACAAAGGATTTAATTTCAAAGTAAGGAGTGGTGAGGAATACTTGTACATGGTTATATATCCATATCTTAAAGATTGTGTCACTAATCTCATCAGGGTTTTTAGAGGACTATGAAAAGAGGGGAAATAATATAGTTTAGCTTTTAAGTTTTTTTATATTTTATGTTTTACATATTTTATATATGTGGGCAAGTATAAAAAATAGAACACTATAAACTTAAACCATATGTTTAATTTTTAAGATTTATGTTTAGGATAGATTAGCAGAAAAATATAACACAGGAGAGTAGATGTTGGCATTACACTGATATAGGTTAAATGCTCTGGTATGCCTTTATTAGATATAAACTTTACATTGGGAGAAAAACTAAATACTCTCTGTTTCCACAGTTCCTATAAGAGGATTTGGTCTTCATCCAAACACATGACATTGTATTGAGAATTATTTTAGTAATCTTCTCCTGTGTAACAAATAATCTCAGAAATTAGTGGTTTAAAATAACAACATTTGTTATCTTACTGTTTCTATGGGTCAGGAATCCAGGTGCTGCTCAGCTGGGTTCTTGGGCTTTCAGAGGCTTCAGACATCTCAAGGCTCAACAGGGAAAAACAGTTACTTAGCTTCATGCACATGGCTGTTGGCAGGATTCAGTTCCTTTCTGGCTGTTCTGAGGCTTCAGTTACTGATTGTTGGCCAGAGGACTCACTCCTTCAGTTTCATGCCATGTGTGCCTCTCCATGGAACATCACCTAGCATGGCAGCTTAATGCATCAGACAAGTAAGTGAGAGAACAAGAGAGTGTGCCAACAGATAGAGAATGCTAACAAGACAGAAGGTGCTACCTTTTGTAACTTAACCATAGAAGTGACAGCCTATCACTTTTGACCTGTTCATTAAAAACAAGTCTTTAGGTTCATCCTACACTCAAAGAGAGAATTACGCAAAGGAGTGAATATCAGAAAGCAGGTGTGACTGGACACCATCTCGAAGTTGCCTACCAAAGGATTAATTGATATTATACACTTAAAATGTATAGTACTATGACTGAAATACATCAGGTATTTAGAATTTTGATACATGTATTTTTGGTAGATACCATGTTGTCTAGGCACATGATATGTATCAGGGAACAAACTAAACAAATCCCCTGCATGCAAGGGAGAGAAAGAAGAGACAATGAATAATGAAGTGAATAATTAAATTAGATATTATGTAAGAAGATGATATTTGTTATAGAAACAAGGATAAATAAAAGAACCTAAGGGAGATTAAGAGGGTCTGAAGTGACGATTGGGAGTCGGAGATAAGGAATGGTATTAAAAATGTCATTTATTGAGAAGATTCAAGCAAAGACTTTAGGGAGTTAATAAAATGGATTTCTTGGAGAAAAGAACCTGGGACAGAAGGAAAGTTGTGGTAAAGATATTAAAATGGCAAAGTACCTGGGGTGTCTGTGAAAGAGCAAGGAAGCCAGTATGGCTAGAACTGAGAAGAGGAAAAGTCTTAGAAGAGGAGATTGGAGAAATAACAAGGGATATTTTCACAATAAGGCATTATAGGCTACTTAAAGGACTTTGACTTTCATTTTAGGTAAAGATAGAAGCAATCATAATGTTTTGAACAAAGGATTGATGTAATATAACATATTTTTGAAAGGCCACTCAAGCCCCTGCATTTACATGTATTATGGGAGTGGGAGGGGTGAGAACAATTGGAGCAGGCAGATAAGTTAAAAGGCTATAGAAGAAACCTAGGAAGATGTGATATCTTATTGGACACAATGTTAGTAATGAATGAATTCTGAGTCAAGAGGATTTTTATGATAGACTATCTGTGCAATATGAAGAAAAGAGAGGGTCAAAAATGATTCTAAAGGTTTTGGCCTACACAGTTCTTATCCTGTAAGAACAGAGTATTCATCAGCTGTTATGGAGAAGGTTGTATTTGTAGTAGGTTTTGTTTTTGTGTGGAGGGATTCAGGAGTGTATTTATTTTTTTTTAATTTTTTAATTTCTTTTTTATTTATTTTTATTTTTTTTGCGGGGGGGGAGTGATTCAGGAGTTTAGTTTGGGATATGTTTGGTGTAAATGCCAAATAGGCAGTAAGTGCCAAGTATACAGACATATGATTTGGAGTTAAGAAAATAATTTTTGGCCATGCCTATACATTTGAGACATATCAATATATAGCTAAAAAAATAGAAGTGAGTGTAGCTAGCGAATAGAACAGGCACAAAGATAGAATCCTTGGTCATTCCAATATTATAACTAATGTAGAGAAAGTCAGTAGCTAATTCATATTAAATAACAAACTAAGATTTCTTTTTAACTTAAATTAATTTTATCTTTGCCAATCAACAATGTACCTAGTTTTATCTCAAGAACTATGGTACATTTTGATTTCTCTGAATTAATAGAAATTATTTCCTTTTTTCTAAAACGCTACAAAGAAGTCTAGAAATATTATTTGAGTTGATAATAGAAAAGATAAACATTTCTCAATTAAACAGAGAGTTACTTTTGGTTATTATCCACTCACTTGAATTATCTATGCATTTATTTTTACAAAATATATATTTAAATTATATATGTTATGTATTAGAAATTATAACATATCAAAAATAAACTTATGAATTAACTCTATCTCTAAGTTATTATGTGTCTGTGTGTGTATATTTTAAAATGTAGACTGGATGCTATTACAAAGACCCAAAATTATAGCACTGATTATAAAAGAGAAGTTTATTTTTCTCTCTTATTACAGTGTGAGAGTATACAGTAAAAAATTCTTTCCAAAGACAATGTGATACTACTCTATTGTGTCACAGTCTTAGGCTCTTTAAATTAGTTGTTTTGCCATTTTCGACACAAAACTTCCTTCTCTGGGTCTAAGAGAGCTGTTCTGACTCAATCAAATACATACATACTAAACTTTGGGTGAGGGAAAGAAAGAAAAAGTTTTTTTGTGTGTGTGTTTTGTTTTTCTCTTTTAAGGACATGGATAGAAAGTTGAATATGTTGCCTCCATTCACACATTCACATTTCACTGGCCCTAAGCTAGTCTTTGGTCACATGGTGCTTCAAGAAATGATAAGAAATATAGTTTGTATCTTCATAAATAAAGAGGAAATTATCAATTTATAAATCAGCTTGTAAAGCATTAATCATAGCAAAATCTTTTCTTCATGGGTGAATAAAATATATAAAAATATTGGTTTCTTATATTCAACATGACAAATTTACATAAATATCTGAAGATTGTTGAAAATTAAACAACTTGGAAATTTATAGAAATAAAAATAGAAATTATGTGTTTCCAAATACTTGGCATCATATAGAAACAAAAATATTTTTCAGTAGAAAGCACAGGTCATTGATACAGAAAACCCAGAGTTGGTCCTTGACCTGACTGTTGTGAGCCTCAATTTCTTCACTTGCAAATAGGGTGAAGAGTAATGTTACTACCTATTTCAGAGTTGCTAGATAATCTAATAAAATATTGCAGCTATCGAGCTTTTCATATAGTAAAATATATCAGGTAAATAAAATGTATTATTCATATCTGAATAGTAAGCTGACTCTTACATCAAAGTCATCAATTTATTTGCCAAAAGTAAATGAAATAATATAAGTATTCAGTAAATAATTGATTAATTCCTTTTCTTCAGGTAAAAGAGGAATAGTAATAATATGTGAATGTTAATTCAGTATGAATATGTTTGTAGATATCTTTATAGAGAATTGAATTTAATAAACAAATAGGAAGTACTTATTCAAAAAAACTGAATATTTTTATATAAGCTTATTTCACTCTTGTAAATTTTGAAGGATCAGATCTAAAGAGCTTCTTTTCATAAAAATTTTTTCTAAGAACATCTGCAGAAATTTGAATGTACAATTGTCAAAGTAAATTTTAGTGCAGATGAATTAAGGTATATATTGAGAGTGTATATGGCTATTTGAAAGACTGATGGTACAATCAAATATAAGCAGGTGCACATATTTGAATGATATCGACTTCCATATTCAGTGATTTCAATATGAAATCATTTTAGAAGTATAGATATAATTTTCTCTATTCCCATTGCTTATTTTTTCTTTCTTTAAATACTGCAAAACAATTCTTTAATGTTTTAAGTAAACAATTTGCCTCTAACTTTAGTGAGTTTCATTAAATTAGCAGAAGACTGAGCATAAGCCCCAAATGATATTCTATGTGGTTAAACTACCACATATTCTCCAAATCATCCAGTAAACTTCGCTTAAAATCATCAGTGAGTTTTCAAGGAAAAACTAATGTAAAGCTACTTCCCAAGTCATATCGCCTTACAGTATAGCAACACCTGGAAAGAGACTAGATGATGAACCAGACTTAAAAAGTGCCCAGAGAGAAGGCTGACTAAATTAAAAACTCATTAACTCTGTGGTACTGCTTTCTTAAGTAACAAGGTTTCTGAAATAGCATAAAGAACTGGATGTAACTAGTGAATCACAAGAAAGATTAAAATGTGTTGATTTGAATAAAGCATTTTTAGTTTGCATTTTAAATGTTAGGTTTTGCATTTATTTCTACCTATTAATGCTTGCAGACCATATTCCTAGTAGTTATAGATACAAGAAAAATTAGCTAAGTAAGAAAGCATTTTACCTAACACAAAAGGAAGAGTATATGATAGTTTTTTTTACTATATTTATTAAGCATATAATTATTATATTTGGTGAATATTAAGCAAGGAATTAAAACAAAAGTGAATGTTCTTAAAAGAAAATTAAAAGTTCTAAATGAAGATATTTTAGGTGAATCTAGCCTAATGTAAGGTCAGGGGGGGTTATGCCTGAAAAATTGATACGTAAATCAAGTCCTAGTGGATGAATAGGAGCTTGCTAAGAGGAAGTCCGAAAAGGATATCAGGGATGGCTGTCTTTGGCAATAGCACATAGAAAAGCCTAGTAACAAAGGCAAGTCCAGATGCATGCCAGGAGCTAGAGAACATTGAAAAGAACTTGAATCTAGTACAAAATTGTTTAAAGATATGACAGAAATCATCTATTCTGGGCAAGATAACAGGCAAGATAAGATCCTAAGCAAAATACTAAGACTAATACAGAATTCTGTTATGTGGAAAGGTCTTATTTTTAAAAAAATAATTGCCCACTGTTGTATTTTTTAAAAAATTCTTTAACTTCTTTTGTAATTATTTTGATGGAAAATATAGATCCAGTGTATGAATATTAAGTTAATTTCTTCTCAATTGTCCATATCTACAAAAAAAGACAAAATTTCTCAGCTTGGCTCTAGACTTTGAATAGAGTAGGATGTATTGGCACCTTGTGGCAGGCCCAAGAGCTTGAAGGGTATGAAGATACCACTGACCCAGTCACTGCAAATGAAGGTGCTCCAAATCCTCTATACGTTGTCAGTATTTTCTACAGTCTCCATCTTCCACCATATTACAGACTTACCTTGAAGGCAGGGATCATTTCTTATTCATCTTTATAAGCAACTCAGTACTAAGTGTAGCACCTGAAAATAACAGATGCTTAGAAAATATTTCTTGAATGAATAGCTACATTTTTTTAAGTTTGAAAAATTCGTATGATTAAATTCTAACAGTGTATTTCCTCATGTAGAAAACAATTGCTAAAGACACATTAAGTTTAATATATTCTAGAAAGTCTCAAGTCCATTTTATAGTAAACTAAACTTTTGTTATATCAAAGAATGCATGCAATATCAGTTATTTTAATGCCCGTATTAGTTTAAACTGAGGCTTTCGCCATCTGTTCCAACTCTTAACTGTGAGTGCAAAAAACACTTTTCCCTATTACATTTGTAAAATGTAATGTATAAATGATTTAAATACAGTTATGTGCTCATGAAGTAATGCTGCATGCAGCTGGCATGGGGATCCCTTATGTTACAAACAGAAATAATAAAAAGAGAGCCTGCTTCTCCCTGACAACAGTTTCATGCTGTATGACTTTTTGTAATGGCACTGGAAGGTCAAGTCTTTACTGTAGCACAAAATTGATTTTTCTCAGTAATGAATATCATTTATAAGCTATAATTCTTCTCATCCCCATTTTGTTTAACTGTCTCTTCATGAGTGCATTTTAATTTCTCTAAGAAATTCACAAAAATCCATGAAGTCTTCAAATAATGAATATTATGTCCCTCTTGGAATTCTGAGTGCACTTTGTAAGTCTTTATTGATTTTTCTGTGGATTGTTTGCATTGAGGCATAAAGTCCCACCAAAAGAATCATTTACTGAGACTGATTAAAGTATGATCATCGAAATAATCATTGGCAAAAGCACATTTTAAATGTTAACAAACATGCTTTATGTGACCTATCCACAATGTGAACTTACAGCAAAAATAATCAAAAAGAAAAATAAAATGTGTACTTTAGTGTCGTTTGTCATATCTATATCTATTCACCATGATAAACGTGTAAATGGCTTTTAGACCTATAATTTTCCAGAGACTTTTATTCATGGAAAGGAAATGAAACATAATGAATATCTATATTTTGTATTTTAACGGGTATAGGAAATGAAAATTGGCAGGAAAATGTGCCAAGACTTTAAAACTCTTTTGCACTGTGTTAAGATAATATGTTTCTCCTCGCCTCCTGAATAGAATGACACAAAATTGTCATTGGAGTGTAATTGGGATTGTATGCTATTTCTGCCATTACATGGTTTACTACTGACATTAGTAATAATATTTTTTAAAATGGCAAGGAGAAAGAAGTAACAGTTTAATTCCTGTACATTAGACTAGTGTCTCTCAAACCCTCTATTTACAAAATATATTTCTCAAGGAAGAAAAACTTAGGCTATATTTTTACTCATTCCTGAGTTACCTTCAGATTTATAGACTATCTTTAACATGCTAGTATCTATTATTAAAAATAACCCTGAACATACAAACACATGCAGACACACGTACACATACACACACACAATCCTGTAATGTGGCAAAAATGTGAGACTGTAGGAAATAGGTCAGAAAAAGACCATAGAAATTCTACCAGAAGAACTGCTAAATATTAGGTTTAAATGTGATATTTGTAAGCTGTTATCTTCAATTTAAGTTTTAAACATGACCATTTAGTGTCATGTTTACTATTACTGTATTGGTGTATTTTTACTTTTCTCATTTTCTATAATCATAACCTTAAAATGTTATCTACTGAATTATGCAGCATATACTCAATATAGAACAGTTTGCCTAGTCTCCTGCTGTGAATGATGCCCAGGAGGTTCATTATTTAGAGATCAGGTGTGTTTCAACTGCTTTATCACTCAAGATATTTCGATAGTTGAAAACTTGACTTTACAAGTCTTCCAAATAAGTACATTGTCAATATACCACTAAATAAAAATATCCGAAAACTATAAAATCTAAGAAATAAGCATTTTAAAATAAAAAGATACTGAAGAATAGGTTCTTCATATAATAGTTGGTGTTATGTGTTCTTTATTCAGATAAATCGTTAATCTCTCTAAACCTCAGTTTTCTCTCTATCCTGGAGCAACAGTAGAAGGGGGGAGACAAAGACAGAAGGTAAGGTAATGGATACTTCTTCTTAACTCAAATTTATTTACTCAGACTCAGAACCATGTGGGTGGGTAGGGAGATGATAGATAGATAGATAGATAGATAGATAGATAGATAGATAGATAGATGATAGAAAAAATTCTCTGCTCATTTGTTGCCAGGTTGACATGAAGCTATTAAGCTGTGATTCTCAAATTGGGGCTTGGGATCTTCTTTGAACATAACTGGTGGTTGGAAGATTTTATTTCCTTTTGACTGTATAAGTGAGGTCCTCATTTTCTTGCTAGCTGTTCGCTAGAGACTATTAGCAACAACGAGAGGTTGTATGCAGTTCCTTTCCATGGAGTCCATAGGTGGTTTACAACATGTCTATTTGCTTTCTCCAGACAACAAGGGAAGAATCTGACACTTTCTTTAAAATAATCATTTTATTAAGCCAGAACCACACAGGATAATCTCCCTTTTGGTTGATTTAAAGTCAAGTGATTTCTAACCTAATCACAGAAGTGAAACTTTTATCTTAGTCACAGATTTTACCTACACTCAAGGAAATGGAATCACACAGTGTGTCATGTTAGGTGCAAAAGTATTGGGGACCATTTTAAAAAAACTGCCTATTACACCAATAATAGCATGAAGCTATCTTTATTAACTTTTTCCCTATCTTCACCTCATTCTTTTGTTTTTGCTTTTTTAAAAAATTTTATTTTATTATTAGTTTCAAGTATACAGTGCATTGATTAAGCACTTATATAGTTTATGAAATGTTCCCCCTGATTACTATATCTTCCCTCTGACTCTACCTATAGACATTACATACTGCTGACTGCATTCCCTATGCCATGCTCCCCTTGCCTGTGACCACCTATCAATTACTAATTTATATTTCTTTAACTCTTTACTACTTTTTCTCAATCAACTCATTCTTCTAAAATTTCTATTTTGTGCATGTATCATAATGTAAATATTCTTTTCGTATAGTAATATTTTTATGATTTATAAGCATATGCATATATTGGCATAAGTTCTCAAAATGCCTTACTGTTATATCACATCTCTAAGAATTGGGTGTAATGATGAGGCTGCAGTATTATGTAAAAATATTATTTTTAGAAAACTAAAAATGAAGTTGTTGGAAATGGTGTTTGAAAATTTATCTCCCTCTTTCTTGCATTACTATCTCTAAAACTAGGGTCAAAGTTAAATAGCCTGGCTTTGATGTTCATACATTCCAAAAGTATTATAATAGATGTTCTCATAAAGAGCTCTCACAAAAAGAGGAGGTAAAAAATGCCTGCTGGAATTAACAACATTGTGAGAAGATTACAGCTTTCTCACTGTTTACATTTTGTTCAATCTGAAAGGACTCTGTGGTACTCATTCCACATGTGTAGATCATACCTGTTTATGGTTTTTCTATACCCTAAGTATAGCACTCCAGAAAAATGAGTAGATTGAATGTGTATGAAACCACCTCATATAACAACAAGTACACATAGTGTATCCAATGGTACACTGTTTTATTTCTTCTTGTTCCATATCACCAAGTGGAAATTTGTGGCTGTCAACATGTATGCAAATATTAAATGCAAGTGGAGCCTAACAACAGGTTAAGATAGATTCAGAATGATATTACACTGAGAATTTGGAAATTGTGTCAATCTGACAGTATCAAGAAAAAGGTTAGGTGCATTTTGAGAGCTTTTAGGGAAGGACGGGCAAGAATTATAGGGAGTACTTAGGCAATCAATGCAGTAAAGACCAGAAGTCTGAATGGGGATATGGAATAATTAAACATCTAAAAAAGAAGAATGTTTTAATTTTACAACCTGTTAAAATTTCAAGTATTTTCAAAGATATTTGTGTCTGTTCTTTAAAATGAATCTAAGGTAGCTGCTAAAATATTTTAGATAGTTAATTCTCACCTTAAAGGTAATATTTAATTCACAGATTTATGAGTTATTTCCTGTTTGCTGTTGATAATGTTTTTTTTCTTTTAATTTTTCTTTTTGTTTTGTATTGACAGTAAAAAAAAGTCTATCATGGTTTTCTGACTTTATATCTTAAACTCTTTAAAATTATCAATTTAAAAATATTCTTTTAAAATATTTTATGGCAGTAGATATTCATATGATTTGGTGAACATTGAATATATGAAGAGAGAGAGGAGAGAAAGAAATATGTCATTTTATTTATCATTATTGTACTTTTGGTTTTTAACAAAGTAGTACTAAAACAATATGTTTTGATCTTCCTAAAGATTTCATCATTCCTTTAGCAAGTGGAAATAATAGCAACTGCTGACAGCTTCATCATCAGCCATCATCTCTATAGTCTAAAATTTATGTCCAGAAGTTACTCTTGCTGAATAAGTTAACATTCTTTTCAATTAAAACTAAGATGACATTTTAGCTAAACCATATAGAAAATAACTTCCCAAATCAAAAACTCTCCAGCATATATATTCTTTTTATCATGACGTGAAAGCAAATAAACAACAATAACCAGAAATAGCATTATCTTTCCATCAGGTTATGGTATGGTTTAGCTGAAATAAATCTATTCATATGTGAATCTATTGTTTTAAAATTATTATTTTAATTCTGGCTTTTATGCATTTTTCTAATAAGTCAATTGGATTGAATATTAATTTGCATGTTGCATTGTGTTACTTCTCTGTGTTATATGCTTTGAAATAGTAAGCAATGAAAGTTAAATAATAAAAATGAATATGCCTAAATTGGGCAAGAAAGTATTTTAGCACTATAAGACATATACTAGTTATTTGATTGTTTAGTTCTATTAAAATGAAATGACATATTAAGCTCAATAATACAAAGAAAAAGTTTTTTTAAAAATTGAATCTTTTCTAAAATCATAATGCTGTCATAGATCAAGTTTATTTTACATATATATCCTAGAGCAGTGAATTTTAAAACTGATGACTGTTATAGTCACCCTTGTTGATTTGAATAGGGATTTCTGGGACCATTTTACCTACTTGAAATTCCATATCAATCATTCTGCAATGATATCTAGGAATATGGATTTTGAAAATGCTCCCCAAGTATTTTTTGTGAAGGTAGTTGAATACAAATGGCTGTTCTACAAGATGATGGTGAAGTCTCTAACTGATATTCCTGATAAGACATAAGATAAAGACCTAAGATAATACTGGATTATTATAAGATTTAATATTATGCAGCTTTTGAAAATGTTCATTTTTAGCTTATGCCAACTAACTTTCCTCAAGCATAATACCAGTAACCTCTGCCTGTGTAAGATAATCTTCTCTCCTCCACAGGTTTGCTTGTTGAGAGGGTTAAAGAGAAATTGGCTAAAGAAGGCATATCCTGAATCAAAATTTTAAAACAGAATGAACTCTACCTCTGTTTTGTGATCTCTGAATTCATCGGGATTGTGTTGCATAATCAAAGTCCTCTTACAATGTAGAACTCAAATGATTAAAAATCTTAGTCATTTTTTAATTTTATTTTTTTTCCTGGCAGTATGCTGAGTAAAAGAAAAAATACCAGACCTTGCTCATGAGGTTAGAAACATGCTTGAATGTTTTAAAACTAGATATTACTAATTTTAGTAATTCAAAATACCACTTACAAAATAATTTGAATTTTGTAAAGTTAACCTCTATATTTGCCTGCAAATATGACACACTGCTTGACTTTACTTGCACATTTTCCCATTTTAAAACTTTATTGTTTCTGTAACTTTATTTGAACACATATCCAGAAGTAAGAGTGAGAACCTCTATGTGATGCTCATTATCAGGTTCTTTCTTAAATCTGATTTTCAGAGAATTTTGTTTAGAAAGACTTCATTAACCCTATTAAAAGCCTTCTTTTGTGTATTTTTTAAAATTCTTATAGTTTCAGAAATAGTAAGAGGTTTAAATAGTTACACTTTTTTTTCCAGTGAAATAATATGAATGAAATAAAACTTTTAGTTATTTAACAAGGAGATACATTTTGAGTAGGAACTGAACTGAGGTCAACCTCATCCAGAGAGCAAAACATTTCCAAAAACAGATATTCCTCACACAATGAATAATTTAATTATTGTATTAGTTTATGTACCCCTGGGCTGTTGGAGAGACAGGAAATAATGTTGAACCTTTGGGGCTCAACTTTGAAGGAAGTCCGGCTTATATGGCTGGATTATTTCATGATGGAATGTAGCCAAAATCAATCCCTTTTAATTCAATCACATTTACTAGCCTCTTCTTTTTTCATTTTATTTATTCATTTATTTATTCATTGATTACTAAAGCTATATACCTACAAAATGATACACGTTTTTTGTTTTGTTTTGTTTTATATTGTTTTTAGTTAAATAATAGATAAGAGAATTCACAATCATCCCAAGCAGGTACTCTAAAAATAAAATCAAAACCAGCATGATAAAATATCGCAGTTTCCAGTTTAAAGGCAACATCAGTCCCTTTGCACTATTCATTGGTCTAGCAATATATAAGAAGAGATATACTAAGAGAGAAGAAGGAATAGACAAAATAATTTTAAAAGACAGAAACAACATAAAATATACTAGATAAAATATCTCAATGCCAGAACTTAAAATTTCTTATAATATATTTAATATTAATACCTTCAAACTTTGAAAAATTATTACTTGTTATGAATTTGTGATCTTAGAGTACCAAATCTCTAATTTAAGAATCTTTTTCTATGTCATTGAATTTTCTCTTTGCCTGTCTTCCCCGTGTTAGAACATTAGATTTCAGTGAATGTTTTATTCATTTCATTGCTGATAAATAAAACTGATGTTTGAATTGATGAGCAAATACAATCTATATCAATTTTGTATAGCAGTATGTTAATCTATCATGTATATGTATATAATTACACATAAACTATAACATATCATAGTTTTCCAAAATGTCTCTTAAAGATCAGTAGTCCTCTCTCTCTCTCTCTCTATATATAGATAAATTATCAGAAATAAGCCTGTTTTTTAAGAAAAAAAATGTGGATAAATAATAAACTTTTTTTTCTTATTTCTGCTATAATGTTTTAACTATTTTATTAGCTTTTTAAAATGTCGTCATATAAAGAAACTCCCAAATTCATTTGGTGATACAGTCTTTGTTTGTGTGTGTGTGTGTGTGTGTGTGTTTAATGGATCATCATAATTTGAAAAATAATAGATAATAAGAACTTAATCTTGTGCATGGTAGGTATGGTAAATTTGTGGGACACATTTAATTTTGAAAGACAATGAGCCTGGTTAAAAAGCTGCCTTTTCTAACATTCCTTACAGTTATGAGTAAAGTTCTAGTAAGAGTCCCATAAGCAGAAGTCTATAATTTCTGGGAAAATTTACTTCCCTGATAGGAATGACCATCTATGTCATTGTTGAAGCCAAGCTCCCATTGTTGCCTGTAATGCATTCATGTGGTTAAAAGAGGATTGGCCTCTGTGCCAACAGAGGGGAAACTTGAAGAAAAGACAAAAGACAAAAGCTATACAGGATGTAACTGAAAGTTTAAAGGAGTCAAGTTCCAGTGTGATCTTTGAGCCATCACACCAGTCTAGACTGCATGCCTCACATTGTTGTAGTGGTGGCAACTTGCTATTATTATTTATTAATGAACAAAACCAGCAACAGTACCTCTGCCCTTTATTAATCACTTACCATGTGCTCAGCAATGCACTTTTCATAAGAAGTCTTATCTTTGATTAAATATATCCTCTGAGTGGTTATATTTAATCCCAAGTAAGGAAAAGGAGGCCACAAATTACAGAGTTTAAATAACTTGCCCATTTTTCATTTTAGGCTAGAATAAAATACATATATCACCAGTCTTAATCTTTCATAGAGTAATAATAAGAACTTGAGCTAAATTATTTTTAAAAAGTAGAAAACAGTTGTTCAAAGATTAAAGCTAAAACAGAGAACCTGGCAGTCACACAGTACTAGGATGTGAACAATTAGAGTTCAGAAAATAATAAGGAAGAGTGACTGATCGGTACCCCACACATTCAGTGGAGACTCCGGAGGAGTTCTACCTAGCATAAAGCAAACGAGAAATAGATTGGCCTCAACTGAATGAAGTGATTTGCCCATGAATTTCTGCCTGCCATCAATTAAATAGAAGTAATTGGTCTTGATAGAAAATAGGACCAAATGATTGAAGACCAAGAGAAAAATTAAGCAATAGAATAGACTCCCAGGTTATGCAGATATTAGAATTATCATACACCAACTTTAAAATGATTAGAATTATTACATGCAAAAATGAATAGACTATAGAAAATTTCAACAGAAAGCTGGAGTTAAAAATGCATGTGTGTGTCTCTGTGTGTGCAATGTTAAAAAATCTCAGAACCAAAAATTTTGATAATTGAATAAATAATTTCATGGGAATAAAAGAAGATTGACATTGCAGAAGAGAGAATTGCTGTCTGATCTTTTTTAAAGCAATCTATTGAATTAAGCAAAGAATATCCCTCTTGAAAACCAGAGATAAAAATAAAAGGAAGGTGCACTTAATTAGAATCAGAGAAAAACACAGGTCGAAGCAAAATTCAAAGAGATACCACTAATTTTTCAAATCTGACTAAAGATATAACAAAGATTGAATAAGCTACAGAAACTCAAATGCAAAGATAATCTAGCTACTTCAATAGTAAAGCTATTGAAAACTAAACACAAAAAGAAAATTTTTAAAAAGAGCCCAAGGGAAAGACATATTGCCTTCAAAGGAACTAAATGAAACTGATATTCTCTAATGATCATAAGACATACAACAAATATAACACTCAATGTAGTAAAAAAAAAAATTGATTGTTTTTCAATATTTGCCAAATATTGTATCTCTACACACACATGCATATATATGCATAGGTACATGCATTTGTACTTGTGTGTGTATATATATATATATATATATATATATATATATATATACATGTGCATACACACCTGTAAATGCATGTGTGTATATCTGCACACATGAATGTGTATGTATGTATATACATATTTTATGCATACATATATACCTGAATAAATGTATGTATGTATGTATGTATGTGTGTATGTATGTATTCCTTTCACACATACATACATACTGAAAGGAAGAAAGAGAAAAAAGAAAGAAGCTGGATCTCTACCTCACATAATCCAGAATAATTAGTACCAAGAGACCTTAGACCCAAATATAAAAGGTAATAAGATGAAATTTTTGGAAGACAATATAAACTATTTCTATAATATTGTGGTAAGCAAATATATGTTAAGACTCAAGAACTATTGAATTACATTAAAAGGACTTCTGTTTCCTATCAGAAAGAAATAAAAATCAAGTCACAGAATGAGAACATATTTTGACAATCTGAAGAAATGTTGGGGAACATTTTTATATGATGAAATATTTTTACCTAAATATGTAGAGAATTCCTACAAATTAGTAAGAAAAGGCAATGTAAAGTAATAAAGCTGCCTAAAGAAAAATTAGGTAATTCATTTAAAAAGCTGTCTAAATAGCCTATAAGTTTAAGTACTGGTGCTCAATATCTTTCATCTTCAGGGAAATGCAGATTAAAACCACAATGAGTGTGAGAAAAACAAACTAAGGATGTAGAGGACCTAATAATCACATTTATTGTAGGTATAGTATCCTGGCATAGCCTCCTTGAAAACTTGGCAATGTCTATTAAAGCTAAGCATATGAATATCCTACTGTATATGTAGGCTAAAAAATGTGATAGAATGTTTAAGGCAACATAATTATTTTTATTGAGATGAAATTCACCTAGCATAAATTAACTATTTAAAAGTGCATAATTTAGTGACATTTAGCATATTCAAAGTGTACAAACACCACCTCTATCTAGTTTCAAAACATTTTTATTATTTCCAAAGAAAATTTAAGGGTACCTATTAAGCAGTCAAAGCAAAATAATTAGTACTAGTTAAAAATGTCTCAAATTTATATCAGATTTTGAATGGGTAAATTAGATATGGTTTGATCATACATTGTAATAGTATACAAAAATAAAATGACCAAACTGCTACTACGTGGAAAAACAGTACTAAACCTCACATTTAGAATATTCTGGAAAGGAAGTTGGACATAAAGTAATACATAGAATCTTATTTCATTACTAAAAAATTCAAAAGTAGACCAAGTTAGTCTATGATGACAAAAGTGAGAAAACTGGTCACTGCAGGGTGGCAAGGAAGAGTGATACCTGTTAGGGACCATAAGTCAGGCTTTTATGCTCCTGGAAATATTCTATAATTCAATTTGTTAAAAAGCTGGATCAATAAATGTGTTAACTTTGTAAAAACTTATCAAGCTGTACAGTTAAGAGTTGTGCACATTATCTTATTTTTTTTGTTATTGTTTACCTTTTTAAAATTAAGGGTTTTTTTTATAGCAGTTTTAGGTTCACAGCAAAACTGAAGATGTTATAGAAATTTCCCATATATTTTATGTCCCACGTGTGTATATCTTCTCCATTATCAACATCCCCCATCAGAGTTATACATTTATTACAAATGATAAATCTACATTGACACATCGTTATCACCCAGAGTTCATAGTTTACGTGATGGTTCACTCTTGTACATTCTATGGGTTAGACAAATGTATAATGACATGTATCCATCTTTACAGTATCATACCAAATATTTTCACTGCCCTAAAAATTCTTCGTATTCATCTAGTCACCCGTCCTTCTTCCCCCAATTACTGATCTTTTTACTGTCCCCATAGTTTTACTGTCTCCGTGAATTTTCAAGAATGTCATATAGTTGGAATTATACAGTAAATAGTCTTTTCAGATTGCCTGCTTTCACTTAATAATATGCATTTATAGTTTTTCCATGTCTTTTTATACTTTGACAGTTCATTTCTTTTTAATGCCAAATAATATTCCATTATCCGATTGTACCACAGTTTATTTATTCATTCGCCTACAGAAGGGTATCTTGGTTGCTGTCAAGGTTTAGCAATTATAAATAAAGCTGCTATAAATATAAGTGTGCAAGTTTTTGTATGAACATGTTTTCAACTCCTTTAGGTAAATGAGCATGATTGCTGAATCATATTGTAAAAGTATGTTTAGATTTTTAAGAAGGCATCTGTCTTCTAAAGTTGCAATATTATTTTGTATTTCCACTGTATGAGAATTTCTATTCCTTTACATTTTTTTTCCAGCATATGGTGTTGTCAGTGTTTCAGATTTTGGCCTTTCTAACAGGTGTGTAGTGGTATCTCATTGTTGTTTTAATTTGCATTTTCCTGATAACATATGATGTGGAACATTTTTTCCTAAGTTTATTTGCAATCTATTTCCTCTGGTGTGGTGTCTGCTAATGTCTTTGGCCCATTTTTAAATCAAATTGGTACTTTCTCAGAGAATTAAGAGTTAATTTTATATTTTGGATTACAGTGCTTTATCAGATGTGTCTTTTTGGATAACAGTCCTTTATCAGATGTGTCTTTTGTAGTTTATTTTCTCCCTGTCTGTAGCTTTTCTTATTGTCTTAACATTGTCTTTTGCAGAGCAGAAGTTTTTCATTTTAATGAACTTCATCTTATCAATTATTCCTTTCATGGATCATACCTTTGGTGTTTTATCTCAAAAGTCATTTCTATATCCAACATCATCTAGATTTTCTCCTACATAATCTTCTAGGAGTTTTATAGTTTTGTGTGTTTTTTTTTTTTTTTGCATTTAATTCTTGCCTCTATTATGAGTTAAAATTTATGAAAAGTGTAAAATATGTATCTATTTTAATTTTTTTTGCACGTGGATGTCTAGTTCTAGCACCATTTATTGAAGAGACTGCTTCATTGTATTGCCTTTTTCAATTGTCAAAGATCAGTTGACTACATTTAGATCTAGTCTCTGTATTCTATTTGTCTACTCATTGCTCTATTTGTCTACTCTTTTACCAACACCACACTCTTGAATACTGTAGCTTTAATAGTAAGTATTAAAGTCAGATAATGTCAGTTCTCCAACTCTGTTCTTCTTTTCAGTATTGTGTTGACTTTTTTGGGTTACTTTTCTTCACGTAGCTATTAATTTCAGTTCTCCCAAATAATTACAATATTTCTCAAATATTAGTTAAGAAAGCCACAGCATTAAATAGAATGCCTTAAGATGGTGAGTGATTGACTTGAAAATGGGTAACATCAGAAAGGAAGATTCTGAATCAATCTGAGATATAGAGTAGTGATATTGACAACTTGAGATTTCAGTAAGGAAATTCAGGTGATATAAAGAAAAAATATTTCAGGTATGCTTAATTTGTAAAGCTGTTAGAAGTTTAAATGGAAATTATAAACCATGTCAAATAACTCATAGTCCAAGAATAAATCATACTGTCATGCAACCTAATAGCAGATTTATGTTTATGGAAATGCTGAGGGCAGAACCCAAGTGAAAAGATATGTTGCTTAGTTGGTAGGAAAGAAGAAAACCCAGCAATGCATGGTAATCTTCTAAAGTGTTTATTTGTAAATGGTAAATATGAATGTTGGTTGGTACCTCAAGGTGGAACTGAAAATAAAGGAGACAAGTTACTTTGAAAGTGAAAGCTGAAGAACTTAATAAAAAAGAGGATATGGCAGATAAAAGAAACTTATGCAATATATGAAGTACTCAAACTAGCATCAAACACACAGAAAGGATATGTATTCAATAAACTTTAACTTCTATAATAATGAGAAAATTTAGAAGAAAGGAAAGAATGGGGCAATGAGGAGAGTAGGATTGAGAGGGGAAAAAAGTAAGGATAGAAAAATAGGCAAGAAAAAAAGTTGTATTTACTGAGTATTGCCATTCAAATTAAATTTAAATTTAATCATCATTTTATTTTTGCTCTTGCATGACACTTTTTAAGGTTTTATTTTACAGTAGTAATCAATGTTATATCCTATTTTTATGTGTTAGTTTAAAATCTTTAAAAACTAATAGGAATTCCAGCTTATTTATTGCAAGGGGTTGGATTATTATACTCCATTAAGAGATCCCTATCTTAAGTCCTTTATATAAGTACAGTTTGTGCATATTTAATTTTATTTATTACGTTGTGAAATCTGTGTTAATGAATAAGAGGAAGAGAATTTACATATGATAAACACTTCACAGAGAAGGTGAAGTTCTAAATGATATACGAAAGAATAAGGTATGCCATGAAGGACCATTTTTTGTTGCATAGCTCCATGGGTACCATTTACATTTGTGAATAGTTATCTTTTAGAGTTGCACACTGCTCTGATCCATCTGAAAGTCAACATCTATTACTTTATTACTTTTTTTTTGACTTAGCAATTGTAATTTTTCTTAGTATTAATAGTTCTTATTGAGATATACTTTACAAATAGTAAAATATAACCATCTCAAGTACATATTCTGATAAGTTTTGATAAATGTATGCAACCATGTAACTACGACTATATAATGAAGAGTTTTATCAGCTCAAGCAGGCCCTCATCGGTCAACACCTCTGCTGCCACTCTTATTGTCAATAAATTGTTGTTCTTTCTAACGGAATCCAGCCATTTTAATAAAATTATGTTAAAAAATAAAGAAATATATATATTTTTTGCTTTTAAAAGAGGTAAAACAATAATACGTGACTCAGACTTTAGATGATTAGTCATACATATACATTCATATTCTGAAATACTAGGTTAGTTGACATGATAAAATACATGCATGCCATGGCAAAAAAAATAAGACATGACCCTTAAATGAAATTTTATTTATTTATTATAATTTTTCATAATTTTTCAATTGCAGTTGGCATATGATATTTTATTAGTTTCAGCTGTATAACACAGTGATTAAACATTTATATAACATATGAAGTGATCACTCCAATATACCTAGTATACATCTGATGTCATATATTGTTATTACAATATTATTAACTATATTCCTTGTGCTATACTTTATATCCCCATGACTATTCTATAACTACCAATTTGTATGTCTTAATCCCTTCCCCTTTTACATCCACCTCCCTGGCAACCATCAAAATGTCCTCTGTATCTATGAGTTTGTTTCTATTTTGTTTGTTTATTTTATTCTTTAGATTCCACATAAAGGTAATATCATATGACATTTGTCGTTCTCTGTCTGACTTTCTCCACTCAGCACAATACCCTCTAGATTCATCCATGGTGTCACAGATGGCAAGATTTTATTTTTTCATGGGTGGGTAATATTCCATTGTATATATGTACTACTTCTTCTTATCTGTTCATCTATTGAAGGACACCTAGGTTACCTTCAGAACTTGCCTATTGTAAATAATGCTGCAATGAACATATGAATGTACTTGTTCATTTGAAGTAGTGTTTTGAGTTTCTTCAGATAAATACCCAAAAGTGAGATTACTAAATCATTCTTTGTTTCTTGTTATAGCCTTTGTTTTAAAATCTATTTTGTCTGATATAAGTATTGCTACCCCAGCTTTTTTGTTTGTTTGTTTTCACTTTCATGAAATATATTTTTCTATCCCATTACTTTCAGCTTATATATGTCTTTCAATCTGAAGTGAGTATTTTGGAGGCAACATATATAAAGGTCTTGCTTTCTTACCCATATAGCCACCTTATCGTTTGATTGGAGCATTTAATCCATTTATATTTAAAGTAATTGTTGATAGATTTGTAGTTATTGCCATCTTATTATTCATATTTTGGGTTTTTTTTTTTTTTTTCCTTAAAGAAGTCCCTCTAACATTTCTTGTAATACTAGTTTGGTGGCAATGAACTCCTTTAGCTTTTTCTTTTCTAGGAAGCTCTTTATCTGTCCTTTGACTCAAAATGATAACTTTACTGAGGTGAATAACATTGGTTGTAGGTCTTTGTTTTTCATCACTTTGAATATTTTATGCCAATCTCCTCTGGTTTACAAAGTTTCTATTGAGAAATGAGCTTACAGTCTTATAGGAACTTTCTCGTAGGTAACTAATTGCTTTTCCATTGCTGCTTTTAAGATTCTTTGTCTCCAACCTTTAGCGTTTTAACTGTGATGTGTCTTGGTGTGGACCTCTTTGGGTTCATCTTCTTTGGAATTCTCTGCGCTTCCTGGGCTTGGATGTCTATTTCCTTTACCAGGTTAGGGAAGTTTTGATTGTTATTTCTTCAAATAGGTTTTAATTTCTTGCCTTCTCTCTTCTCTTTTTGGTACACCATGATGTGAATGTTGGTGCACTTGATGTTGTCTCAGAGGGCCCTTACACTATGCTCATTTTTTTTCTAATTTTTTTTTCTTGTTGCTGTTCTGATTGGGTGTTTCTCCTACCTTATCTTCTAAATTTCTATTTCAATCCTTTGCTTTATCTAATCTACTGTTATTTCTGTCTAATGTATTCTTCATTTCAGTTATTGTATTCTTCATTTCCAATTAGTTTATTTTTATTTTCTATCTCCAGTTTTCCTCCAGCTGTATTGAAATACGATTGACAATTAATTGCTCATATTTACATTGTACAATTCAATGAGTTTTTTTCAATAATAGTTGGCATACAGTAATATATTAGTTTCAGTTGTACAACATAGTGATTAGAGCTCATGTGATCACCCCACTAAATCTAGTACTCCCTGCCCCCTTATGTATTTATTACAACATTGTTGACTATTTTCCTTACGCTACACTGTACACTTTATACCTCCTTGACTGTTTTGTAACTATCTATTTGTATTTCTTAATCCCTTTGCCTTTTTTCACCATCCCCCTTTACTCTTCTCCTGTCTAGTAGCCCTCAAAATTTCTCAGTGAGTTTGTTTCCATTTTTGTTGTTATTTTTGTTATTTTGTTCTTTAGATTCTACATGTGTGTGAAATCATGTGGTGTTTGTCTTTCTCTATCTGACTTGCTTTATTCAGAGCAATACTCTCTACAACCATCAATGCAATATCTTTTTCCATCCCCTTCCTTTTAGTCTGTGTGTGTCTTTTACTCTGAAGTAAGTCTCTTGTAGCCAGCATATATAGAGGTCTTATTTTCTTATCCATTCAGACACCCTATCCTTTGGTTGGAGTACTTATTTCTTTTCCATTTGAGGTAGTTGTTGATAGATATGTAATTATTACTACTTTTATTCATGATTTTGATATATGTTTTTTTCTTCTTAAAGAAGTCTCTCTAACATTTCCAGTAATAGTGGCTTGGTGTTGATGAGTTCCTTTAGCCTATTTTTGTCTGGGAAGCTCTTTATCTGTCCCTTGACTCTACATGATAGCATTGCTGGGTAAAGTATTCTTGGTTGTAGATCCTGGATTTTCATCACTTTGAATATTTTGTGCTAAGCCCTTGTGTCTTGAAAAGTTTCTTTTGAGAAATCAGCTGCCAGTCTTATGGATGCTCCTTTTAGGTAACTAACTGCTGTTCTCTTGCTGCTTTTAAGATTCTCTCTTTGTATTTAACCTTTTGTATTTTGATTATGATGTGTCTTGGTGTGGGCTTCTTTGGGTTCCTTTCTTGAGATTCTCTGAGCTTCCTGGATTTGTATGTCTACTTCCTTCACCAGGTTAGGAACATTTTCCATCATTATTTTTTCAAATAGCTTTTCAACTTCTTGTTCTCTCTCTCCTCCTTCAGGTACCCCTATTACATGAATATTTTTACACTTAATTTTGTCTCAAAGACTACTTAAATTGTTATTATATTCTTGGTTTCTTTTTTTCTTGCCATTCTGATTGGGTGTCCGTGGTTTCCCCAACTTCTATATTGGTGATGTGATTGTATTCTTCATTTCTGACTGGTTCTATTTTATAATTTACATTTCAATTTTTGTGTTTTTTTTTTAATCTCTTTGTTAAAATTCTCACTGAGTCCATTAATACTTCCCCTAAGTTCCTTGAGCATCTTTATAACTTGTAACCAGTGTTTTGAACTTTTCATATTATATTACTTGACCCCATTATTCCTGGTTCTCTGTTCTTTTCTCTTATATAGTTTCTGCTTCTTTGTCTTCCCATTTTGGCTGCCTTTCTGTGTCTGTTTCTATATACTAGGCAATGTTCCTAAGTCTCCCAGTCTTATTAGTGTGGCTTTATGTGTAGGCATTCAGTGGCACAGTCCTGAGAGGGGTTCAGCTGCAGGCCAATTTTAGCCCCATCCTGTGTCCTTCTGGAGCCATTTGTTAAGATTCATAAAAGCGATCCATGGCTGCTGTGTTTATAATTGTCTCAAGAAGCCACAATAGAAACTGAAGTCAGCAGCCACCAGTGTGTTTCTTGGAGCTTGCTCAGCAAGTTGCACAAGACTTAGGGAGGACACAACTGTATGTGGCTTGGGTGAGGCCATGAATTGGGAGAAGTGCAGTTTCAGGAAATCCTCTGGGTGGAGTGGCTTCCATTATCCAATTTGATAATGTCTCAGCTATGGCAGCACTGCATCTGCACACTGGGAGTAGGGAGGGCTCAATAATGGAACAATGGATACCACTAGCATTTCTGCCTGGGAGGGAGCCTCACCTCTGGCCCTCGCTCTTACAACTCAGCATCCCCCTGTAAGTCTTTGGTGCTCACCCAACAGCCTACCTGGTGCTGGTGCTCAGAGTGAGCAGGTCCATCATAGCAAAAGTCTAGTCACAGACACAGCCCCTTTAAGAGGCATCCACAGCTGTGGGCTGCCACTGCTGTAAGCCTCTGTCCCACTCAGCTTCTCAGGACCTGCAAGCCTTGTGTCTTTGCATTCTCCTACCTCCTACTATTACAGAGTGATTTCATATGTCTCTCCCTAGTTGTAGGGCTTGTTCATCTAGACCTACTCTTCCCCTAAGTTCACTTAGCATCCTTAAAAACAGTGTTTTAAGCTCTGCATCTAGTAGATTTCTTATCTCCATATTATTTTATTCTTTTTCTGAAGCTTTGTTCTGTTTCCTTGTATGGCACCAGTACTTTTCTGTCCCTATTTTGGTTACCTTCCTGTGTTTGTTTCTATGTATTAGGTAGAGCTACTATGTCTCCTTGTCTTTAAATGACCTTTTGTAGTAGGTGTACTGTGGGGCTCAGTGGAGGAGTTTTTCCTGGTTGCCTGAACCAGTTGCTTCAGGTATGATTTTTGTATGGGTTGTGTATGCCTTCCTTTTGTAGTGGAGCCTTGGTTTCTATTTGTATGTCAATGGGAGGGACTGAGCCTCAGGCTGATTGGTAGTGAGGACAGGTGGTGACTGCAGTGAAGGCACTGTTATGCAGGAGCTGACTCTATGGAACAGAATTTGCTTTAGCACAGCTCAGCAAGAGTTATGGGGTATATTGAGGACAGATGCTGCTTGTTTGTGAACCTTTGAGAGATTTTAGAAAAGTCCATAGCATGAGCCAGTATAGTTCATTCATATGGAAAAGCCACTGGAAGTGGCTTTGGTAGGCCTGCCAATTGGGTGGGATAGGGCCTCAGGGACTCACCAGGAAAGGACAAAAGGTGTTAGCCAGATTAACAGAGACTCAGCTGTAGTGCCTGCCTGAACATGCAGGCTGGATAGTAGAAGGACTCAATAAACAACGGCTTCTGCTAGCGTTTCTGTCTGGGAGAAAGCTACCCCCTCCAGCCTTTACCCTAAAGCCAGACAATTCATTTCATCCTTGTATGTTCATGTAATCTTTCGAGCTACTTCACCAGCACTGAAACTCAGAATGAGTGAGCTCGTCTTTAAGTAAGTCTATGAGCGAAGTCTTTAAGGGAAATGCCTGGGATCCAGCAGCCCTTTGCCTCACTCGGCCACAATCTCCATTGGTTTTCATGGCCAGAAGTTGTGGGTACTTCTCTTCCCAGCACTGGAACCCTGATCTGAGGAGTCTGGGGTGGGGCTGGAACCTTTTGCTCCTTTGGGGTGACATCCACAGCCAAGATATCTCTCCTAATTTTTAACCACCACATGTGGGTGTGAAACCAAGTCTGTTCAGAGTATTCGCCCCTCCTATCAGTCTCTAAGTGGCTTCTATATGTCCTTAATTACAGGACTTCTGTTTAACTATAATTTAGGTAATTCTCAATAATGGTGGTTCTGTAGTTTAGTTGTAATTTTGATGTTGTTAAAGAGGAAGCAGCTGCAGTATTTTCTTATCTTTTTTTTTTGTATTTTCTTTTTTTGCTCTTTACTGCTTTTTCTTTAAAATGTCTTTTCTTCCCTCTGTCTCTCTCATGTTTACACATGGTGTCCTCACTATTTAGAGATTCCTTCCCCCCCCCCCCACCTAAAGAAATATTGATGGAGACATAAACTAAGTCTATTTAAAGTGATAAAGTAACAATGAGACCTGGTCACTCCATAGGCTTCTTATTGAAAGCAATTTCATTAAACTTGTTCTATTTAAAATATATATATTTGGTTCTTATGCAATGTAATAATTTTATTTAGTGATAAATAATAATCTATAAAATTTTTCAATTTTATTGACACAGTTTTTATTTTAAGTTATAGCCAACGTGTTCCCAGTCACTTTTTTTCATTCAGTTCGAAGCGTTCGGTCACAGTTATATAAACAACTCTCATTTAGAGAAAGGGCACCCTTTTGGAATATTGTTTCTGCTGTTGGGCCATTATTCTACAATATCTGTTCTCCTTGGCATTATTCATCTTTTCATCCATTTTATATCATTGAACTCTAAGCTTAACTATTATATAAAAAAACTAATAATGCATGGCCAAACAAGTTATCTTATTATTAGTGCACGATGTAATAATGGTATTTAGATCAGAACATATTTTATATGTTTCTGTATAATGCTTTCATTTATAATGTGTAAAGGTTTATTATTGGCACTTCCCATTAATTATATTATTGTCTCCTTAGAATCAATCAGGAAGTTGATAATTAACATCTCCCTTTCATAGATGAGAAAATGAGGTATAATAACAATATACTACATTAAATAAATTTAAGTATATTTAAATGTGTTTCTATGTTTCTATAATATCTACACATTTTTTTTACCATGGCTAAAAATATTCATATATATTAGAAGAATGAGTTACATGATTAACTCTAAGCCTTGATAGCAGTTTATGTGAATCTTCTGTGAATAGTAGATAAGATAGAAAACAATACATCAAATTCATATGAGTGACATGAGGAAAAAAGTAATAAGATAATATAATAAGATACTACTTTATATATTTTTTTTTCTTTTAAGACACTGATTTTGTAAATTTGGACAGAAAAAGGCAAGTTGTTTTCTCTAAGTTCAAACCTCAAAAATTTTCACAGATAAATACAGAATAATGTAAAATAAATACAGAATAATATCTGGCATATTATTTTGAGAAAATAAGTGCCTTATCTACCTTGACAAGTCATCTGGAGCAACTTTCCTGGGATAAATAATTATTCAAATAGCTATTTTGCTACTGGAACATTTTAACCTCATATGTAAAGCAACAGATTGACTGTTGCTTTAGCCATATGTTTTCACAAATATCTCCAATTCTGTTCAAAAGAACATATATGATTTTATTATATTTTTGTATATGTGTGTAAAAAGTTTGATTGAAACAGACATATTCAGAAAAGTGCAAACTCTTAAGTGAATAACTCAGCGAATTTCCATGGTCAACATATCTAATTAAGTATACCCCTAACAGAACGAACTATATTATCAATTTCTCAGGAACCATTTTGTGCCTTTTCCTAATTATATCCTCAGTCTACCCCAAAACTAATCAGTAGACACACATCTATTTGTAGATTAGTATTGATCATTTTTGTAGTCAACACAAATGGAATCATATTGGATATACTTTTTAAATGTGACATCTTTCACAACATTATGCTTAAATAAAAGTTTCACCCAACTCGTCATGTATGGCAATAGTTTAATTCTTGTTGATGTATTTTATTATATTATGGAAGAATCCAAAATATTTATTCATTTTACTGCTGATGGACATTTGTATAGTTTTTGGCTCTGGCTATTGCAAAGAAGACTTCTATAAACAATCTAATGTACACTTTTTGATGTCATGTGCATGTACTTTTTGAGTATAAAACCAGAGGTAGTTGTTGGATTATAGAGTAAGTACATTTTTAGCTTCAGTATATACTGCCATTTTTTCAAAGTGCCAATTACTAACCATTAAGCAGTACATAAATTCCACTTGTTTTACATTCTCCCCAAATCTTTAAATAGTGTTTTAGACATTTTACTCAATATAGTGAGCATAGATTTTCCTAATGAGAAATAATGTTGAACACTCTCTCATATGGTATTGTCTATTTGGAAATCCTCTTTTGTAAAGTGCCTGTACAAGTATTTTTTACTGTTAAAAATTAGATTGACTATAATGTTTAAATTAATTTCAGAAATTTATTTACAAGTTTGTTGTAAATGTTAAAAGAATAATTGACAGATTATGTATATTTAAAGTATGCAATTTGATTAGTTTTGACATATGTATTCACTCATGAAACCATCAAGACAATCAAAATAATGAATTTATCTCTTACCCACAAAAGCATTTTTTATGTCTCTTGGCTATCCATCCCTCACACCAGCTTTACTACCCCTCTTTTCTAGTCTCCAGTGACAACTGATCTGTTTTCTGTCATTATAAATTAGTTTGTACTTTTAAATTTTTATATAAATGAAACCATACGGTATGTACTCATGTTGTTTACCTTCTTTAACTCAGCATGATTACTTAGAGATTTGTCTACAACAATAGATTGTTGCTATTAGGGAGTTGTTTAATGGGTATAGAGTTTCGGTTTTGCAAGATGAAAAAGTTCTGGGGATGATTGCACAATAAAATGATCACATAAGCACTACGGAACTGTGCACTTCAAAATGGTTGAGATTGTAAATTTTATGTTTTGCATTTTTAACCAATAAAATCCTTTGGTTTTTAGCTGAAACAATTGGTAAATTTTACTAAAATAAGAAAGATTGGAGAAAGGTGAAATATGCAAGGGCCTAGTAGAATTAATTATTCTGTTTTGGCCATGTTTAAATTTTAAAATGTCTGTTAGAGTCAAGAACTGAGATCAGTAAACGGATGGAGAATCACATTTGGAATACAGTAGAGGGGTCAGGCTGCAGATATAAATTTGGTAGTCAAAATATATAGACAATATTTAAAACCATGGATGAAGTTGAGAACACCCACAGGGAGAATGTAGAATGAGAAGAGAGAGGAGTTCAGGAATAGTCAAGGAGTATTCAAACATATTTTCCAAGCAGAGAAGGAGAAGCTAGCAAATGAACCTGGGATTGAAAGGCTTGCAGTTTATGAGAAACATCATAAGAATGTGGCAACACTAAACTAAGTAAAAACAATTTTTTAAGAAGGAATTAGTCAATTGAGTTTAGACGCTATTGGAAGATCAGGGAAGATGAGATCTATTTTAATTGCTTAATGGGTTTGGAAGCTCCGTAAGAGTTAATTGAGAAATAATTGGGAAGTGAGAAGACAAGTCTTCTGAGATATTTTCTAATGAAGAAATATGGCAACGAGAAGAAGAAGTGGGATGGTGGGAGGGTTTTATCTTTACATATAGGAAATATTAAAGCAGGGTTTTAAACTGATGAGAAGAATGCAGTGTAGAGGGTGTAACTGATGTGAATAAAGGGAACTAGCATGATAAAATTCCTTGAACATCTTAAAGGGTGCAAGCATGAAGTTCAAAGGAGTTTGGTAGATAATAGGTGTAGTTGGGAGAGTTGGAAGTTCCTATATAGTCAGTGGCTACTATTTTCTCAATTAAAAAAAAAAAACTTTAGATAACCCTATCTATTGTAATTAGGAAGACTGAAAATAACATAAAAACGAGATGTTTACCTTCTTTACTAACATACCCTAAGAACTTAAAGGGGGGAAAAAAGAGGTCTGTCATGTAGTAGGTACTTAATAAGTAATTCTTAAATTAAAAAAAAAATGTTCAAAATAAAATCATAAAGAATGATCTTCTTGAAGTTCATTTTCAAATTATTTCCCAAATCATTAGCCCTGAAAGAGATCTTTGGGTTCCTCAATCTTTCGCAGCAGCAAATACATATAATTATGTTCTAAATTTTTATATCAACTTAAAATTGGCAAGCTAAATCAACAGGTTCTTTGAAAAAAATATTAGCTATATTTTTTTAAGCCATAGTTGAACAATATCAGAAGGCTCTACAGTTAAGAACTTGCTGCTGTAATTTGTCAAATCGCTTTTCCTGAGTCTTGGTTTTCTCATGTGTAAAATGGAGTATAATAATGCCCCCTTCAATATTTTGATGAAAGAATTATTTGAAAAAAAAGTTTTATAAAGCCAAATTTTATATATGTAAGGAGGTGACAGTTCACTAATACCATTCTTGAAAAAACAGTGTGTAGGATTTCTTCCTCTACACCCTGTCTCTCTATGTAATGAGATTAGTCATCTGTGTCCTTAAGAGAATTATATACATCTGTCTTCAGTATTCTAAATTGTAATCAAAATCTTTAAATGGCAATGATATAAATGATATAAATACATAGTGTTCAGCTTTCAAAAAGTTTTAGGTTAATTTGTTAAAGATGCTACTTAAAAAACTTCAGCAATACATAGAATTTTTACACTTGAGTACCTAAATTGTTACTTGCTTCTGAGACATACTTACAAATTGTCATAATATGTACTTTTTAGAGATATACAATTATAAGTTGTATAGTTATAAATTATTTGTTATACTTAATTTGTATAATGAAAAAATAAACTACCTCATATAAAAATGCAAAAAAAAAGAGCTTTCATATATTTATTTCATATTTTTCAATCAGTAACACTGCTAACTGTTAACCAGGCTTTATAAACATAGGGAGCAAAGCAAAGATTACATGTAGTTCTAAGATCAATGTACTGCTTAGATTATTATAAGTGATACAATATGAGACTCTTTTCCACTGAGGTTTATTTTTTGATCTAGTGTTCACATTTTCTTGGTAACAGGAATATGCCACTCATAGTTATAATCAGTTAATTCTCTCATAAAAATTGAATGTTTAAAAATAAAAAAAAAGCCCAGGCTATGAGACCCCTTCATTGCTACCATAAAAACTAAAGGACATGATTGTGTCTGAACTCTTTTGAAGGTTCGAGCAAAGGAACAGTGGAATATTTACCAGCCTTAGATATCTAGCACAGTTGGTCTCAGACTCTAAGGTATGTTGTAACCATTATTGATGTGGCTTCTTACAAAACAGAGATGTGGAATGTTCCCTTGTCTTTTATTAAATAGTGAATAAAAGAGACTTAATACTAATATTAACACATAGATAATGGACTGAATATTGTTCAAAATTAAAAATAAAGACCTACAGATGCCAAGTAAATTTATTTATCAATATCTTGATTAAAAAAAAATTAGTCTCAAATCACACTTTCAGAACTCAAAGATCTTGACATAGTAGAGTTGAGATTCACAATATCATGTTTTGTTTTGCTTTGTTTTTAAAAAAAGATATTAATCTCAGCATTGAATAGAGTAAACCAAACAGCAAGTATTGAAAGTAGAAATGTAAAATTGGCCTGTTTGGAAATAGTCTACTAGAGTAACAGTGACTAGATTCAACATGCAATTGCCATCATGATGAATGTTTACAACACTTTTTTTAGAGCCAATTATACTGTTTTTTTTTTTTTTTTTTTTTTTTTTTGTGCAGGGACTGGAGATCAGCCAGATCAGTTGTATGCACAAAGCTGCTTTGGATCTGTCTTTTCAAACAAGAGCTGCAGAAAACGGTATAGCAAGGTTGAAGCTTTATTCCTCTCTGGTAAGAGAAGCTTTCTTTTTCTTTGCTATGGGGAGAGTTTGATAAGAAATCTTTTTAAACCATAATGTGGTCAGGGAGCAGAGAAGGTATTCTATGTTATAGGTCATAAAATATATTTTTTTCTTTTGAACTATGTTTTTTCATAATGCTTTTTACCTGTACCTTATATAGAAAAGTAAAAGCAAAAGAATAAGTCATATTGCACATGTTAAATTTGTATTGGCAGTAGGGGAATCTTAAATACTTTTATGTTAAATGATATGTGGTGTTATTTTATGTTTTATGTTGTAAAACTCCTGGCTAGTACAAAGGGGAAAAAAGTCAGTATTCTAAATCTATATGTTTTAATTTTTTCCCTGACCAATGATGTGATTAATGCCAACCACCATAAAGCTTCAAGAAACCACCAAAGGTGGGCTTTGGGTCCACATGTAGACATTTCTGACTACTCTAAATTTTTTTCATTTTAAAAAGTGGGAAAGCTGGAGATAGTAATTCTGTGTGAGATTGTCTGCATTGACTTTTGTCACTTTAGCTCTAAATAATGTAACTGTGCACATATACATAAAATATAAGATTTTGTTTTTCACATACATTTTTTCAACCTGTAATGTGCTTCAGTGTTCACTATTTCCATAAAAATTGCTATCTGTTATAAACTCCACCTGAATTCATATCTATCTACATACACACACACACACACACATATGTGTGTGTATATATATACACACATATATATGTATTCATATATATGAATATATATGAATTCATATCTATCTATATCTATATCTATCTATATATATATGTGTGTATATATATATATATATATATATATATATATATATATACATACACACACATACACACACACACACACGCATATATATGTATTGACTACTTTGCTAAATGTTTCAAGGAGAGAAAATATGTATCTTTTAAAATTTTCTAATTACAGTTGACATACAGGATTATATTTGTTTCAGGTGTACAGCCTAGTGATTATGCATTTATATAACTTGAAGTGATCACCCCGATAATCTAGTACCCATCTGACAGCATACACAGTTATTACAACATTATTCTCTATAGCTCTTATGCTATACTTTACATCTCTGCAACTATCTTGTAACTACCAATTTGTACTTCTTTATCTTTTTTCCTCCCCTCCTCCCCCCAACCACAAACTCCCTCCCATCTGGCAGTCATCAAAATGTTCTCTGTATCTATGAGTTTGCTTCTATTTTGTTTATTCATTTATTTTATTTTTCTAGGTTCCACATATAAGTTAAATGGTATGGTATTTGTCTTTTAATGGTATCTATGAGATTTCTCAAATCCATGATTAATGGATGTAATAAATTATGTAATCTGGCTCTCAAATTTTATTCCCCTATCTGATTGTTATAATCAATGGCACATAGTGAAAAGTGCTAAGCTATAATTAGAGTTGTGCCCTTCATTTATCTAGTAAAGTTAGCCTATTCTGAGAGACTTCAGTCATATTAGGTCTGTAAATTAGCTAACTAATTAGCTGTTAACTAAGTAAAATTCCTAAAGTGACAAAAATGTGAAAAAAAGTGAAAAAAAAAGCATGGTAGCCTCTTTTCCTATATTATTAGATTTTTTTTTTTAATTGAGATGGGCCTTTGTTCAAATGAAGTCTTAAATATTGGAAGTGGGAGGCAAGGTTTCCAAGCCCTGGCGCCTGTACCATTTTTCCTTGCAAACCCAAAGAGACTCCAGAAAACACCAATGTCTATTGTAGCACATTGTCAAAAACAGAGACCTAGGATTTTGTTCCCTGCAATATATGGGAGACTAAACCTTAAGTTCTACATAATAGCAATATATATTTAATTATTAAAAAAGTTTTGTAGTCATATACATTTGTAAAATATTGGGTTAAACATGCCTCTCTACTTTAGGACTTTTGATAGTGTTTGGGATTCCAATATGTACTGTTCATTCTCAAGAAGAAAGATTTCAAAATATGTAACCAACTCTTTTTAACATATGTAGCTCAATGAACTTTTCTTTTCCATAGAGTATATCAGAAGAACAGTGTTCTAAGTAATACATTTTGGTTACTTAAACTTTGGAATTTAGGTTTAAATTTATGCTTAATGATATTGTCTTCTAAAAATGTACGTATGTGAATATATATCCTAGACCAAAAAGTAATGAGTACATATAACTAATATATTGGATCATGTCATCTCCTTGTTAAGAATTCCACAAGTCATTTCTCATTATTCTTGAAATGAAATCAAATTCTTTAATATGGACACAATATCCTGCTTGATCTTGCTATGGCCATTTCTCTCATTTCATCTGTAACATTTCTCCATACTCACCATGCTCCACAACATGGGTATCTGCACTAATCCTAGAGCACACCAACAATGATCTTGCAACATGAAATGTACTTTTGCTGTTCCCTATGACAAAAACATCATTTCCCCAGATATCTTCATGATCACACTCCATTTTATTTATTTACCTCAAATTTCACCTTCTCAGAAATATTGCTGTGGCTTTTCCCTCCTGTGGTCATTCATATACTGTTACCACATTTTTTCTTCAGATAATTTACAATTACTAGATATTTTATTGTTACTTATTAGATTTATTTTTCTCTCCTAGGCTAAGGAAGACTAAGTTTAAAGCTGTGTGAGAAGTGTGTGATACCTTCAAGAAAAACATTGTGATTATACTAGGTAGATTACTGTGGATATTCTTTTTTGGATGGTATGTTATATAATCACTGTGACTTGTAAAAAACATCCATAACATTATTTAGTTAAGCATAACACTTTATGGCTAATACACACACACACACACACACACACACACACACACACACAAGCACATATACACACACTGTCTTGAGCACGCCAATGAAATTTACTTAGGAAAAAAAAAAAGATTTGTTTTTCTTTATTAATTCCCATCCCCTTTTGTGAAAAAATACTCTGCTTCATGACAAAAAAAATGAATAAACTTAATCCCTATGAGTAATTTATAGAAATTGTTCTCATTAACTGCATTTAATTCTTCAGGAAATCTTTGCTTTAATTCTGCCACCACTCCTTACTATTTGTGAATTTGAGTGAGAATTAAAAACTTTCTCATCAATATAATGAAAATAACATTTTCATCTCTATAAAAGATTAAGATTAAGTAAGAAAACACCTACATAACGTATAAGAACGCCCAGCATAAATTACTATGAACAAGTTAGTCATTACTGTTTTAAGATATTTTGATACTTTATCTGAAGTATCAATTGTCTTTAAGTAATAATACCCCAAAGCAGCCATGTTTTCTTCCACTTCTAATATTGTTAGGTTACTATTGCACTATTTTGACACCCCAATTTTAATAACTATCAGTCTGTATCTAAATATTGAAATACTCCTTTTCTCTGTCACACATGATTGACAGTATGCCACATAATCAAATTTTAAGTTTTGCAACTTCTTGTTCTCAAAGTTTCTTACATCTTATTCATCTTTTTCATTTCTTTAACTTATTCCTGATCAACACCTTTTTAAAATTTCTCAGCCATATTGTTGAAAACTCACTAATCTAGTCTCCTGCTTTTTTTTTGTTTTGTTTTTAGCCTTTCCCCTTATCAAGTTGTCTAACTTAAGCACTGATCAATCAATCAAATGAACTCTCTCAAAAAATGTCACAAGCCTGGTATTTTGCAGTGAATTAGATACAATAGGTCTGCAAATCTCCTAATTTTAACATTTGTAGTTTCTATCACAGTATTTGTAATCAATCCATATAGCCAATGTCATGTTGGAATTTGTCATCTCTGCTCTACATATCTCATCCGCCTTTTAGGACTAGCAAGCTAGCCAGAATATACCCTTTGCTTCTCTCAGTGATGGTAGATATGTGAGAAAAACAAGCCAAAGATCTTCTTAGGCCTTCTCAAACTGCTGCATTGGCCAAAGCAAGTCACATGACCAAGTCAAGGGGCACGGTAGTATTTTCTGCCCATGAAAATGGGGGAGGAAGAAGATATATATTTTCTACATAATCTAATGTACTCCTAGTACCTAAAAAATGCTCATAAATTTTATTATATCATTATCAAAGAAGCTGCATATCAAGTATATCAAGATTCAAACAATGTAAAAAGCTCATGTGAAAAAAATTAAAAGAACCAATATTAATCTGTAATAATCACATATGCAGTGAAAAAAATTTTGTTCACATATGTTGCAAATATTTTCCCAGGGTTTCCTTTACATTTAATTCACATAAAGTATGTTTTGAAGTATAAAAACTAAAAATTTTCTCCATAGTTATATTAACCTAATTCCATTTTTTTGCTGTTGTTCTGTTTTGTTTGGGGAGGTGTTTTGTTAGACTTGGTTAGAAAGGACTTTCTTTAGTCAACTCTTTCAGTATGTTAGTGTCATTTTGTGATTTTCCTATAACACTTGAATTTTACTCCAAAGATTTAATGTTTCCTCATATTTTAAACACACACTTTCTTCTATATAATATATTTTACCTTTTAGATTTTAAACAGAGCATATAATTAATTGAGAAACTACTCTTTAGAAAAGATAGCATATTTTCAAAAGACAGAACAATTTGTGAGATTGCCTGTGCACGCAAGGAGTTGCATCCTTGTGTATATGTAATTTTTAACTTTATTCAGAGTTAACCTAGCACTTTTCCTAATGACAAAATGATATTTATTCTAATTTATAATTAATTTATGTTTTCTTAACCATGTATATTTTCATACTCTAATTTTGTTTTCTTGTTTGCCTCCAATTTTAGTTATTTTTATTATTTTTACATTTTCTATAATGTATGCTTACTTCAGTAGATTAAGGGTTTTACTTTATGTCTTTATAAATTCTAGAGGGTAGAAGAAATAAACATTTTTAAATATTAATTTTTATCTCTAGTTCATCAATTTCTCTACCAAAAAATAAAACACACACCAACATACACAATCACAAACATTTTATTGGAGAATATATAAAGTACAGATTATTTAGGATTTGCATTCCAGTTGCCTAAAATCCACAATTATATGTTCTGCTTAAAGAAACACATTACTATTTATTTGTATGAGTACTGCTGAGTTTAAGATGCACAGATTTAAAGAAATAGCTTTGGAAAATATTTTCAAAGAGGTTTTTGAACAAAAACAAAGTACTCTTTTATATTTATAAAATATCATTTGCCTTGAGGGAGTTGTATCAGGGAATAGCAAATGCAAACTGCAAGCTAAAGATAATCTGAAATAGAGCAAGAATGGATGGTGTCGGATCTTTTATCAGAATTTGGACAGCGACATCCTGAAGTCTCTAAGGTGAAATGAAGTGTCACCCGTAATGTGTATGGAATATAATTTTCACAGTACATACAGTTTGAAGTTTCCCCAGGTAAAAATGACTTTAGGAAAGAGCCATATGTTTTATTTTCCTCTCCAAAATACATGCATGGTATTGGCATACCATAATTTTGGATTCATTAATTGGTTGTTTGCATGAGAAAAACTTAGAAATAAGTTTAAAAACTTGACTGACTAGTATAAAAATTATATTTATAAATGTTTAGAGGTTACATTCACATTTTTAAGATTAAATTTATTGGGGTGACACTGGTTAATAAAATTACTTATTATCTATATTCACATTTTAGATACACAACTTTGATTTTCAATGTAACTGTAGTAGAACCCAAATATAACTCCAAGCTCCATGGAACACAGTCTGAAAACCGCTAGAGCACTTATAAGCAAGGCGGATAAATTGTTTTCATGACCAATTAGATAAAGCAAAGAATTATTCAAAATGACAACTGCAGGTCAGGCTCTGTGTAGCATTCAGCGAGAGCTGCAACTGGAGGTCCTGCTGGTACTCACTTTGGACCCTGAAATGAATAAGGACTGAGAAGGATCCACATTTTATTCAGAGAAACTTGGGAATAATGATGATAAAACCTCAGTTTTTTATACTAGATCCTATCTTTCACTCTCACTGATTTTATAATCTTGATAAAATTACTCAAGCTCACTGGATCTCAGTTTATTAAGTTAAAAATATGAAGAATAATTACTCTCTCATAGGGTATGCCAATGATGGTGTTGCAAGGTCTTAGGGTATGCAGAGATTTTTAATAGCTATTTAAAAATTTTAGTAGAGCCTCAAATGGAACTATTTGGAAAGGTAGGGAAATTATATTTGCAGATATTTGGATTTAATAGCAAGGGAACTATGACTATTCTTTTAAGTTGATAGTTAAATCTTAAATTCTGTTAAACACTAAGTACATAAGATCATTTCTTCTTCTAAGTGTAACATGGATCACCATACATAAATATAGGAGTGAGGATTTGAGGTAATCAACAAAAATTAGTCTAAAATAAATTACAATTAAAAGAGAGATAGATAGTTACATATAGGTTTTAAAATTCCATGTCCTATTTATTTGTCTATAATATGTTTTCTAAATCCTAAACTTAGCCTGGTCATGAGTTGAATTATGTATTCTATGGGTTGGAGAAGAAAAAAACATATTATATCAAACATCGGCTTTTTAACATATTTTATTATTGTCTTACTTCTTAAGATTTGAAATAAAATTATTTTATATTTGATTCAGCTTTCTTAAAGACACACACACACACACACACACACACACACACATGCACACTTGCACACCCTCCCACACATTCAGAAAAGAAAGTTTTCATATACTTAATAGCCATATTTTTAGTTGTACCAATTATTTAGTCGCACACATACACATATAATATACAGATAGATATAGATAGTCTCTTAGATTAGATATTCTTTCGATCAAATCTCACTGATTTAATACCCTGAAAAGCAAATGACTGTACAAACATTGCCTCATTTACTGTTCAGATTAGATTTCCCACCAAATAAAATAATAATAATAAAATTCGATTTTTGTTAATATCAGGATTTTGGTGTCTTGTTCTTTACTGTATTAAGTTAACAGAACTTTCCAGCACACTTTTATGAATGACTCAGGGATGGAACTATACCCTAACGTTCAGAGATTCTTTTCTGTTATGCACCCCAAGCCTGCTCTCTGTAGATATATGGTTAAAAACAAGTGTGTTAGAATTAAACAGCCTTAGTTCAAATCCCAGTTCTATCACCCACCAGTTGTAAGAACTTAAGCAATGAACCTAAACTCTATACAACTGTATTTCCTTATCTCTAACATAGAGATAATATCTTTTTTATAGGATTAAATGATATAATCTAAGTATTTAGTCATGAATTATTTCTAATACATTCATTTCCTATTTCTAACACTTGATCTAAAGTAATTTCACACAGAGATTTTATACTATATTAGCTTTTAAATACTCTCTGTGAGTGAAAGGTTTACCTTTTGCAGTACTTTAGAAAACATGGCCATATATTTCACTTCCACCAATATAGGTGAAATAGAATTTTCTATTATTGGACAACTAAAATATGGCTACTAAGTATATGAAAACTTTCTTTTCTAAATGTGTGGGAGGGTCTGCACATGTGCAAGTGTGTATGTGTGTATGTGTATAAGGGGACAGAGAGAACCAAAAATATTTTTAAATAACTACATCAAAAACAATGCTTCCATTGGCCCAGTATAAGCCCTAATAATATTAGAAACTCTTCACTTTGAAGACACGGAAAGTGAAAGCAGAAAATATATATCTTAATATGTTAAAAATTTGTAATTGTATTAATGTAACATGATATTAGGTATAATACTCCTTACATCTCCAGAAAGTGGAATGTCAAAGTCATGACTACAAGTATGAAGTACATGTCCATTTATGATTTGCATAGAAATGTGGAAAGGAAATATCAGAGCTGCACACTAAAAGAAAGTGACCCCTCCTTAAGAAATATAACCCTCTTTTTGCTTAGAAGTATATAGAACAAAGCTTTGAGTAGTATCTCAAACCTGTGATTGCCTCTTTTTCCTCAATACTGCCTGACCCTGTTAGCTTACATTAACAAGGCATAGACCCATTAAATATGTGCATTTCTTTGCATATCAATTACACTTCAATAAAGCTGTTTAAAAAACTAAGTTGTGGATACTTAAATAGGACAATGATGTAAGAAGTTCAGAGAAACTTACTTAAGTATGGTTCCTCTTTCTAACTTAGAGATGTAGGTGTACTCCATGTAGCACTGAAGGATATATGCATTAGAAGCAGAGGTTTGGTTTCAGAACTATTTCTGCCATAGTTTAGATATGTAACCCTGTACAAGTCGCCTAACTTGCAACTTTGTGTCCTTATCTGTGTAAGGTCAATGAACACTACTCTTGTTAATTCTATATATTATTTGTGTATTTTATATATGAAAATTAACTGAAATATATATTTATTTAGTATAGTATCCAGTAATCAATACAAATGATCAATATATTGTAATTATGAGAAATTTATTGTTGTAATATATTTCCTCTTCTACTGTTCTCCATATCTAGTAATAAGTAGCAGGCTTTGATCTAAAGGGAGAAAAATATGACAGTGTAACATTCTCCTTTTTCTAGAGATTAAAACATACATTAATTTTCTAAAAATATCTCTGAAATAGAAAATACACAGAAAGTCATTGACTATAATGAACTACACAATCAGAGTCAGGCAGATGCTATAGTATATTGCTTATCTAGGTGATTATCAAATAGATGGTGTCCCTCTAATACTGAGCTACAGATTTAAAATAAAAGGTTCTCATTAGATATTTAAATATGTATATTGCATTTACATAGCTTACTTTTATTATGAAAAGAGGAAAAGTTTTTAACTTTTTAATTTAATTATTGAGATAAAATATATAATGAGCATACCATGAAACAGAGTATGTAGTTATTGATATAGGTGTAGATTATTATTATTACTATTATCAACTTGTTTAACACTCTTTAAATTTTGCAGAAACAGAAAGTAGTCATTTGTATGTCCACTCTATAATGAGAAGAAAATTTTGGTACATAAATGCAAATTTAATACCTATCCATAGACCCTGGAAAACCCCAAGGTATTGGTGAAGTTAAATGCATACAATACTTTAATATTCTATTGGAAAAGCTATCATTATGCAATATTATTTCATGGTTGGTACAAGACACTCTAGATCTTGGAGCAAAAGGGTGGGAGAATGGACTCGGTGCTGTCTCGAATCTGTTATTGTCAGTATCCAAGTCAGCAAATACTGGTGTGATAACACTTTTGAAAATATCAAACCAGTGAATTTCTCATTCTTCATAAATTATGATGTAAGTCTGAATAGTATAATATATAGACAAAGAGATCTGGAGCCATTGCACTGCCACTTGAGCTTGAATCCAGATGCTACACTTAATGGCCTGTGGCTTTGAGTAAGTTATCTATTTCTGTGTTCCTCAGACTTATCATCTATAAAATGGAATAAAAAAAAAGTACCTATTTCATTTAGTTATTAGAAAAATTAACAAATTTAATAAATATGTTCTTGGAATAGCACCTGGCATAAAAGATTAAGCTCTACTAAGTTTTTTTAATGATGATAATGATGTTCATCCCCAGCCATCCTCACTCATACACTGATATGGGCATCAGTGCTTCAGGGACTGAGCAGATATCACTTACTCAGCCATTTCTCTGTTTTGAATGCCAAGTTAGTCTGGTAAGTCAATCGGAGGAAAGGTAAGCTAGAAAACTAATCACTGAATATAGCAACAATGGCAACAAACAACAAACACTATACCCCAAACTCTCCTTATATAGCAAAAGAAAAGTATGAACTTTTACTCCAAGCTAAAAATAGAACACTTTGTAGAACATAAGAGAAGTTCTAACCATCTGGAGAAAGTGCAGTTCTAGTGATTGCTGGAGGAAAAAGTGAACAGAATCTAAAAGAATGGTTAAAGTCTCATAACAACCATAAGAAACACTATTATTATTCTGTTCTTGTAGATAATGAAATAGAGGTTTAAGTATGTTAATATGTGAATGAAATGGTTCTGGAACTCAGGTTTGTCTGATTTAAACCCAGTGTTCTTTACCCTTATTTTCTTCTGTAATGTATTTTATTTTATATATATATATATATATATATGTGTATATATATATATATATATATATATATAAATTAATCAACAAATCTAAGTTGTTAAAAGGAACTTCAGTTTAATTTTTATTTCTTACAGGCTAATACAAATATTCAGATAAATTTTTTATGATTTATTAATCTAAACTAATAATTTTGATTTATATATAATTCTAGTGAAAATACAGGCTATATTCAGAAAATATAGGCCTGCATATTTTTCCTTTACACTTTTGATGCTCCTTTTCTAAATATCTACAATGTATTGTTTATTGACCTAAATGAACAAATATTTACAAGAAAGGATCTCACTTTGACTTTCCTTTTGTTGAGAATGTGAAGAATCATACTAATAACTTTCAATATAATAAGGATGGATATTTTAACACATCAAGATTTGTACTTCATTGCTAGTGTATATGCATGCACACATGTGCACACATGTATTCAATAGAGGAAGATACCATATACTAGTTGACAGTCAAATTCTTGATTTTTCCATTATAGAAAATTCTATTTGTGTTAGTAGATTAAAAACAAATGCGGTTGCCATATGTTTTATGAAACATCTCGAAGACAAAATTTTATTTAAATAAAATATTTATAGATTGATATAATTTTAACACTTTGGCTTAAATACTTTTATTCAGATTAAATGGCAGTAATAATAATATTACTTTAAAGCTTTTAAAGCATTGCATATTTAATATCATTTTATTTAGTCCACCCTGACTATATAATGCAGTGAAACATATAACATTTGACACTAATAGGAAACATTTTTATAGTCTTGAAACATTCATTAACTAAGTAATGTAGTTAAATTAGGAATAATTTGCATTCAAGTAAACAATAGAGATAAGGAGAGAGTTGTAAAAGAAATCACACAAAACAGCTGATTTTCTAATTCTTCTTGCATTTTTCTCATAGCTCTGCTCAAAGAGATCATTTTATTCTTATGTTTGTGCAGGTTACTTTCTGCCCATCATTCGTCTTTTTTCCTACATTGCACAACAAAGTGAGTTGGTGATAGCTCTCAGCATTTTGCACTGGTGGAAAAGATTAGCAGGAGTGTTGACTTTGACAAATCAGATATATTAAGTCTTTGCTGGAGGGATCTACTGCAGAATAGCTGGTTTGTCATTGTAACCAAGATACTTTAAAATTTTTTTTTCCAAAGAAAGAAAACACAATACTTTTCAGAATACTGTATTGAAATGGCACCTAATTGCCTGCACACATAAATTTTATTATTTTGTAGTATCTTTGTTGAGTTTGTGGCATTAGCCAAAATACTGACTCATATCATTTTATAGAGAGAAAATACAGATTTTATGTTTCAGATCAAAATGGGAGTTACCGTGGGCATAAAAATTGATTTTAAAATACTACCTCTTTGACACACAAGTTGCTTGTTGGCCAGGATATTTAGGCTCCATTGCACCCTTATGACCAGAACTATTGGAATGTTTGTGTTTTTATATGCTATAACAATTTTTAAGATTGTCAAGAGTTGAAAAATGAAATTTTTCCAAATGCATGGCTCTTTTAGAGATATTGATTTTTTTTTTAAGCTCATCTTGAGTAAGTTGTGAAAAGAAATTGATTTCTCTTAAATTCTATTTTTAATGGTTAAGGTAGCTACCCAGGATTTCTCACAGTTTGAAGGTTTTGAACATTAGCTATATATTGGCTGATAGAATTTTATACTTCAGTTAACTGTGTTTAAGCCAGCATGAGAGTGAGAGAAAGGAGGGATAGGGATGGTTTAAGACAGACTTAAGCAGAAGAATGTTTGGTAGAATGTTTACTACAAACTCTATATTTATCATACTGCTGAGTGTCCTTGATGGACATCTTTATGTCATTTTGCATTGTTTTGTCGCTGAAGGAAACCTCATTTCTAAGCCTTGACTCAAGAAAAATCGTATCTTGTACTAAAAATTAATAACTTAGTTTCCTTTGCCATATGCTAATCTTGTACACACACAAAACTGAGTGATCCTTATAAATGACTTACAGATTAAGAATCATGATTTCTGCTAATGCTTTATACATATACATTTTGTACGTCCTTGAAATTATAATAGATATATTTAACATTATGGAATGTTATATGAGATTGATATCATAGGGGGTTCATATTTTTTTCCTTACATTTTACATTTGCTCCTAAGGTATTTTAAAAAGTATGTCTCTCAAGAAATTATTAAAAGTTTTTAGAATAATATCTTTCCGTGATTTGGATAAAATTACAACATATAGCAGATAGGTTTTGAAAAGCAGAATAATGAGGCTCATTTGAATTCAACATTTAAAGACTAATGTTAGATTTAATAAATGTATTAAGGCCTCAATTTCTGGAAATCTAAACGTTGTGGTCACTATTTCATCAGGGTTAGGGTAATAATCTTAAACATAGGTAAATCCTTAACTCTTTTTAGTATAATTGAAAATCTGATCATAAATACAATTATATAAGAATGCTCTCTTCTGCCATATGGAGACATTAAAAATAAAAGAAGGGCAAAAAAGACTCAAGTTTAAGATATTTTATCCAAAAGGTCTGTTCAGATTCTGACCCAAATTACATTTTGTTTGATTCACTCACTTTGAGGAAAAAAAAATGAAATGTGTACCAATGTGAAGGATTTTCAGGGCTTCAGCCCAACTCTGAGTTGGCTGTGATTCAGATTTTACCAGAAAAGTATATTAAGTAATGATTTGCCATATACTTTTTATGGCCAAAAGATTCAAGTGATAAACCGACCGTATGGGATTGAATCATATCTCTAGAGTTGTTTCAAACATTAGGTGAATTAGAATGCAAGTTACTATACACTCAAAGTACAGTGTGATTTGTAGAGTACTATTCATATTTCTGTAGTTTACTTCTTAGAGAGACTAGTAAGTTTGCAATTCACCTAGGCAGTGACTTTATATTATAAGCTGCCGAAACTTGGCCCCGTCTATTTTGTAGTACTATAAATTTTGCTCAAAGATAGATAATTTATGAATAGGCTTGGTACTTATAAATTAGCTTAAAAAGTAAATGCTTATAAATTTTTTTATCAACTATATGAATAATTCAGAGTTTCAGAACCAAACTTAGAAGAGTTAATTTTTTTTAGAAAAAAATTATGGGCTTAATTGGCAATTCCTTCACTAAGGGAACATTGCCATATTTATATTAAATGTATGCAGCTTTTTTTCTATTACTTTTTTCCTCACATTTACCTCTTCACTCAACACATACATACAAAGTATGTGTTGAAACATGATCTCCATTCATGTTTTTTTTTTTTTAATTCCTACCACAACTCCCTCAATGCATATAATCACAATTAACTTTTCTTCTCCCAATGCCACCACACACATTCCTCACACTATCACAACCTTACTGATTCCTTGGGCTTATTTTACTTTTATTAAGGTAACTTTGTGAAGTAAACTATATTTGTCATTTATTTTCACTTAAATAGTACCCTCCATTGCTCTGTGTACTATGTCTTTCCTACTCCCTTTAGGGCAAATTTCTTGGAAAGCTAGCTGAGCTGCAACATTGCTGATGTAAATTTATATTTATATTATTACATATTTATATATAATTAAATATATAATATATATAACATATATAAAACTATATATAACACAAAAAGTCTTTTTAAAAACTAGAGTTTTTTGTTCCTTTTTAATATTATTGGGTTCAAGTCCTTGGGAATTAAGGTTTGGGATGGTGACTTTCAGCAGGAGTTTTGAATAGACCTATGAGGTTGAGAAATCCTCTTAATTTAGGTGTAAGAAATCCTGCAATTTAATTAAATTATACATTAATTCCCCATATTTAGACAATAATTATATCAGAGTTAATTAAGTTGTGAGAAAAGCAGAGAGAAATTTTATATTGTTTCCCTCATGATTCTGACAAAAGCATTTGATTGAAATGCATTCTTTTGTAGGTGAAATATTTTGAAAATGTTTTGTTTTACTGTCCTGTAGTATAAACCTTTTGGAAATAACCATAATAACTTCCAAAACTGGAGAAAGTTCTGAAAATTGTTCTGGGTAAAAAAAAAATGAGATATTTCTAGGAACTCGTTTCAGCAGAATATTTGACTTCAACCTTCCACCAGTATTATTTTACAGAGTCATAAACGATTTCTTGGCAAAATCCAAACAACTTTCTTCATATTTCTTCCTTTCCCAGGTTATATTTACAGTCTTTTTAATACTCTTTTCTTCTCTACTTATCTGAAGCTTTACTGTTTTTTTTTTAACTTCGTTTCTCCTTACTAGCTCTTTTTTCAAATGATGAGGTGCCTATCAACTCAGTTCTTTGTGATATTCTTTAAACATTAATTTATACCTTCACTCATTCATTTTCGTCTTCAAAAATGAATAATTATTCATTGCATATTTTGTGTTAAATACTCAGGCAATCCATAAACAACTCTAGTATAACCCAGACTTATGTTTATTTGTATAACTCACAACTCATATGCTCTGTCCATTCACTTTATCTCCAATTAGTTATAAGAAGGGTTGGAAATGAGAAAATTAAGATTATAGAATATTTCATCAAAAACTCTTTGAAATAGCTTTGGCTATTTTAACAGAAAAGACAAGAAAGTTAGTATGATAAATTTATACTCTTTGAACACATAATTATGAAATCCACTCAAGCAATATAATGATTAATTATAAAACTTCTGGGATATGACTGAATTCTAACACTGTCTCCACCATTTCTTGATAGTATGATCTTGGGCAAGACACTTATGTTATTAAGCATCATTTTTTCTCATCTGTAAAATGAGCATAATAATTGCAACTACTTCTTAGTTTTCTTTGCTTGTTTTTGTTTTTGAGAAATAAAGGAGATAGTCCCTGTGAAGTCTGTGACATAGTAAGTGCTCCTTAAGTGTTGGTCTTATTATCATCACTATTGCCACCCTTATTAGTGTTACAAAATGAAACTGTTCGTCTTTCTTCTTCTGTGCACTATACATACTCTAAGGTGGCAATAAAAATTCTCAGTTACAAATACTGTTTGTAAATATGTCCCATGAAAATAATATGAATGTACAAATAATTAAATGTTTTTCAGAATCAAACATTTACTAGTTAAAAAATATGTATAGGTACCCATATTTAAACTCATAGTCAATGTTTAATTTATTTTTGTTTGTTACAATTTATATAAATTATAATTTAATTAAATAATTGTTATGTAAAAGTAAGTATATAGAATCATTAGTTATATATCCCTTGTGCGAGATAGAAAATTCAAATAAGTCATCCCTATCAATAGATTTTGCAACATTTATATATATAACATGATTATGTTTTACTTTATTTTAACAAAGTAAACTTTAGCCTGAAAAGCATTAAAAATTCAGGTTTTTTCAGCATTTGAGAATACTATGGTCATTGAATAGCTTAATAGAAAACAAATGTTTTTTAAGATTGAGCTGTGTAAAGGGTTTCCAATTCATAGTCTTGACTTATTCATAGTCTTGTCATATATATCATAAACCAATCAATTACTAAAAACATAAAGTGAAAACCATTATATGGATATGTATATAGCAAATTAATTTTTCCTACATTCTAAAAACTAATTGATCCATACAGATTTTTTGGTGATAATTCTTAGAATGCTGTAACAAAATACCACAAATTAGGTAGCTTAATATAACAAAAATGTATTGTATCACAGTTCTGAGGGCTAGAAAGCCTGAAATCAAAATATTAGCAAGGCCATGCTTCCTCTGAAACTTGTAAGGGAGAATCCTTCCTTGCATCTTCTGGCTTTTGGTGTCTGCCAGCAATTCTCGGCACTCCTTGGTTTGTAGATGCATTTCTCCAATCTCAGCTTCCACTATCACATGTCCATCTCTCTGTGTGTCTCCATCTTCCATGATCTTCCTAGTGTGGGGTGTCTGTGTCTGTTTCTGAATTTCTCCTCCTCATAATGACTCCAGCCATATTAGATTAGGGCTCACTCTACACTTGATTTTAGCCAAAAGGCCAAGAAGCAATAGGTCCACTCTAATGACATCATCTTAACTTGATTTCATCTGAGAAACCTCTGCTTCAAAGGTCACATTCACAGATACCAGAGGTTAATATTTAACAAAAGTTTTTGGGAGACACAATTCAACACATAACCTTGAACCTGTTGTTTCTTGTCCCTTCCTCCTTCTAGGTTTTTTAGCCTCCCTCTTGCTATCACTATTCATTAAGCATTATGTCTACAATATCCTTACTTTTTGTTATTCTACCCAGTCCAATCTAGTAATCTCCTTGCACCCAAACCTGGCAAAATGCTTCCTCTTCTCTTGCACATATATGATGGTATAGTATTGGAGGCAATATCAAAACTGATAAAACTACTACCACCACCCCAGTATAGTCTTAATCTTCAACTGGATAATCAGTGTTGTTTGTCAATACTATTTCTTTCTTTCTTTCTTTCTTTCTTTCTTTCTTTCTTTCTTTCTTTCTTTCTTTCTTTCTTCCTTCCTTCCTTCCTTCCTTCTTTCCTTCCTTCCTTCCTTCCTTCCTTCCTTCCTTCCTTCCTTCCTTCCTTTCTTTTTTTAAGGGATAGTTTCTTTTATTTAACCCCCTTTCTGTGCCTGAATAATATTTTCAAAGTAACTTATTTTCCACTGCTCCAGGAAAAGAAATACCAGCACCAAGAGCAAATATAAATAAAATATATCAATTCTTCTTAATGTCATAGCTAGTTCATCTTGTGGTCTCTATGATAGTAATTTTTAAAAACTTCAGCCTTCTCTCTAAGCCCTTCAACATAAACTTCATTCATAATTAAGTCAATTGCTAATTCATGAAGAAAATTCTGATTCTCATAAGGTAAACTTTTCCACTCTACAGGTACTATATCTTGAAAAATTGTATATTTCTTTCCACCTCAGCAAAGACATTTTTTCCTCCCAAATGAGATATACTTCCAACTGAATTTGCAACTTGTTTCATTTGATTAGCAGTCTTGATTTAGTTAATGTTTTCTCTCTTAGTCCATTTTTAATCTCTGCCTCTATTGGATTTTTTGCTCTTAATATACATATTTGTATACATATCAATAAAAAGCAGAACAAGACAAAAAATTAATAATGCTCTTCTTAAATCCTACTATTTGCAATGACATGGATGGACCTAGAGGTTAATACACTGAGTGAAATGAATCGGACAGAGAAAGATAAATAGCATATGATTTCACTTATAGGCAGAATCTAAGGAACAAAAAGAACAAACTAATCAAAAACAGACTTACAAATATAGTGGAAAGTTTTGTGATAGACAGAAGGAAGGGAAGTTGGGGGGCTGAGAGAATGGGGTGAAGGGTTAAAGAAGTACAAAAATTAGTTGATTGTTGGTCATGGGAATGGGGAGCATCGCAGAGGCAATGCAGTCAGCATTAATATGATGGCTAGGCAGAGGGCCAGGGGAGGAAAGGAGCAATTGTGGGGGAGGGGTCGTTTTATGAACTATATATATGTCTAACCCATGTACTGTATACTTGAAACTAATTTAAATAAATAAATAAATAAATAAATAAATAAATAAATAAAATGCTCTTCCTATAAGCCTATGTTTCACTCTAAATAGCATTGTATCTCATTCTCTTCTTCGGCCTAGTATTTTTTTTTTTTTAACGGTAATCCTTACCTGCTTATATTTCTTCAAATTCCATTTGTATAATCAGAGTTTTACCTACAATACTCCATTGAAACTGCTATAACATAGATCACTAATAAATGCTATTTACTACATTTTAATATACATTTGAATAGGATTTTGGACATTTGTAATGCTGCCACCTTCATTATTTGTCAGTTTTACTTTTGCCTCTCTGGACATTCTTTCCAAGAATCCTATGAAGTCTCCTCTAAATTCTTTTTACATACTAGGTTACATTAGAGTTATAATCTTAATTCTTTTCTTCCATAATTCTATATATTTTGCTTAAGTAGTAATATCTCTCAGAGTTTTCTTCAGCCTGAAACTATCCTCTTAACAACAAATTTTTAGTATTTGTCTCTACAACATATCATTTTTCCTTCCAAGTATCTCTTAAATTAATCTCTTCTCTACTGTTTCTATCATCTCAATTTAATTCAGTCTTCCTCCCTTCCTTCCTCTTTTGTTCTCTTCCTTCCATTTTTTCCTCTTATTGTTTATTAACTATTATAATATTTTCCCTCACTCAAAGTTTTCTATTTCCATAAATCCTCTCACAGTCTTGCCAGGATTTCTCTAAAACTCAAATATTAGGATATTATTCTCTAGCGTTCAGATTTTTTAAATTATTCATGATCTTTTCATTGTCTATTTGGAAAAAAAATTCCAACTTAGATTGTCATCAAGGTTCTTAATGTTACGGACCTTGCCTACCAGCCCTACCTCATGTTTCATCACTTCTTCATAACTATGTCTTCATGTACATAGGCCTCCTATTTGACTGTCACCTCTCTCCGTTCTGACCTCCTTCCCTCATAGGCATAATTCTGTAGTTATCTTTGTATATGTAGTTATTAGTGTAATGCTAGTGCACCATAGATTTTAATAAATGTAGAATAAGTTATAGTTGAGAAAAAGAAGTCTGGTACTCATGTTTTTCAAGGATATTTTTCAAATGCCCCAATTAAGTACCCCAAAATGTCTGAGCTGTCATCTATAATTTAGATTTACTGATGTAGTAATGTAATCTTCCTTTGCTAGATTTAAAAAATAAACAAGTCATTGGAGTCCAGATGTCACCTTGCCTCTCACCCATTTATTCGTCTTCCCACAATTTTCTCATAGATTACCTGTTCTTTACAGCTGCTGGGGTGGGAAAGCAAGGTAAGGAGTGGAGATCTTTCTAGCATCACCAATTGAAAGTCACGATATAACTTGCCATAGATTATAATTATAAATTCTTAAGTGATGCAGTACAAATAGGGCTCAGTCACATTATGGGTTAAATTTGCTTTGTGAGGAGAAAGGGCATTTGGCCTATAAAATAAATAATCATTTAAAACACAAAATTCAGCAGCTTCAAATAGCTACAACTTCTACTGATGAAATTAGAAAAATGTCTTTTTGGAAAAAGTGGCTTGAATTAATAAGTAGTTTTCCCCATCTGGTTCAAAGTAAAACAGCCCTGTAACAAGTGCACTTGTAGCAGGACATCTAATCTCCTATTGAGCAGTCAACCATTAAGGTACATAGTTAGGAAAAACAGAACAGGCACAATGATTAGGGTTATAGATCTTCAACATGAAATAAATTTATTTTGGCTCAAAAAAGTAACAAATGATTGTTTAAACCATCTACTGTTAAGAAAATCTTGTTATAGTTCTAAAAAATGAGATTTTTCTGACAATTCATATGTTATCTAAATCAATAAAAAGTAGCTAATATGTGCCCAGCATTTTATAAAGGAGATTCTTGGGTTCAAAATCATTCTTATGAGAATAGGGTTAACTTGCTACATTTTACTGAACAAGTGTAATATTGTAAATGCTATATTCGTGAAGAGAATAATAAAAAAGCAAGAACCTATTTTTCTGTATAGTGTATCGATTGATGCATATGCCTTTCCTGTTCTGAGAATTTGTTTAAAATTAATTAAAATTTATTCTTAGAATCATCAGGTATTTTTTCCACAATAGTCAATTTAGTTCAAGGTCTTAAAGTTAATTTAGATGCATAGAAACTATTCTTTATCTGTCTTCTCAATACGCTATTCAAATTGTTCCTTATATACTTATAAAACAAAAAAACTGTAAGCTTACTTGAGCATTTTCTTTAAAAATTTCTTCCTTGAAATGCTTCCTCATTCTAGAGAGTCAAACCTAACATTAACTATATAGTATGCATTATATATTATATTCTGTTTAGTAACAAAACAGTTACTGACTAAACAAAAGTTTCTCTCCCCCCCCCCCCACTTCCCTCCTACTCTTTCTATTCCTTACCTCCCTTCCTCCCCATCTCCAGCCAGTTAAAGCCAACCCTCATATTTATACCTAGGAAGAAGATGGCAGAGCAAAACCACACATCCTTTTGGGCTGGTTTCATAGTCAATTCATGAGTACTAATTTAGGTGAAATTCTTGGTGCCACATCACAATCCTACTACATTTCACTTGAAAAATTACCCCCATAAATCTTTTATTTTATAACATCTCTGCTCTGCTCACACTTCCCCTGTCTCCTGACTTTCAGCTGCCTCTTCTCTTTCTATTTCGCTAAAATAAGCTCTCAGAAGGGAACTTCCACACCATCTCAATCTACCATCTGTATCTCTCAAGCAATGGATCTCATTCCATGACAAATTCTATGAATTTGTCACTTGTAAATTTGTATGTATTTCTTGGTATGTATAATCTTCTGAGTTCCAAAGTCTTGTGTTCAGTTTACTAGGCATCTTATCTTCAGAGAGCATTTCATTTCATTAATTTTTTTCTGAAGAATATTCTTTGCCTCTTATTATACCACCTTTACACTTAGTGTTTTAGCCAAAACCTAAAAAGTAAAGTTATCTATCACTTTTTCTTTTTTCTCAACATATTAATTTCAGTTTTGTCTATGAAATGTCTACCCTTGGTACACAAGCTCTTTATTCTTATTTCAAGTACGTTTTAGCTGTTACAATGGTTCCACAGCTTATCTCCTCATCTTTATTCTACACTTTCAATACAACTTGCACATCATTGTAAACAATTATCAGTCTAAACACAAATATGAACAAACAAATTTCATGGCTAAAACATTTCATACCAATGCATTTTCAAAAGTCATTGCCTAACAGGATATACTCTGAAGTAAATTAACTTATGTTTAAGTAACAGCTCTACTACTCTAGAGTTCTGCTTACAACTTAAAGTTTTTATGCCCTAGTTTCCTTGTCCATAAATTAGGAATAATAACACTAATTTTTAAAAAATTATTTTAATGATGAAATAATATGATGCATATAAAGATCTTAAGTGCCTGGAACACACCAAGATTCTATAAATGTTAATTTGAAGTATTTGTATTTCTCTCTTGACTTCAGATTATTTAGTTGCTTCTATCATGGCTTATTATTATTATTATTATTATTAACATTATTAATATTAATATCTAGTACCTAGCACAATTCCTAGAACATAGTATTTTTGATAATATTTTGTTTGCCCAATGAATAAATTTATACTTACTTTTCATTAATATTTGCATTAATCGATTTTCAGAAGTAAAGTAACTAAATGGAATGTATAGTGTAAAATTCAGAGTTCATTACAGATCAGTGTAGTGAAGTAGAATCCTTTGCTCTTCCTAAATCTACTGGCTTTCTTAGATGTTTAGTGTATCTATTCATAAGCTTAATCTTGCTTTCCCTATTACCCTGCTACAATCCAACTAGCAAGCACAATTGTGGTCATCAAGGAAAATATATTAGAAGGGAAATGTCTCAAATGTTTTTTCTGATCTTGACAAAATGCTAGTGAAAGCCTGAACCTAAATAACCACACACCATTCTGGAAGAAAAAGAAATAAATAAACTAGATCCTATTTAGAAGACAGCAAAAATGATCAAGGGAGTAGATGAACATTTTATTCTGAATAGATGGAAATTAAAGTTCTATCTGTCCTTTTGAAGAACAAAGTAAATAGTGAGATAAATCTACTTATTTCTTCGCAGAGGATAAAAAAAGAAAAAAATAAATATATATTTACACATGTAAAATAAAATAAGTAAAAATTATACAATCTCAAATATATAAGAAGATATGTGTATATTGTTTACTATGTAATTCCATTTTGTTTATTTCAGTTAAATGAATGCCTAAGGAAAAAGTTATTTCATTTTGTTTCAGTTAACTTTTGATTTACAAAAATCCCAAGGAATGGAATAAATTACTTAAAATACTCAATTCCATGAAATAATTAGTTTCTCTCCTTAAATAAATTGTGAGTGATTGAAAGTCTATAGTAGATCATATTTCTGTTAAAGGCTTATGTCATGAAGCATACATTTTACAAAACAAAATTTCATATTGATGCCACCCATGTTTGCATTCAAATACATTTTATAGTCAGATATTTTTTAAAGCACAAGAGTTTTGGTCATTCTTACGCATGTGTGTGTGTGTGTGTGTGTGTGTGTGTCTGTTTCCTGATACCATCAAGTTACAGGAAATATTTGTAATCTGTCCTGGGAAGTTGCCTAGCAACGACATTAGTGTGAGTTGCATTGCAGGATGCAGTATATGCCTGTGTTTGGATTGCTATTTATCTTCATTATAACTAAGTAATTTAAGTTGTCAACTCTCTTCTAACTACTGGATATCTGTTAACTGTATATTTAATGCTTGACTAGACTGTGCTTGCAAAAAGAGAAAAGTAGCTATAAATTTGTGTTGATTTAAACCTTATGGCAGACATAAGGCTACAATATGTCTTCATTGGAAAAACATTGTCTTTCTACCAAGTGTATACTCAATGGACCTTAAAGAGTAGTGAGGGATGTGATTTATTCACAAATTTATACAGGATAAACAGTTTTATGACATTGAATCAAATTGCACAGAGGGAATTGTTGAACCAAATGGCAAACTGATTAAACTTAAAAAAAAAACCAAAAAACAAAAAACTAATATCTGACTCCAGTAACCTCCACTTTAAAATGACATTAATCCTACTGAACCACAATGGAATATGCCTTTTTAAGCAAACAAAAAACTTTATCAAAACTTTTTTTTCTCCTCAGAAATATTGAATTCTGCATACCAAATGTTCTCATAATTTTTAAATAAATAAGAATAGTCAAATATAATATAATCATTTGCTCTTTACACCCTTTAGTTATATCCTAACATCATGTATAATCTTAAATGGCATCTTGTATTAAAATTTGGTATATAATACCAAATATTATAATACTGAGAAAAGATGCTTTATTATATACCCTATGAAAATATTTTTAATAAACATATTAATTTCTAACATGTATTTTAAAGGGCAATATTGAATAAATAAAAAAATAAATTTGTTCTTTAAATAACATTTTATTACAGATAATGGAATTATTAAGAAATATAAGAATAAACTAGTTAATAAAATGAAAATCTAATTTTTAACAATGCTTACATATTGAATATATCATCAATAAAGACAAAATCAATTTTTTTTTACTTAAATAAAGCACTTTTTCTAATTTTCTATGTAAGGCAAACGACTTTAATTTTTACATTTAAGAAAAATATGTGCCACTTGTATGCAAATTTAAACACTAATGTCTTTGGTCATTATTGAACTATAACATGTCAAAAATAAGTTATGGTAAATGACTTTTACAAAATACTGTCTAGTTTTCGAAGAAAGAGCAAAACTTATTTTCAAAGTAGCTGTACCATTATGCATTCCCACCAACAACATCTGAATACCAATTTTACCTTATTCTCACCAGCATTTGGTTCTGTCACTATTTTTTAACCATTCTGATAGATAGTTCTAATGATGTTAAGCATCTTTTTGTGTGTTTATTTACTGTTTGTATATAACTCCAGTGAAATGTCTCTTCATGTCTTAGCTCCTGTTCTAATTAGATTGTTCATTTTTTTACTGCTGAGTTTTGAGAGTTGTTTATGTATTTTAGATACTAGCCCTGTGTCAGATGTGGTTTGCAAATATTTTCTTCTACTTTTGAACTTTTCTTTTCATCTCACAGTAGATAATTTCATAGAGCATATTTTTTAAAATTTGGGTTATATACAGTTTATCGATATTTTTTATGGATTACCCTTTTGATGTCAAATCTAAGAACTTTTGACTAGTCTTAGCTCCCAAACATTTTCACCCATATTTCATTCTGTTCTTAAAGTTTTTTAGTTTTATATTTTACATGTAAGTCCATGATCTATTTAGAGTTAATTTTGTTTAAGATGTGAGGCGCTTTTTTTTTTGGCTATATATGTCCAATCAAGACAATACCATTTGAAAAAGCAATTTTTCTCCATAATATTTTTTTTGCACTTTATCAAAAATTAGTTGAATGTATCCATGTGTATTATTTCTGGGCTCAATATTCTGTTTCATTGATCTATGTGTCTATACCTCTGTAAATACTACAGTTTGATATCTGTAGCTACATATTAAATTTAGAAATTAGTGGACTAATTTTGCCCACCTAAATATTATTTTTAAAATTGTTCTAGGCATTCTGGATCTTTTACCTTTCCATGTAAATTTTAGAGTAATTTTGTATGTGTATGTATGTATGTATGTGTGAATTTCTGAGATTTTGATAACAATTGCATTAAAACTGTATATGAATGTGAGAGGATTGACATCTTTATTATGTTGAGCCATTCAAGCCAGAAGCACTGTAGGTCTCTCCATTGTGTTATATTTTAAAATATAATTTTTTTCAATAGTTGTGTAGTTTTCATCATGCGAATTCTTTCCATATCTTGATACACTTACACCTAAATATTTTTGAGCAATTAAATGTGATAATGTTCAAAGGAGCAACCACAATGGCATAGATGATAGAGGCTCTGTTAATCCTTCTGGTGACCAAATCAAAGTTGTGATGGAAATAAAGAGCAGCAGCAAGGAAAAATCACCTGGGATCTAGATGAACAAGCCATACAAATATGGAGAAATCCAAGAAATCAACCCTGCAATGGCAGAAGGTAGGATGGGGTGAGGATGCGGGGCTACCCTATTTCCAGAGCCTGAGTGAGACAGAGGCTACGACAGTAACAGCGGCAGAAGTCCCTTAAAGGGATCACATCTGCAAGCGCATTTTCCCAGTGACAGACATGCTCGCTCTGAGCACCAGTGCCAATTCGGCTGTGTACAGGGGGCACCAGGAACTTATAAGGAGACATTGTTGGAATGAGGGCTGAGGCAAGACTCACTCTGTACAGAAGTGCCAGGGTATCCATTGTTCCCTGTTGAGCCCTCCTCTCTCCCAGTACACCAGACACAGTACCCCCATAGCTATGAGGTCATCAAACTGGATAACAGAGGTCGCTTTGCCCAGAAGATTCCCTGAAACCCCGTCTGCCCAACTCACAGCCCCATCCAAGTCACATTCAGTTTTATCCTCAGCGAGTCAGGTGCTCCTTGCTGATCAGTGCCTAGACTCACACTGGAGGCAGCTGGCCTCGGTTTCTGGCGTGGCCTTTTGAAGCAGCTATAAGCACAGCATCTGTAGATTGCTTGCTGAATCTTAACAGGTGGCCCCGAGGGTCAGAGGCTTGAGCTAAATTTGGCCTGTAGCTGAGCCCCTTTCAGGACTATGCCATAAGACTGGGAGACTTAGGAGCTTTGCTTAGTACATAGAAACAGACATGGAAAGGCAGCCAAAATGGGAAGACAAAGAAACAGAAACCATATGAGAGACGAGAACAGAGATCCTGATATGATGGAGTCAAGTAATCTAACAGATGCAGAGTTCAAAACACTGGTTATAAAGATGCTCAATGAACTTTTGGTTAAATTCAATGAGAACTTCAACAAAGAGATAAAAAACATAAAAATGGAAATGCAAATTATAAAAGGGAACCAGTTTGAAATGAAGAACACATTATCTCAGATGAGAAGTATATTAAATGAAATAAACAAAGGAATAAATAGAGTGAATAAAGAAAAGGATCAAATGCCCTATCTAGAAGATGGGAAAGCCAAGGACACTCAATCAGAACAGCAAGAGATAAGATGCCAAGACTATAAAAATAATCTAAGTAGCATATGGGACACTATTAAGGGTCCAAACATCCGTCTGATCAGCATAACTGAAGAAAATCAAGATGTTGAACAGCTGTTTGAAGAAATAATGATGGGAAACTTCCCTAACCTGGTGAAGGAAGTGGACATAAAACCCCAGGAAGCTCAGAGAATTCCAAAAATCAGGGATCCAAAGAGGCCCACACCAAGACACATCATAATTAAAATGCCAAAGGTTAAATACAAAGAAAGGATATTAAAAGCAGCAAGAGAAAAACAGATAGTTACTTATAAGGGGAAACCATAAGACTAGCAGCTGATTTCTCAAAAGAAACTATGCAGAACAGAAGGGCTTCGCAAAAAAATATTCAACAGGATGAAGATCCAGGATCTACAACCAAGAATAATTTATCCGCAAAGCTAGCATTTAGAGTTGAAGGACAGTTAAAGAACTTTCCAGACAAAAATAAGCTGAAGGAATTTATCACTATCAAGCTTATCTTACAGGAAATGTAGAAGGAACTTTTTTAAGAAGAAAAAACATGTATTAAAAACAGGAATAAAGAATGGTAACAACTACATTCCTATCAATAAGTACCTCAAATGGAAAAGAATTAAGTGCTCCAACTAAAACAGTAGATGAATGGAAAGAAAAACAAGACCCTACATGTTGCCTATAAGAGACTCACTTCAGATTAAAAGACACAGACTAAAAGGAATGGGATGGAAAAACATGTTGCTTTGATGGACCTAGAAAGTATTTAAGTCAGACAGAGAAAGATGAACACTATATGATTTCACTATATATGCGGAATCTAAGGAATAAAAAGAACAAACTTATCAAAAATAGGCTCACAAATATAGTGGACAATTTGGTGATGGAAAGAGAGGAAGAGAGTTTGAGGGGCTGGGAGAATGGAGTGAAGGGTTAAAGAAGTACAAATTAGTAGCTGATGGATGGACACAGGGATGGGGAGCATGGCATAGGGAATGCAATTAGAATGAATACGTTGGCTAGGTGGAGGGTCAGAGGAGGGAGGGAGCAATTGAAGGGATCATTTTATGAACTAGATAGATGTCTAACCAATGTATTGTATACTGGAAACTAATTAAAATTTTTAAAAGTCCAAAAAAAATTGTAATGTTCTTTTTTCTTAAAGATTTATATTTTTAGAAATGTTTAAGATTTACAACAAAATTGAGTGGAAGGTACGGCCATTTCCCATATATCTACTGCCCCCACACACGCATAGCCTCCCCCATTTATCAATTGTATTGCATTTTTATTTCAGTGTCCACATGTTTATTACTAGTATATAGAAATACAATTCATTTCTGAATGTAGAAATGGGTTTGACTTGGTTAATGGGCTGCATTTTGAGTCTTTAATCAGTGACTTCTCATCCAGGAAAAAATTAAAAAAAAAAAAAAGAAAAATGTAGGTATGAGCCAAAAACATATAAACTGGGAAAACTGGTGAAGATCAAGATGATTTAAACAGTGGTTACCAGGAGGAAAGGAGGAGGAGGGAAAGTAGATGAGGATAAAGGGGGTCAAATGTATGGTAATGAAAAAATATTTAAGTTTAGGTGGTGAATATATAATACAATATAAATGTGATGTGTTATCAAATAACATTTAAAATCTATATAAATTTATTAACCAGTGTAACTGCAATAAATTTATATAATGAAAAAATAAAAACAAAATAAACAAAGGTGGTTTTAAACAGAATTTTGAGTACAGCATAGGAAATACAGTCAACATTATTGTAATAGCAATGTGTAGGGCCAGATGGATGCTAGAGTAATTGGGGGGATCACTTTATAAATAATATAAATGTCTAACCATGTACTGAATACCTGAAACTAATATAAAATTAAAAAAAACATAAATACAAAATTTTGGAGTGAAAGATATTGTTATCACTTGAGTATTAATGAGAATGAAGGTGATCATTTTCTTGAGATATTACTTTATATCTCAATGTGTGTGTGTGTGTGTGTGTATGATTATATACAATATGCTAAGTACTGTGCTAGTTGGGGACACAGAGGAAAGAACCTATTTTCTACTGTCCATGAAATTCCTCTGTATTTTGAAATTTCAATAGAATATGTCAAGTGATAAAAAGAGTAATGCAGAAGTAATAGTTAAGATTTTGATACTGTTAGGCAAATAGTGTATTAAAAGATTAAGTATAACTATCAATATAATAATAGTAAATACAGCCATCATTGTTCCCTCTTTCTCTAAATGAGTCTGAAATGTGTAGGTTTTAGTCATTTCCGTACAAGTGGTCTTCAAACTGCTTTGAAAAATTTTCTTACAAAGGTGGTTAATGAGTATATGCTAAGAAATATTTGAATTGAAAAACAGAGAGGAAAGACAAGCCAAGAATGACAGAAGTAGGCACAAGTATTGCTGGAAAACCACAGAATACAGTGTCACAGAGCTATTTTTATTGTAACAGTTAATGATAGTATAAATTGCTACTAATGTATTTTATTCTTTTTCACAAATGCAGCCAATTCTAGTAGTTTCATTTACTCTGAAGAAAATCTAATTATGTAAAAGTAAAATATGTAGTACAACATTCGTTGTATCTTTGTCTCTTTCTGCCCATCTGCCACCTCCTGCTTTTCTGCATCCTACCCCACTACTCAGAAATACACACTTTTTTTTTAAAGATGTTGGAAACATAGATAGAATTTTTCTAGTAGAAATGTCAGCATCCAAATGATGTGTGGACATCCAGATAATTGCCAATAGAGTTAGTTTCCTGTTAGTGGTCAGATGCAACAGTGTTTTTTTAGCCTACAGATATGGTGAGAAAGCAGTCTTTTAAGACGTGTGGAACTTGAAAATCTTCACCTATTTTATCTTACAAAATTATTTGATTCCAAGCATTTATTTATGTAAATAAATAAATAAATAGATTTTTTTTGTCAAAGGTTCTCAATTTGGCAATATATAAGAATTGCTGAGAATGCTTTTAAAAAATATTAATATATACAAATGCTTCACTCTAGAACAATAAATTAGAATATTTGAAATGATACCTAGGCATCGGTATTTTAAAATATATCTCAAATGAATCTATCATGCATCCAGTTTTTAGGTCCATCAATTGAATGTAAAGGTTTACATTTTACTCTGTCTCATTTTACATTTTGCTCATAATTTTACTTTTTTGGTTCTTCATAAAATATGAAAAATAACAATAATGTTTATTATTATCTGGAGGACATAACCTGTAGAAAAAAAAATAACAAAAGAAACAAACAGAACCCAATAATATTTACTTTATATTTAAATGTGGGCAAAAAAAATTGGTAGAGAGAAAATCATACTAAATACAAGTGTCCAATATATAAAATTATGAGACTATATTTCTACATAATATTTTATAGCATTTTTGTTAACTATCTACTCATGATACTAATTTAAATATTTTTGCAAAACTCTGAGACATATTATCACATTCTACAAGTGAGATAATATATTACTACCAACAAGCACACACACAAAAACAAATGGGTCTGTTGTTGTGAAGGCACTCACCTAAGTCATTGTACCTCTCAAGAAAAAAAATAAAAGCTCAAGGACTTATTATGATATTGTAGTTATTGTGCACTAAATTATAAATTGAAAAGGCCACTGCAATTTAAAGTACAAGAGTTCAGTGCTATACATAAAAAACCTACTTTGGTTGACTATGAATAAGAAAGCACAAGTTTATTAATGTTTTCCTTGGATATAGTTTTGGAATGTACAACCTAATCCTAATAATTCAGCTCAGTTCTCTATTACTTGTTGGACAATTCTAGAGACAGAATAGTTTCCATTTTTCTGTACTTATGTAAAAGTGTGATTTTAAAATGTGCTAAATGTGCATTGGTTTAGCTATTAAAATATTTTCCTTATGAATACTTAAATACATTGGAAAGATAAGGAAACCATGAACAGTATTAGAGTAATCAAAAATATCATTAAAAATAATCCATATATTACAAAGGATGATCTCTTTTTCAATTCTAAAATTTAGCAATGTTTTCTAATGCATGGGAAAGAAACTGATTAGAAATCAGATTCTTAATCTTTACTATCTAAATTAGTTGCATTGTCTGTTTTCTGGAAGTTATTTGTGATGTTCTAGTTTCTTCTAATCTTACATCATTTTGCTAAATTATTTTAGGTCTATCATTCAAACATCTCTTTTTTAACTTCTTAGACATTTTTTTTTTTCTTAGCAAGAGAACATTGATAAAAGTGAGAAAAGAACTCATGAATGTACTCTGAAATATCCTTTAAATAGTGATGTTATGTTTTATCTCTTCACATATAATATTTCTCAAAAAATAAAATAACTCAACCAAATTTCAAATAATATATAACAGCTTTGAAAATAATCAGTGACCTAATATTAATGGAGGGAGCATACAGCTTCTTTAAAATAAGCATTAAGTGTAGAATGGCTTAATAATAGCTAAACAATATTCATATATCTTTTTTCCATTGACAAAATTTACCCAAGATATTTATTTTATCAGTTATCATGCATTGACAAGCAAATGACAGAAACCCTAAATGACAGTATTTAACCTACGTATTGTTTGTTAATTGATCAATATTGAGGTACGCATTCCCTAAATGACTCTTCCATTCTCTCTACCAACCTCTCACTTTCTTGATCATGTTAATGACTTCATCATTACATGGTGGCTGCTCAGCTCCAGCTACTGTATCCCACGAGGAGAGTACACACTGCAAAAAGAAAGAGTACAAGAGCAAAAATAAGCTCATGCCATAGGACTACCTCTTTATACCAGGGAGAAAAGGTCTACAACAGACTTTATTTTATGTTTTATTTGGCCTGAACTGGGTAACATGCCCATCCCTATATTCATTCCTGGTACTGTGGGACAAGATCACCATGATTAGTTAAGCCAGTGTTTTCAATTGGCAACATTGGAATTTTGGATGAGGCAGTTCTTTATAGAGTAGGACTGTCCCTTGATCCCTATGCACTAAATGCCTATGGCTAATCATGATGGCCAACATCACTCTTCATACTTCCTGGAAGAACAACACTACCATCTGTTAAGAATCAGTAATTAGAACATCCATGATCCATTCTCTCAGGCTGGATATGTTGCCAAGAGAATAAATTCATTTTTTGTTTAGCACAAGAAAGGAAGATTGGTCTTCAAAGGATGACCAACAGTGTCTGCCGCACTTCTGGAAGGAAAGAAATTAATAATTTAATTATAGCATGTTTACTTATATATTTCCTTTGTAACAGATAGTATAGGAAAAAGAATGTGCTTTAGTCTCAACTTCTGTTTACAAACTGTGTTTTATTGGGAAAATTGTTTTAACTTCTTAAACTTCAATTTTCTCTCCTCTGAAATCATGGTTTTGGACTACATGATCTCTACATTGCTTCCAATCCTGGAAAAAAAAAAAACTCAGGTATATATACATTTTTAATAAGTATCGTGGATTGAATATGTTGTAACTGAGAGGAGATGCATGTAATAATTTAGAGTTTTTCTGTGAAATTCCATAGCTCCCCATAAAAGGGCATTTGTCAAAGCAATCTCTGAAGAGTAAGAACATTTACATATCCATTTGTACCAAACAAATTTAGAAAACACTACATAATTATAAGCATAAGAAAAACAAGTTTAAATAAGTTTTTTTAAAAACTAGTTTTCTAAAAATCTGAACCAATAACAATGCTTTGCCTGGGAAAATTAATTTTCTAAGCTTTGTTAAATTCACATGTTTGTATGCACATGTAAATACTTTAATGCTTTTTTAAATAAGCAAATATTTATCTCAGTTATATGTTGACATACTTCACAATAGCAGTGGAACTTTAAAAATCTAATGTATATATGTTCCACATCTTCTTTATGCAATTATCTATTGAAGGAGGCAAGTTGTTTCCATGTCTTGGCCACTGTAAAACATGCTGCATTGAATATTGGGGTGCATATATCTTTACGGGTAAATGTTTTCTAATTTTTGGGTAGATACCTAGGAGAGGGATTGTGGAATATTACTCAGCCATAAGAAAAGGTGAAATACTGCCATTTGTGACAACATAGATGGATCTTGAGACGATCATGCTAAGAGAAATAAGTCAAATAGAAAAAATTAAAAATCATATGATTTCACTCGTATGTAGGATATAAAACTGAAAGCAACAAACAAACAAGACAAACAAATAAAAACTCATAGACACAGGCAGCAGTGTAGAGGTTACCAGAAGGAAAAGAGGAAGGGGGAAAGGTAGATAAGGGTAAAGTTGTTCAAATATATGGTAACGGAAGAAGATTTGACTTTGGATGGTGAACATACAATGCAATATACATATGATATATTATTGAATTGTACACATGAAACCCATATAATTTTGTTAGCCAATGTCACCCTAATATATTTTGTTAAAAAAGGAAAAAAATATGATCTATTTATCAAATTCTGATTATAGTGAGATTTTTAATAATATAATTGCTTATACTAATGCAAACTGTATTTGCAACAATAATAATTTTCTTCTAACAATTATCATAGGAAAATAAATTTTGTCTGCAGGTAATAAATTCTTTCAACCATTCACCCACATATTTATCAATCAAACATTTAATGAATATTTAATGTATATACAAAAGACTGTAAACAATTTGATTTCCCAACATCCACTGTTTTGCATGTCTAACTCATATAAATCCTTCAACACTCAGTTTAAGTATTGCTTGCTCTAAAAGCCTTCCCTCACACCTTGTCTTAATTAAATATTCTCCTTTGTGGTTTTTATTGCATTCTATCCTACTTAGGCTTTTAGGGTATTTAACCACTTACTGGAATTACCCAATTACTTGCCCTTCCTCTATAAGACCATAATTTTTATCTTGGTATCTCCAGTACTGAACATTGTTTCTGTAACATAGTAAAAGTTTTCCAATAGTCATAAAAATAAGCTTACCATTTAGATATATATTATTTAATTTTCACTACAATCCTATATGGCAGGGTATTATCATCTCCATTTTATTGGTCAGAAAATTAGGATATAAAGAGGATTGATAACTTACTCATTATACACTGCTAATATGTACCAGAACTTAGAGTGCAACCCAATTAAGCTTTGCTCCACAGCTATTTTATAAATGCCAACTTTTTGATTGAATAAATTAAGCTGCCAACTTGCTCAGTGAATATTACTACTGAGCCTTATCAATCAAACACAAAACTTAATTTCATCCAGAAATCAATATTTTGTTCTATCTAAAGAGAAAAGCATATTTATATATGTATTTGCTCATTATTACCATATACATTCACTACCCTTTTAATTCTGATTAGTCTCCTACTGTTAAAGAAGCAAGAAACCTTTGGCATAATTGTTGTCCTGAGTTCCATGCTTAGTACCAATAAGATAAGCAGCAATATTTTATTCTAAAAATCTAAGTTTATTAGTGGTTTCTCATATGTTGGAATTTCTCCGTGTTGAGGTATTTTCAAACTGTAGTTATTTCATACTCTTCAATTATCTTTCATATTATCCAAAAAGGCTTTTAAATAAGCTTCTGAAAGCTCAAGACCACCTTTGCTGACAGTAGCCCAACTGCAAAAGATTTTATAGAGAAAACAAAATTTAAATATTCTGTCACATAAAATGAGGGAAAAAAAAAACCCTGTTAAGTAATTCAGTAACCCTCACGCTCTTTATCCTTTTAAATCCTTTCTGGATAATAGGTAAATTTATTATAAAGAATAGTTTATTGTGATTAATGCATAAATAATATAGGGGTCATGAAATCAGAAGAACTGGGATCAACTCTTGGTGTTATCATGTGAAGGTTCTGCGTCTTTCGGTCTGATGTCGGTCTTCTGAGCCTCAGTTTCTCACATGAAGTTTTAATTCTTTGTTCTAGAACTAATTTTTGTTACTTATAACTAAAATTTTAAAGATTCAGGACTAGATTCATTTATCTATTAATTAAACACATTAAAAAAAGTTGTAAATATTGGTCCCAAATTTGTTTTGAACATCTTTATTAGGGTGTTTTGAATTTGGGGTTAGAAACTAGTATTCCAGAATATTTCCTATTTCTGTATAGATAGGATCCTAAGGTTGTTTTTCATGCATTACCTTTTGAAAACCGAATTGATAAGATAATTAATACTCTTATTTAGAAATCTCAAATAAATTTTATATATCATATGAAGTATTTTTATTACTGTTATTTACTTCTCATAAATATTTGCTCAATTAGACTGTAATTACTACTCATTACCCAACAATAAAATATAAAATATTAGACCTTAAACATATGAATTCAATCTAACTTAAAAATAAATTTGTTTCTTAACTATATGGTACTTAAAAAAATATTAGTCTCTTAATAATACTTCAGAAAGTCATACGTGTATTTGTGAGCTATACAACAATAATACTGTATTAAAAAACAAACAAACATTTTAACTCTGGCTTACAAAAAAAATTCACAAATCTATGAGTCAGCTGTGACTCTGCTAGATTCTTCTGGAATCATGTCAGTGACTCCATTTCAGGCTGTGGTTCAATTGAGATTGTCTCCAGGATCTCATTTATGTTCAAGTCTGCTTCATGAGTCTCAATCTTAAGCTAGAATGAATATAAAGCTGTTAATAGAGTGCATGATCTCTCACAGAAGGTCCTAGGCAAACATAAGACAAATCAAAGTGTATGAGCACATTTAAGACTTTTATATTCTCATATTTTTTCATGGGGGCAAAGCAAGTCACATAGCCACACCGAAAGTCATTGTTACAGGAAAGTACACTGTACTTCAAGAAACAGAAGAGAAAAAGTGAAAATTTCCTAAACAATAATTCAATTTGTCACATACAACATTTACTTGAAAATAATGTAAAATTTTGACAGTTGTATTTTGGGGAGAAAAAAGCCCTCAGTATTATACATAATAAGTTATGAAACATAATAATTTTATACTTAGACTCAGTAGTTTCAGTGAAATTAATCTTATAATTTACAAGTTCTTTCCACATACTACAGAAAAAAAATCTAACACCAAGAAAAAAAATAATGCCAAGAAGTTAGTTAATTATTACATTTCACTGATAGGCAGTGTGGTTCAATGGAAAGATCTCTTAATTGAGAGGCAGATCTTATTTAATTTCTGTTATCTTCTCTTTTGATAAATCTAGGAGGTTCATGGGTAAAGTAAGTTTCTTGATTTGATATCTAAGAACTGCTTTAAAAATTATGTTCTTGCTTTAAGATATTGCTTCATTGCCAACCATATATTATTATTTTTCATATGAAAAGAGTTTAATGAGCTAACTTCTCACTACAAATCGTTAAAAAATATATATAAAATGAAGTAATTGTTCTTATCTTGGAAATCATATTGTACTTCTTTTCCTAGAAGGACAGAATTAAAAATATTACAGTAAGTATTGCTTTCCTTATAACATTTATATTTTCTCTCCAAAATATATATTCAAATCTAATTAAATACAAACTCACAAATAACATTGTGAAAAGGTTCTGATTTTTTTACATCTTTCTGATAGAATCTAATATTTTAATAACATATTATCATTACAGTCTTCCTGCTATAAAAAATGTTTTGCAGGAATGATTTAAGAATGATAACTAGATATTTATATTACTGAAGGAGAAAGAAATTTCAGCAGCTGTGTCTGAATTATAAGTATTCTGTCTAGCACATAAGTGTCTGAGCATTAATATCTTGAAACTACACTCCTACTGAATCTCATAATACTAGTTCATGTTCCTGCTTCTTAAACAATAGGGCATTTTGTCATAGTGCTTTAAGATATACACATTCATCAAATTATGATTAGCTAAGGTCAAGCTTGCAGCTACAAATAACAGCCACAGTATTTGATAAATAATGCAATAAAATATCATTAACTGCTCAGTGTAATGGATGATCTACTTTTTCTTCCTTCTGTTGCTCAGCTATAATCTTTAGGGCTGCAGAAGTCACACTACAGCTCAAGTAATAATAGGCTTGTTATTGAATCCATTAACTTAATATTTTTCCAATTTATTGCACATTCTAGATAAAATAACCAATTGACAACATTTATAAATAATGTCATTGAACATTCATTAAATAAATTTTCACTATGCTCCTTACCAATTACCCTTTGTGTGTGGCTCAGAGATTTATTTATAAATATAAATAATTATAAATGTATAATGTAAATATATAAAATAAGTAAGCTAAAATAAGTATTTCCACATTTCCTTGAATTGAAAAAGTCAACATAATGTGTTTGTAAATATTACATATTCAATTCTAGATGGACAATTATAGTATAGATATTACACATATGTGAAATGTATATGGACACACATTCACATATGGTTTGCAATAAAAGTAAGAAAAACATGATGTCTTGAATGTTAACTTAGGTGAATTTTGAAATCAGAAGGAGCAAAATCATTTTCTCTGGAGTTATTAGAACTAGTAAGTAAGTAGGCAATAAAATATCTAATGCTGTAGTAAAATATCTAATGCTAATCATAATTGCTTGGAAATTCATCAAAAAAAGATTAATTTCAATGACTATTTACATTTTGTATTTGAAAGAAGACTTTTAGAGGGAGAGAAACTCATTACAGTGCCTGAAATATTGACATTACAAATGTAACACTCATAAAATTGTACCAATATTTACACCAATTTCTACAAAATCAGGAATAAATATGAGAAATTATATCCATATGACTTGCTTAAAATTTCATTCATTTGGTAGTTTAGACTTCTGAGAGGAAAATTACTTAAAGTGAGATGTTCAATTAGTCAGCTATGCTAATACAATAGCTAAATTGAGCATCCTATGAACATAGTTGTGCTATGTAGGTAACAAGCCAACTGGAAAAGAGGCAATTCCTATCAATACTTTAGATGTACGATGATGTAATTTGATTTTAGTAATATTTTACTGAGGTCCACTGAGATATTTTAATAATTATCAACTTTATTTCTTAGTGATTACTTTCCATTGAAAATAGTAGTCCAAAATATTAGGTTGTTGGCATTTAAGCAATTTCTTATAATTTCTTATCTTTTGTCACCTCGTGGAACCAACTTTGAAATAAGCAGAAACAATGTAATTGCGAAGGAGACAAATAAGCTTTGTATACAATTCTGTTTTGCAATGTGCACTTGAGGTAACCTTTCAAAATAAAATGTTTCACTGTGGTGGTGAAGTCTTGAGAGTGAGCATAGACTCTCCATAAAACATCATTAGTGCAGTAATGTGCTAGTGACTAGGAACATAGGGATCGAAGACCAGCCCATTTCTTCAGGAATTTACTGGATAGTGGAAAGAAGTAGACAAATACAGTACTGTTCCCAACTAGACCCTTTCTTCTGTGAAAGCAGGCAACATAAGTATCTGTTTTGTTTTCCGCTGTAACCCTTAGATCCCAGAAAGTAACACAGCACCTTGTATGTGGTTGATTCCTCAAAATAAGTATACGTGGATAAGAGCGATGGTGTTATCTGTAGAAGATCAAGAGGGAGCCCATGGTATGTACGTCTAGGCCATATCTGGAAGTCAGAAAACATACTCTGAGGAGGTGTCAATTGGATTTAACTTTCTATCATGTGGAGGGAGTATGTGAAAGAACCTGTGTGGGTCAGGTGTCGGTAGAGAGGACGTGGCATACAGGCAGGAGGAACAACAGGTTGACGGGCCCAATCCCATAAAGTTCACAGTGCATTTTAAAGAATGTCTTGTGTCTGGAGCAGACTGTGTTTAGCGGTGAGTAAGTAGCAAGAGATGACAGTGGCAAGATTTGAAGGCTCAGATCACAAAAGGTCATATGTACTATGAATGAGACATTAGATTTTATCTTATAGATGATGAGGAGCCATTGAAAGACTTTAAGCAAGAGAATTTAAGGCTAATATTCTCTTTTATAAAATTACTCTGGTATCCAATTGGAGGGGAGGAGTTGAAACAGGCAACTAGTACATTCATTATTACACTCATTGTGGCATGACATGAACAGGGACTGCAATGAAAGACAGGTAGGTAATAAGAGAAGAGTATATAGATAGATTTGAAAGTTACAATTTAAGAGATGGAATAGTATTAACTCTCAAAAAAGTGTTCTAGTATGAAAGAGGCCCAAATGAACTGAGATATATATATATATATATATATATATATATATATATATATATATATTACCTTGTTTATTATTAATTATTGTGTCTCATTCTTGTTTTAATTGTTTTACATCATCATGTCAGTTACCATTAAAAGTTAGGTAACTCTGCCAGATCCATTGCTTCAGCAAGTGTTTACTAAGGACCTGCTATGTAAGAGATACTATACCATGCTGTGGGATACTTCAAGAAACTACACTGAGTTAAAACATTTTCTCTTACTGTATTTTAAATGGTAACATGCAATTTTCAAAATATATTTTTTGCTAGGCATGGGTAAAGACTAGTGTGGGAGCACCCAAGCAAAGGACAGGGGGATAGGAGAAATCAAGTAGATCAGAAATTGGTGGAAATCGATACTACAAATCAACTGTCTAAAAGAGAGCAGATTCCTCAGGGGAGTTAACAGGTGTCTATACTGGCAAAGGAGCAGGGGAGCAGATTGTGAGAAGCAGCAAGAGGCCATCTGAACACACAATGCAATATACAGATGATGTATGATTGAATTGTATACTTGAAACCTATATAATTTTATTAACCAATGTTACACCAATAAATTTAATAATAAAAAGGACGTAGCAGCTATAAATGTAATAGAGGATGAGATTCTGCCCCACCCAGAGCATTGGACATTAAACAAGAAGCTAGTTCTATATTAATCTGGCTAATCTGGCTGACACCTTAATTATGCTAATATTAAAAGGAAATGAGAATCTGTGAATATTTTATTATGCTTCAATATCAATCAGATAAAGAAGAACAATTAAGAATCTTATTCTCTCAAAGGCAGAAAACTTTTACAATTTATATTTGATTTGATCTGCAACATACTAGTTTATAAATTTGAACAAGGTATTTGATCTCCTTTAAAACATCATAAAATAATAGGAAGTACCTTATTTTGTTTTCATGAGAATTAAATAAAATAATACATATAATTGGCTTAGCACAGTGTCTGGTTCAATGTTCAAGTTTAGTCAAAACATGATATTTTTCATCTGCTTACTATTTTAACTGTTGAAAAGACAGCCCTGATTAAAACATAAAATCCATGTCCTCATGTAGCTTACCTCATACTGAATGAAATCATCATAACTATTATCTTATTTTAGTACAATAATGTTTTTCATCTCTGATGTGTTAGCAATATTCCAATGTATGTAGAATGATTGTTTAGGCAATAACGCCACAAAGCAGCAAAGTTCTATTCTTTCTCTTGAGAATTATTAAGAGAAGTATTTTTTTAAATAAAAAAAGTAAAACTAGATATAAGAGCGTTTTAGAAAATTGGTGAACTTCATTTTTTAAAATCTAGTTTCTAATATCAGTGAAAACTTTCACTGTAGTGGCTCTATATCTTAGCACTTACTGCTTTGCAGGAAGAATGTTCATTGTGATGTAGATCAAGAATTATTAAGCAGAACAGACTTAAACATATTCCAGTGTTATAGCACATTAGTTAGTGTTATAAAAAAGGAAGAAAAATGAATCATGTAAGAAATAATTTTACTAGGCCTACTCATTTCTAGTCCAATATCTGAGACAGCAGCACATTTTGAAGTCATTGAGTAAAAAGTTAGAATAATACTTGACCGACTGTACTATCTCCTCCTACACAATGTCCACTATGAATCCCCACAAATTTTTCCATTCATTAGTCACTCACTTGTTTATAAATTTGCTTTGGTGTGTTAAAGGAGTACATTTAACAAGAATCCTTTTTGATAATTCAGGAAAAAACAGAGTCCTGGATTAAAGAGTGACAGAAAAGAAAAGATAGCGACAGAAATGAGATCATTAAAAATTGTAGTAGGAATGAACAAACTGTAAATCATGAGGTTTCAAATAAAATTTTAATTAATTTGTACTTATTTTAAACTAAATGAAACACATTATTTTGTATAGGGTACCCCTGGAATTTACCTACATCTATCTATATATATGTAGATATAGATATATACACATAATCATCTATCATATAAACATGTAATATTTATGTGTATATACACATATGCATATATATATTAACACACAAGTATGTTTAGATATAATGAAATTGTATTGCAAGTTGTATATAATTTGTATATAAATTGCTTTTTTACTTAAAGATAGATGCTATGTCTTATCTGATACTTTGAATGTCACTATTCATGCAAATCTACTTGGGCAAGTATGCAAAAATAAGTGTAGCTTTTCTAAAACATCTAACTAATCTCCTATTATAGAGTCATAAAGTTTTTCCAGGATTTCTTCAAATTTAACTATGTAGTGATATGTATTCTTGTAGGAAAATCTTTGCTCAAATTCTTAATTAGTCCTTCAAGATGATCACTTAGAAACAGAATTAATAAATCAAATGGTATATACATGTTTAAGACATTGGATCATATTATTAATTTATATCCAGAAGATAAAATATAAATAATATAAGAGTATCTATTTTTTAGAAATTCTGTCAACATTGTAAAATGCCATTGACTATCTGATTTGAGTAGTGGAAATTATTTAAACATGTGCTAATTTGTAGTTTTTTAATCACTCTCAATACAGAACGTCCTTTCATATTTGACTGTTTGAATTGCTCTCTCCGTATCTTGAATATTTGTGTGTTGGTGGTGGGTGGATAATAACATTACTGAATTATTCATGTCCTATGTATCTTTTTCCTATTGGGTTGTAATGAATTCCTTAAATAGTCATAAACTATCTTATCGTTCTAACTTTATGGTTATTACCCCCCATTTATTCATTTTTGTGACCTATTTTTGTTTTAATTTACCATATATAGTAAGGCCTACCTCATTTAGTCATTCTACAAACATTTGTTAAGATCTTATTATATTTTGAGGATTGTGCTAGGAACAGGGAAATAAAGGAATATATAAAAATACCTTCAGATTCTAACTTAAAAATTAAATTAATATATCATAAAATTTTGATTCATTAAAAAAATCATCTGCAAATTTAGCAGGAAAAATAGCATAATATAGATATATAATTTTATTTTTTAAAATAATCACATAGTCATTTCAAAACAATTTGCTTTAACTTTAAATCTATTCGCAGTGATTTAGTGGAAATTTTATAATAAATTATTGTGTTCAATCACTTCATATTTTTCATTGATCTGCACTTATATATTTAAAGAAGTGTACATTTTGTAGTCTTTTTTGAATAGCATTGCTGAAAGAATATTTATGGTTCCATCAGCAGGACATATTCTAGAAATTTTAATATGCAAGGTTTTCATTGTTGATAACAATCTTGATTTTCTTTTTGTTTCAAGGATTACATGAGATTCTCAATTTTCAGTTGTATAACAGCTTAAATTTTAAAAAGCAAAATTTGAAAATAAAAAATAACGCATACAGTTATACAAATATCCTGTACAATGCCTGAAGAAATGTACTTAGTTTGGCAGAAATCTTTCAAATGTTAACTTATGCTTTTGCAAATTCCTCTATCGTCTCTGAAAATTCTAAAACTTTAGGAAACAGATTAACCAGATTGGCTATAAAGAAAAAGAAGTGGACATTTAATACCGATTTTAGTCAACTTAATATCAATAGGCACCACATCTATCCAAATCTTATTTTTCTGTTTTTTATATTTTTAAGATGATTTAAAAGGAGATTCCCTGAAGCTCAGTAATAACAAACACATTTTTAGTTTAGAAGTTCCATGACAACTCTCTCTCTCTCTACTATTAATTTCATACTGAATACAACACCTTGAGTGTATTATTCTTTTGTAGCCCCTATTTCTGTCCCTGTATGCAAGGCTACTTGAAAAGGGGCCTCAGAAATATTGGTTTATTCTCTGAAATAAGCTAGCAATCATTGTTTTCCCTATTCTAGTCATAATAACCATAACTGAATGACAAAATCAACACTTAAAATAATTTTTTTTAGCTCTAAGGGAGATATTCTGGAAGTAGGTAAGTTTGCCAAGAGAAGTGGATTATAATTTTAGCATTGAAAAATACTATTGTTTTCCCCTTAGTTATCATATTCTGGAGATCATTTGTTTGCAAGGTCTAGTGTATCCTTCTGAAGGTCTGTGTTAAAAATGTTACTATACATAATATCAAAAATGTATTTGATACATTTATGTGTGCTCATGTATGCATGTATGTATCTTGTGTATGTTTGTTTATTTTAATAAATGAAAATATATGACAGCAATAATACAAGGAAGGACATGGAGAAATTATGATTATTTTGTTATTTTAGGGTACTTAGACTACTTATGAAATGGTTATTTGAAAGTGGACTTGGATTAGTTGTAAATGATTATTGCAAACTCTAGGTCAACTACTAAAAAAATGTAAAAAGGATATACAAGTTATTTGCTAAGAAAAGAGAAAAAAAAACATATAAAATGCTCAGTTAAAATCACAAATGGCAGATACAACATACAACATACAGATATAAGATACAACATAAAACCAAACAATTTAATTTAAAAAATTGGGCAAAGGACCTAAACTGACACTTTCCCCAAAAAGACATACAAATGGCCAAAAGACATATGAAAAGATGCTCAACTTCACTACCTATTAGGGAACTGCAAATCAAAACCACAATGAAGTACTGCCTCATATTTCTTAGAATGGCTATCATCAACAAGACAAGTAGTAACAAGTGTTGGAGAGGTCGTGGGGGAAAAGGCACTCTCATACACTGCTGGTGAGAATGCAAACTGGCACAGCTATTATGGAGGTTTTTAAAAAATATTAGGAATAGGATTACCATATGACCCAGCAATCTCTTTTCTGGATATCTACCCCCCCCCCAAATATGAAAATATTTATTTGCTAAGATATATGCACCCCAATATTCACTGCAGCATTATTCACAGTAGCCAAGACATGGAAACAACTAAAGTGTCTTTCAATAGATGATTGGGTAAAGAAGATATAGTACATATATACAATGAAATATTACTCAGCCATAAGAAAAGGTGAAATACTGACATTTGCGACAACATGGATGGATCTTGAGGTTATCTTGCTAAGCGAAATAAGTCAAACAGAAAAAGTTGAGAACCATATGACTTCACACACGGTATATAAAATTTAAAGTAACAAGACAAACAAAAACTCATAGATGCAGATAACTGTTCAGTTGTTACTAGAAGAAAAGGGGAGTGGAGGGGAGGTAGATAACGATAAAGGGAGTCAAATATTTGATGATGGAAGATAGGACTTTGAATAGTGAAGGCACAATGAAATATACATATGACATTATTGAATTATACCTTTGAAATCTGTATAATTTTATTAAACAATGTCACCCCAATAAATTTAATATAAATACATACATACATACATACATTTTTAAAAATCACAAACAGCAAAAAAGAATGGAGGATAAAAATAGCAAAAAGATAAGAGCAAAAAATAAAAAACAGTAACGAATATGGTAAATATCTATACAACAACAGTAATAATCACTTTTGTCAGTGGTTTAAATGTACAAGTTAAAAGACAGAGATTGTCAGAATAGATCAAATAATAAGACCCAACTATATTTTGTCAATAAGAAATCCACTTTAAATATAATGACATATATGGATTATAAGTAAATTATTAGAGGACAAAATATACCATCTTAACACTAGTCAAAGGAAAATAGAAGTGGCTATATTAATTTCAGACACAATAGTCTTCAAAGAAAAAAAAGTTATTGGGAATAAAGAAAGACATTAAATAACAATGAAGAGATTATTTCTCCAAGAATAAAAATCTTTAATGTATATGGACCTAACAACAAAGCATTGAACTATGTGAGGAAAACACTATCTGAATTCCAAGGAGAAATAGATGAATTAACTATTAAATGTAGATACTTCAACACCCTTTTATCAAAATTGGATGGATCCAGAAGACAGAAAATTTGTAAGAACATTGTTGGACCTAACAACACTGACGATAAACTGCCATGTATACACTATTTTATCCAATGGCGGAGGAATACACATTCTTCCCAAGCTCACATGGAACATTCACCAAGATAGACCACTTTCTGTGTCATAATACACATCTTAACAAAGTTAAATAAAAAAAAAATTATAAAATGTCTGCTTTCAGATCACAGTGTAATTAAACTAGATATCAAAAACAAAGAAAGAACTAGAAAACCCCAAATACATGGAGATTAAACAAACCATTTCTAGCTAACACTTGGGTTAAAGAAGAAATTTTAAGAAAAAATTCAAAATATTTAAACTAAATGAAAATAAAAATACAACTTATCTGAATTTATTTGGAAAGCAGTACTTAGAAATAAATATAGCATTGAATGTACATATTAGAAACAAAGAAATATCTAAAATCAATCCAAGTATCCACTTTAGGAAACTAGAAAAAAAAAGCAATTGAAATCCAAAGTAATCAGAAGGAAAGAAATAATACTAGAACTGAAATCAATAAAATTAAAGACGGAAAATCAATACAGAAAATTAATGAAACCAAAAGTGAGTTCTTTGAAAAGATCAATAACAATAAACCTCTATCCAGGATAATAAAAAAAAAAAGAGAGAGAGAGAAGGCACAAATTACTAACATCAAGAATGAAAGTGGGGACACATTAAGCTACCATAGATATTAAAAGTATTAAAAAAGAATAACATGAACAACTCTATACTCACAAATTTTATAACTTAGACGAAATTGACCAAATCTTTGAAAGACACAGTCCAACAAAACTTACACAAGAAGATATAGATGATCTGAATAAGGCTGTATTTATAAAAGAAATTGAATTAATAAATAATAACCTTCCAAAACACAAAGAACCAAACATAGGTAGGTTATCTGGTAAATTCTATGAAACACTGAAGGAAGAAATTGCACATTAAGTAATTTCTTTCCAAGGAGAGATTCAGAGATAATACTTCTAACTTATTCTATAAAACCAGCATTACCTTAATAGCAAAAAGGTAGACATTAAAAGAAAAAAATTACACACGATGTCTCTAATGAATATAGGCACAAAAAATCCCAAAGTATTAGCAAATTGAATCCAACAATGTATAAAAGGAATTATGCAACACACCAAATGGAATTTACCTCAGGTTTGCAAATTTGTTTCAACATTCAAAATTTAATGTAATCTATCACATCAACAGGTTAAGGAAAGAAAAATCACATGATTGTATCAACAGATACAGAAAAAGCACTTGAAAAAATTTAACACTAATTTATGATACAGATAGTAAACTATATAAAAAGAAACACACACACACAAAAAAACAAAAAACAAACTGCAGCTCGCATCATACTTAATGGTAAGAAACTTGAAGCTTTCCCACAAAGATCAGGTACAAGGAAAGAATGTGCCTTCTTACCACTCCCTTTTAGCATAATACTAAAAGTTCTAATACAGTAAAACAGACAAAAATAGTAAAGTAAAAGATATATAAATGGGAAAAGGAGAAATAAAACTGATTTGTTCTTGTCTTTTTTCACATTATCTTAGACAACAGTATGGTGTTTACTGGAGGAGTACTGGGTGTGGAGAGGTAGAAGAGGGTTAAGGGGGTCAAATATATGGTGAAAGAAGGAGTCTTGATTTTGGGCGGTGAACACACAATGCAATATATAGATGATATATTATAGAATTGTACCTATGAAACATAGTTTTATTAATCAATGTCGCCCTAATAAATTTAGTAAAATTTTAAAAATGATTTGTTCATGACATAATTGTCTATGTATAAAATCTGGAAAATGTCATTTGAAAAAAAACTGGAACTGATAAGTGATTATATTAAGGTTTCAGTATACAAGGTTAATATTTAAAAGTTAGTCACTTTCCTGTATAACAATATTTAACAAGTAAAATTTAAAATTAAAGATTCAATACCACTTACATTTAGCACCAAAAAAAAAAAAGAGAAATATGTAGGTATAAATCTAATATGTGTACCAGATCTTTTTGAGGAAAACTACAAAACTCTGGCAAACAAAACAAAACAAAACAAAACAAAACAAAACAAAAAACACTACATAAAAAATGGAGAAATGTTTCATGTTCATAGATAGGAAGGCTCAATATTTTAAGATGTCAGTTCTCAACTTGATTTATAGATTGAATGCAATTTCAAAGTTCCAGCAAATTATTTTGTGGATATTGAGAAATTTATTTTAATGCTTATATAGAGGAATAAAATACCTGGAGTAGACAACAAGAGTATTGAAGGAGAACAAGGTTGGAGAATTGACAAGACCCAACTTCAAGACTCACCATGAATCAACATAAACAAGAAACTGTGGTTTCAGTGAAAGAACAGACAAATAAATCAGTGCAAGAAAATAGAAAGACCAGAAGGATATCTACATAAATGTAGTCAACTGCCTTGTGAAAAGAAGCAAAGACAATACAACAAAGCAAAGAGAATTTTCACAAATGATGCTGGAACAACTGAATATTCACATGCAAAAAAAAAAAAAAAATCTAGACATAGACATTACACCCTTCACAAAATTAAATCAAAGTGAATTACAAACTTAAATTTAAATGCAAAGCTATAAAATTCCTAGAAGAAAATGTAGGAGAAAAATCTAGATATCCTTGGGTATGATAATGACTTTTTAGATACAATACTAAGGACGCAATCTGTAAAATAATTAACTGACAATTTGTGCTTCATTAAAATTAAAAATAATGTCTTGCAAATGACAATATCAAGACATTAAGAAGAAAAGCCATAGACTAGGAGAAAATATTTGTAAAAGATGAATCTGATAAAAGACTAGTAAATTCTACCAAAGCAAAACAAAAGAAGGAACTCTTAAAACAGAACAATAAGAAAACAGACAATTCAACTAAAAAATGACCAAAGACATTAACAGATACCTCACCAAAGAATATAAACAGATGACATAATAAACATAGGAGAAGATACTTCATATCATATATCAAATTAAAATAAGATACTTTATTAGAACACGAACTTATTAGAACACATAATCCAGAATGCTGACAGTGCCAAATACTGGCAAGGATGTGGAACAACAGGAATTCTCATTTATTTCTGGTGAAATGCAGAATGGTATAGCCACTTTTGGAAGACAGACTGGTGGTTCCTTGCAAAACTAAATATACTCTTTACATGTAATCCAGCAATTGCACTTCTTGGTATTTACTCAAATGAGTTTAAAATCTATGTGTACACAAAAACTTGTACATGGATGTTTATAGCAACTTTATGTATAATTACTAAAAACATTGAAGGAAACAAGTTTTCCTTCTGTAGATGAATGGATAAATAAACTGTGGTATATCTAGATAATGCAATATTACTCAGCACTAAAAATGTTATCAAGCCATGAAAAGACTTAGGAAAAACTTAAATGTTTCTACTAAGTGAAAGAAGCAAACCTGAGAAGACTACATACTGTATGATTCTAACTACATGATGTTCTGGAAAAGGCAAAAACAATAGAGAGAGTCAAAGATAAGTATTTGTCAGGAGTTGGAGCAGGTAGGGATGAACAGGCAAAGCACAAGGGATTTTCAAGGCAGTGAAAATATTCTGTATAATACTATAATAATGGATATGTGTCATTATACATTTGCCCAAATCCATGGAATGTACACTACTAAGGGTTAACACTAGTAAACTACGGACTTGGATGATAATAACATGTCACTATTCACCAGATGTAACATATATACCACTCTGCTGGGGGATATTGCTAATAGGGGAGGCTATGTATGTATTGGGGCAGAAGGCATTTGAGAAATCTCTGTACCTTTCCCTCAATCTTTCTGTGAACGAAACAATAGTCTTAATTAAAAAAAACAAAACTGTCACCTCACAAGTGGAGTAGTCTTTATTAATTTATGCCTACACTACTAAATTAGTTTTATTTTTAGTAACTTTTAATTATAGTTTATACTATTATGAGTCGTGAGCCTTCCATAGCACACCATTAAAAAGAAAACTCCACCAAATATGGAAGCATGCTCTATTTTCTTCTTGAAGGTCATCTGTAGAACCAGAAATGCCTTGTTTCTAATCTTAGCTTGGCAATTTGTTTAACAGATTAATTAATTTATTTTTCAATAAAAATGAAATAAATAGTATAAACCTTGTAAGATAATTGTAAAGAATGTGATACATATAAAGCCAATCCAATATTTTGCTTGCTAAAAGTAAGTATATAAAAAATAAGGACTCATCAAATAATATAATTCCTTTTAAGTGACTGTAAAGTCTCTGTTTATAGTACTGTGGCTGACACCTATTAGATATACAATAAAGTTATCTAAGTGCTGGATATATTATATTGTGTGCAGTTACTACACCATCACTTTCAGTACACTATTGCAGAGATTAAGTTCCTTCAATGTTTCAATATCATCAATAGGTTAAATTAAATCTTCTGCATAAAATTTAAACACTGTAACCTGGCTTCAACACATTGTTATTCTAACCTAACACTGCTGAATTCAGCACTAGAACCAAATGCACCTCATTTTCAATATGTATTCTTTGCTGTATCTTTTCTACTTTTTCCACAGAAAAGCAAGTAGAAAATCTTGACACAGGTCCTCAATGATAGGGTTCTGAAATTTTTATGTCATCAAACATAACACAATATTTAAAACCGATTAAACACTCAGTATATTTGTTGACTGTATGAATAAAAGTTGCAGGTATATATGCCAGTAGTTGTCAATGTGAAGACTTCACTAGAAAAAAATTAATAACGAAGTGTTAAAAAGGTCAGCAGGAGTGGGGCAGCAGAGTAGCAGAATAAGGAACTTTAACAGCTTTGATGTTGCTCAATAGTTGTTACCCACTAAAAAGCATAGTTCATGTCTTATTTATTGACTCTCTCACTATGAGTTTCTCAGCTATTCAAATCTCCTCTACTATATTTAATTAACTCCACACACCACTGAGAACTCTATTACTTCAAAAATACTATTTTCTTTTGTAATGGTAGTTTTTTTCTATAATCAATATTTAGTCCAAAAATACACAGAAATATTATACATTTCTTCTTTTATCTGCTCTAAGATTCATTTGTCTACTTATCCAAAGTTTAAACAATTGATTTTTATGTACACATATGGGGGAAAAAAATAAGGACTCTAGAAATTCAATATGAGGTGCGTATAACAAGAGTGGTATAGATTTAGTCTTGTCTGTTACACTTACATGGATAGCACTACGCAATCATGATAAATGCTCACAGTGTGGTCAGTCCCAGACTTACATTTGGGTCAGTTTTGTTAAAGTTTACAAGATTGAATACATTAGGAATGTTACAGTGAAAATAAAAATAAGTCTTAAATCACACACATTTCAGATCCATTTCCTCTTTAATCTTAGCACTATTAGGTACTAGCATGAACAATATTCTTAACATTATTTGACCTCAGACTTCTCATCACTTATGAAGGTATAATAAGGCTTTGTGCTTAGTTTTACTGTGCAAATTAAATGAGCTAACATATGAAAATACTGTTACCATAGAGGTTACATAAATAATCATTGCCTTCTCATTTTTTATTATAATTTTATGATGCTAATTGGTTATTAATATCATATTTATGTTATAGACATATTTAATTTCTTTTCTTTTATAGTTCAATTTGCTTCCTTATGGAATTTTGAGTTGTTTAGTAATACAACTATTTCTCCATTTAAACTGTATATTTGTTGAGTATCTAAAACATGCAAATTGATATGTTGGGTGTGATAAATCTAGTGACAAAGGAAAATCTCAGAACTAAACACAGGACAGAGGGAAAAGCTATAATAAGAAATTATAGTTGATGAAAGCTATTGTTATTTAATGTAAAATTGTCTGAAATGTAGGTCAAGTAACAGTTTATCTCATATATTTAATTCTATGCAACATTCCATTGTCAATTCCTTTGTTTTGGATTGCCACTATAAGGAAACACCAGATCTAAATATATTATACTTCACAAGGACTAGGGCTGTCAATCTACAGAAAAGCATAAAAGCTTTTAGAGCAGAAATACTTATTATTTCCATAGATGGACTGCATAATTTATTTCTCTAGTAATAATGTTCTAATAAGAAACTGCCATTGTTTTTCATTTGTACCCTGTATGAAATATGTAACAGTAGAATGATGTGATTTTAAAGTATTAGTTTTGTTTGAGATTAATTGCTTTTTTTCCCTTTTAATAAGAAGTAGGAGACATATTATAGGATTAAGGTACTCCAGGGTGTGTTTTATTGATCCACTAATACATGATTTGAGTGGTTAAAGCACTTAGCCTTTAGGTTTGTAGTTCATAATAAACCCTAGGCATGAATAAATGGAATAATAAAATGTACCCTGGAGTGTCTTGATGTCATATTAAAAATAATAAAATACATGAACTGATATATTCTGAATTCAAATAAAGAAAAGGTTAGCTATGCAAACATCCAGTACTTTGACTTGAATTAAATTGACACTTTGTAATATCCTAATAATATGGTTACTATACATAAAACTTTATTCTACTTGGTATATTTTGTTAAATTTTTTCTAAAAATCATTTAATGGACTTGAAAAAAAAATTATGATTAACTTTGAAGGGTCCAAAGGCAAATGCTGATTATTTAAGTGCCGAGGTATTCTACAGGAATATTCTTAACATCTCTGCTTTCCAAAAAGAATGTTTTTTTTCATGATTTATTATATTATTTAACTTATAGATCTTGTTCTCAACATTGTGTTAATTTATTTTTCTTTAATTCACTTTAAAATGTATTGCATACTTTCCACATGACAACTGAGCGAGGAACTGGGCCAAGTAAGAGGACTCAAAGATGAATAAAATACATTCCTCACCTTTAATTATTCACTCTAGAAGAGAAAACAACATTTAAGCAATTTCATGAAAAGAGAAAAGCACTGTAATTCAGATGCCTCTCTACTTCTGCCTTCAGGATAGAGAGGGAGGTTTTATAAACAAAGACACATTAGAAAAAAAAATGTTAAAGAATTTGTAAGGCCACAGGAAGGCTGATGAGGCCAGCTACCATCACTTAGTGGGGGTTTTCTATGCCCTACTTAGAGTTTTGGACTTCTCCCTGAAGGCAGTAGAAGACTACCAAATACTTTTGTTGTTTTATTTTATTTTAGCAAGGGAATCATAAGAGCAAATTTATCTTTTGGAAAGATCCCTCTAGCAGCAATATGGAAGATTGATTGTCCTGGGGTGAGGTAATTATCAAAGTTTAAGTGAGGATTGGTGAGAGACTAGAGACAAGGAGGAGGAAATGAAGAGCAGAATTTAAGAGAAATGTCTGAGTTAAAGCTTTTCCCCATCACAATGCATACTAGAGGACAGTAAATCTTAATGACGAATAAGATCTAAGATATTGGGGGTAAAGGACAGAAAAAAAAAAGACTTTTGGAATATTTAGTCCTCTTTAGCTGGAGCAATAATTAATACTAGCTCAAGGGGAGTTAAGCGCCTTTCACAATTTTGTTAATCTTGCAATTTTATTTCCTGTAGTAAATATATTCTAAGTCAGCTGGTCTATGATCCCAATGTCAATCAATCTCTCTCTCTCTCTCTCTCTCTCTCTCTCTCTCTCTATATATATATATATATATATATATATATATACACACACACACACACATGCATACATATACATATATACATATATATAAAAATATATATATATTTGCATAATCTGAAAAAGGACTACTCTCCCCCAGTAATGTAGTGAACTAGAAAAGGCAGAAACCCTTTCTTATTTATGATAGTATTTCTAGGGTTTAGCACGTTGTGTGTCATAGGACATAGTCAATACTATTGAAATAAATGTACCTGCAGAATTATGTATGCGTATCCACTCAGATTACTTTGGAGAATTAATAGGCAAAACAAACAAACAAACAAACATAAGCAGAAAAACAAAAACTAAAGAGCAGTAGAGCTACTTAGTACTGAGTTATAAGAATCGTTTACAGACTTTTTGCCCTCAATATTCTGTGCTTCCCCCACAACGATCTTTCAACTCTAAATCTAGGTTACTTACTTTGTTAGTAACTATCAATACTTCTCCATTACTTTTTAAAGGAGATTCAACCTCCTTAGTAGAGAAAAAATGTCATTCAAGATCTGATAACTGCTTACACCTGGAAGCTCATTGAAACTCAGAATGCACCAAGTTTTTACTTATAATGTGATTCAGTTACATACCAAGATGCTCAGGTTTCTCTTACACATCATGTTTACTCACTCTCTGATATTTTGTACATGTTGCTTTCCCATGCTGAAAATTTCTATTTGTCTTCCAAGATTTATTGCATCATCCTCTGTTATAAGACTTCCCTGTCACTTGTGTCTGAATGAAATGTCCTGCCTTTTGTTCTCACAGTGTATCTAACTCTAACCTCTAGTACACTATATCATTAACCCCTCACTTTTGATTATGGGAGCACCTCATTCCTAGCTCAGTAAATGTTACAATGTTGGCATTCAGTAATCACTTTCGAATGAACAAAAAACTAAATTTCTGTCAATTCCTTGATTCAGCTACTCTCTAAAGCACTCTTATGTATCATGTTGGCCACTTCTGTTTTCTGAAAGAGAAATAGGACATACAAAAGAATAGACTACTAAAAATTTTGTTAGGACTCAAAAAATAGAAAAGGAAGAAGAAGCTCTTAAATAGGACCTAGAATAATACTTATTAGCAGTTTAGTTCAGCTGAGATCGGAGAAAATAGTACCAAATCTGTATTTTCGAAGTGTATTTTAAACACCATAAAGTAATCTGACAGATAAAGAGTCCATTGATTAAAAAGATGTAGCTCTTTAAACTGAATAGCAGACATTTTGTATTTATTTTTTAAATCAGCTAGAAAAAAAAAGCATTATGTAAGATGGAACTACAGAAATGCATAATAAATTTTATTTTATATTGTTAATATTGTTAGAAAAGAGTAATATATAACTTTATTTTATATCATGTGAATTCCAAAAGAACATGGAAATCATCAGCTTATCAATACAGCAGAGAGGAGAAATGAATGGCTTGGTCTTAGAACCATATGTAATTTTTGTTCTGGAAAAATGATGCTCTCATTCAATGTGGACCTCCCACTTCTGCCATAAACTTTTGAAAATATTGGATATAGACTATCATAAACTCAATAGTAAATGCATAATTAGGTGCAAAAGAACTAATGAAAGCAAAATCCTCAGGTGCCACAAACAGAGAAGGATCTTGTGGCTAGAGCAGTAACGTTCTGAGCTAATACAGTTGCACCTGGTAGCTAGGTATGATACCAGAATCAGATATACTTCCTGAATGAGCTAGGCTTGTAAAGTCCACGAGGGAATGAAGAAATGGGCTTGTGATTGAGAGGACCTTTTAAGTGTACCGCAGGAAAGAAGTAACAAAGTTCAACTCTCCTCAAGGCTTTCTAGAAAAAACAAAAAAAACAACAACAACAAAAAACTGCTGTGAAAACCTGAAAACATAAGTTCATAGTATATTCTGAGCACAGAATTCAAATTTACATTACATATATGATGTGGGAATTTGAAGCCAAGAGATCAACAGCAGCAATAACAACGAAACAAATAACAGCAATGACAGACTGGTCTTCATTTCGCACAGTCCCTGAAATGCAGGACAGAAGCAAATGCAGAATGAATCTGTAACCCACAACCCAATGAAAGATGCATTCACAACAGAAAGTTCCAAATCAAAAGAGAGAATAAGATTAAAATGTGAATAAAGAAGGACAATGCCCTCTAAAGTCATAGAGCAGTCTGAAAGAGACTATAAAATAAGAATGCATAAAATAATTAAATTAATAAAAATAACTAAAAATCTATGTATAATGTTAGAGCAATTTGACGTGAAGAGAGGGGAGTACATGTGAAAAACAATCAAATAGAACTTTAGCAATAACATATATAGCCAATACAATAACCTTTAATTGGTAGATTAGATAGCAGGTCAGACATATCTAAATAGAAAGATCATTTAGATGTTATTAAGATTTTTGAAAATTTACAAGATTTAACAGAGAGAGAAAATGAAAAATATGAAAGATTAGGACATGGAAGATAGAATTATAAGTGCCAACATATGAGTAAGGTAATTTCTATTAAGAGAGAATTCGTGAGAAGAAATATTTAAAGTCATAATTGCAGAGAGTTTCCCAGAATAGATAAAATTTATAAATTCTCAGGTTGAAGAAAAAATATTAACCTGACCAGAAAACAAAGATAATAGAGCCACATCTAAACATTATATGATAAAACTGAAAAAACATTAAAAAATCACACAAAATCAGAAATAGCATATTAGTTAGAAAAATATTAAAATTTTAATAACAGCTGAAATAAAATTCTTAAGATCCAGTATCTTAAAATATCTGAAGGAAAATGACTATCAATCTGGAAATCTGTTTCAAATGTGTAGAGAGGGGAGAAATCTCTTTCCTTTAAGAGTTCAAAGCTTAGTGCAAGGAAGTTAAGTAAATATACAATGCTCCTCCCAGTAAACTCTAAGCTCAGTGAAGATGGAGAAGCCATATGTGTATTTTGTGTGACCTTGTAACTTTTGCAGGCCATGAAGCTAGCATAGACTTTATAGGTAGTAGATTCTCAGAAATAAGTATTGAAGAAGAGGAGAGGAGAAAAGAGGAGAAAAGAAGAGGGTGATGGGACAATAAAGATATTTTCATAAAAAGGTCTAAAAAATATATCAAGACCCTCACTCAAAAAGCAAATAAATTTGTTCTTCAATTAGAAAGCATTAAACCCAGAAAGACAAAGATGAACACAAAAGCAATAGTATGCAAATAAATTGTCAAACACTTTGGCTGCAAATAAGAAGAAAAGAAAAAGCAATAATCAAACAATTATATTGATTAGTAACAGGAAGTTTATAAGCAAGGTGTCATTTTAATTAATACCAACCTACAAGAGAGATTTCGTTCTTTTGCCTCTTTGTTTTTTGGAATGTGCTAAAGCAGGGGAGGGATACTGAAGGAACTTTAGACTTAGTTGAATACAGTGTGTACTTTATAAGAATAAGTGCTGAAATAATAAAGAATATATAATTCCCAAATCAATAAAAGCAAAAAGAGCAGGTAGACAATTTATTTCAGTAAAAGGGATTAAAAAATGAAGAAGTAAAAAATTATATTGTAAAGGTGACAAAAAGTAAGATAAAATAATAGAGATATATATTGTACCTAATCAGTAATCAAAACAAATGTAAATAGTTTAAGTGTAAATAGAATAAATTCACTGACTAATAGATTATTCATTCATTTAGGATAAAAAAAATTAATCCTCTTATAATTTTGTGTGAGAATTTTTGCTCCCTGAGTTACTTGCCAAAATGTGGGATTTCTGGATCATAGGGTATATCTGTACACATCATGGCCTGAAGTGTTTTCTGTTGCTCTCCAGGTTCATTGTATAAAGCTGTGCCCTTATGTCTTTCACAGCACTTTGTATTAATCAACATTCCAGTATGTCAATCTGAAGAATATAAAGTAATATTTTATTGTTTTCATTTTAATTTTTCAAATTAGTGATGAAGTTAGGACTCATGTCTTATAGGTATTAGTTAAGCAAACATTCCCTTCTGTGACTAGCATTAATATTTAGCCATGGTTAATTGATTTGGATAATTTTGTTGTATATTTTTGATGATATTATTGACAATTTTAGACATTGCATTTTTTTCTAATTTGCCACCTATTAACTTTGCCTTCATAGGACACAAAATTTTGTTTTAGCAAATATGAATAGTTTTTATATTATGGTTTGTTTTTATTAATTCTCATGTAAAAATTTACTTCACAACCAATATTATAACAATATACTTTGCCATTATTTTTTGTTAGCTTTTTGATACTACCATTAACATCTTTAAATATGATGTCAGTTGTAAGATTTTTGCTCTTCATCATTCTAAAGAAGTTCACTTCAATCCCTAAATTTCTGAGAGGTTAATATTTTTATGAATAAATGTTGAATTGTCTCAAGTGGTTTATCTGTATCTATAGATGGGATCATGTTGTTTTTCTCCTTTAGTCTTCTAGGAAAGCTTAATTAGTTGGTTTTCAAATGTTGAACTATCTTTGCATTTATGCATGATCCAAAGTGCTAAATTTGGTTGATTTTTTTACATCTATATTAATGAGGTATATTGTTTTGCAGTTTTCATTTGTTATAATGTCTTTGTCTGGTTTTGGTATCCCAAGAATGCTATCCTCATAAACAAATTGAGAAGTAGTCTCTCCTCTGGAAAAGCTTCTGTTAAGACTAGTATAATTTCTTTCTTGAATATTTGTTAAAATATTCCACCAAAATTATCTAGCCCTGTAATTTTCTTCAAAGACATTTAACCTTAATCCTAGTTTATTTTACAGATAGATAGCTATTGAATGTATCTATCTCTTTTTGTGTCATTTTTCCCCCCAAGGAATTGGTACATCTACTCAAGTTGTTAAATTGTTCATAGTATTTTTTATTATGCTTTTAAAAAATATTTTTATTATACATTTAATAGCTGTGAATTCTGTGGAGATATCGCTTTTTAGCTACTAATGTTGGTATTTTTGTTGTTGTTGTTCTCTCTCTATTTTTATCTCCTTTTTGGTTAATGTGGAATAAAAGTTTATCAACATTATCAAAATACCAGTCTTTCAAAGAGCAAACTTGTAGTTTTATTTATCTTATATATTGTGTTTCTGTTTTTAATTTCAGTTATTTTGAAACTTATCTTATTGTTCTTATTGTTTTAATCCAAGCTGACATAAGAATTAAGTTTTAATTGGTGGTTTAAGCCATTTACATTTTTTAAGAAAATTTTATAAGTGCTCCTTTGAGCCAAACTGATGACATATGCCTGGGAGCAAGATCTCAGATGCTCTGGAGAATAAGTTTTGTAGCTTCTTTTATGCATTTGAAAATAAGGAGGGAATGTAAGAAAGATTACATGAAGGAGGAAAAAAGCAAAGCAAGGATTGGATTACAAGATAGTTAACAAGATCATGTGCTTTCTTGTAGCCACCCACAAGAAATACAGTTTAGTTCAAGGTGTGTTAACCTAGATGCACAGAAAGATGGACAGGGCTAGCTTAAAACCTTTCACTAAAGAAGTTCCAGACTTGGGACATGGCTACCTACCATGACCTTCCCAGTTAGAAATTTATGATCAGATCACCTTGTGAGTTTAGTTTACATATAATAACCCCCTCTTTTTTCTTTTCATTTCTTTTTTCTTTTTCTTTTTTTCATTTTTTAGTCACAGATCCCCCTTTTTGTCATAAATCAATCCCATGGATGCATTGATGACCAATCTTTTGGTCAGATAATGTGGTCTCACAGTCCTATGAAGGCTCATTCCTAGAAAGTCTCAGTATCAACATTGTTTTGTTTACCATGGGGATGGAGTAAACTGGAGCTATTGAATCTGAGTTAAGGCCAAAGTTTTCCCAAAAAGGGAAAAGCAAGAAAATGAAAGGCTATCAGGTGTTATGGCCCTCATTGTGAAAAAGAACTCTGGATCATTTCTAACCTATGAACTATCATGATACGAGTTTTGCCTTCTGTTTCACTTGGCATCTAATATAAGATCTAAATAAGCCATGAAAACAGTATTAACAGTTATCTAATATGTGTTCAGTAATCATAAACGGTTGGACCGTATAGAAAAATTTGAAGAATAAATGTAACTATTATCATCATTGTTTAATATCATTAGCAAATAGGTGAAAACCATCACACAAAATGGATTCTGAGTTCAATATTAATTCACAGGTATACAAGCCTTATCAATGTCTTAGGATAGCATCTACCTTTGGTATCAGTGGCTTCTCATCCTTGAGTCTTTGATGTACTTAGAGAGGGGTAGTTGTCTATTCACCTGATAAGGATCCTTTCAATGAGGTTGGAGAGTCTCTTATTTGAGACTTTCCCAAAAAACACAAAGTCTCCAGGTGACAATCAAAGATCTTTAAAGTCTTTGTTTCCTGGAAGCTCACTGTGAAAGGAAGTGGATAACTTTTGGGCATTTTCTTGAAGTGACTCTCTCAAACACTGGAAATAGTGTAAGATATCTCCTTTCTACAATGTCAGCTCATAAGTTTCTTCACCTCGGTCCATCTTAAATGTACTGTGATACGTGAAAAAATTTAGAAAAAGAAAAAAAAAGAAAGTAAATAAAAATGGGGAGCCAGAGAACAGGGAAGAACCAAGTAGCCATCCTTAGGTTCCCATGGCCTGGACTATTTGTTTACCTTACAACCATTGTTTACCCATGATATACCCTAGAAGTTTTTCATCACTTATTTTGTAATGCTTCCCATGAAATTTAACTTAAAAAGTCTCTGAGGTGCTCCAAGGGCCCTTTTGAAACACTGCAAAGTTATTTCTATATATAGTGATTTTTTTTAAACCTTAAAATTTCAATGTATAATGAAAACTAAAAGGTAATCAATTAACATTCTTTAACTTGGAATTTTTATAACTTCTGAAAACATTTTTCATAGATATAAAAAGTCAATTATTAGCATGAACTTATTTTTATAAAATCTAGACAAATTAAAAATGTCTATTTTACTTCAACCAATGAATTTAAGCTAGCTTTTATTTACAAAGGATTAATCTTTGATCATATGAACTTAAAAAGCATTTGAGTTAGCTTCTATATTTCTGAGAGTTTTGGAATATCAAGCCTTACAAGTGCTTGCCTTTAAATTAATTTTAACAATAACATCTGGAGGTAGAAAGTTATCTTACATTTACAATATACATATGTAGACATACACAGATAAACAGAGAACAGTTGGAAATTTTATTTTAGAGACATTTACAATTTCTATCTGTCCCTGACAAGTCAAGTTCCAAATGACCTTCCTCCTTTTAAAATAAGGACTGCCATTTTTAATACCTTAAAGAATTGGGTTGACACCTAAACTACATCATAGATTTCTCCATTTGTTTAAATCCTTTTACATAGTTTCATTTTAGCTTAGGGGAGAAGGCTTTTTATGTTCTGAGATAGTTTCTAATAGTTTTTTCCTCCCATTCATTCTGCCTAATTGCCTAATTTTATAGCTAGCTTTTTCTAATTGTACACATACAAATTAATTTAAAAGTATCGGAGGATTCTCATTTTGGCCATCTTCATTGTAAATGAGAGGTTGATTGTGGTAGGCCTTATGGGCCTGGGAGGCACAATTTCTCATGTTAATTTTGAGATCTGTAGAATCTGAATAACATTCTAGGGCAAAAAAATAAAATAAAATAAAATAAAATAAAATAAAATAAAACAAAACAAAACAAAAACAGCCCTTATGTGCATGACTCTAGACAAGCTGATATGGCTGATATCCCTAGAGGACTACTTTAAGTCCTAGAGAAAATTTTCCTCAGGCAATCCTTCAAAGATTCTTAGTCATCTAAGAACATGTTCCAAGGCATGGACCCCTCTCTCCATTCTCTCTCTCAGGTGTACCCATTCCAAGGTACCCTGGGCCTTTTTTCCTGGGCTCCTGCCGGCATCTCCCGGATCAGTATTTCTGCACACGACAACTCCTGGCACCCATCTCTGCCACTCTAGATTTAGTTCTGAATGACTATCAACTTTTATTATCAATCCATTGGCTGTTTGGGCTGGGGAAGCAAGTGTTCTTTCTCTTTCGGAGCTAGAGAATTCAGTCTCTCATTTAACCAGTAAAGATTTTGTTCAAACTCTCAGTAAGCATTCCAATTAAAAAATTGAAATTAAAAATAGCAACTCGTTTTTGTTTTTGTTTGTTTGTTTTTTTTGTTTGTTTGTTTTTCCCCTTTCCCTGGGTTATCGCAATGCTGTCCACCTTGAGAGTTTCTAAGAAAAGTTCGAATAAAGTCACGGCCTGCTAATTAAAGCAAGGAGGATCCAATTCTGAGAGAAAGTCACCCAAGTTTACCCAAAGCAAAGTAGAAAGCCAGAGAGACACAGTGGGCCCTTGCTTGTCTCTAGCACCGGATTTGGGTCCACAGAGCGGCCCCAGGTGGGTTTCTTTGGAATCCTGCCATGCTTCGCCAAGTAAATGTCCAAACCTGTAGGAAATTTTTATGAGTTTATTTGAGCCAAACTGATGAAATACACCAGGGAGAGAGATCTCAAATGCTCCCCCATTTACATTTAATGTAATAATTGATATAGTTGAATTTAGGTTGATCTTTTTATTATTAGATTTCTGTTTATCCTCTCTTTTTTCTTTTTTCTTTTTCCTTTTTTGGCATTGTTTCTCTATTGCCACTTCCATTTCTTTCCTTAGATTATGTAAATATTTGTAATGATCCATTCTAATTTATCTTTCAGCTTTCAGCTATATATTTTAGTATACTTGGGTGAGATATCTCTAGGAATTGCAGTATATAAACATAACTTTTCACAATCTACATAGAATTACTATTTTATCACTTTAAATAAAAGGTTGATATCTTACCCTCAATTCTCATTCCCCCTCCTGTACAGAGTGATCATCATATGTATTGCATCTTCATACTTTGAAAACCTCCTCAAACAATTTTATTTATATATTTTATATATAATATATATATACATATATATATAAATTATATATATTATATAATTTACTTTCAACACTTACATATATTATAAACAACATAGTGGCAAAACTTTATTTACCTAGTTGTTTACTATTTTTATTATTCTTTTATCATTCTCAAGATTCTATATTTTTTTGCTTCTATTTCTCTTCTGTTTAAAGAATTTTCTTTACCATTTCTTTGAGAGCAAGTCTAATAGCAAAATTCTACGGTTTTCTTTTACCTGAGAATTCCTATATTCTGCTATTATTCTTATGAATTTTTTACTATGTATAGAAATCTATCATCTTTTTTTAACACTTTCAAAAATTTTGTTACTCTGTTTTCTCATTCTTATGTAATAGGTAATTTTTCTCCACCAGCCTAAAAGTTTTACCTTTATCTTTGGTTTTCAGCAGTTTAAAATGTGTATGTATGTGGTTTTCTTTGAGTTTATCTTGTTCAGGTTTTGCTGAATTTCTTAAATCTATAAATGTATGTCCTTTACTAAATCCAGAAAGTAGCCTTTATTTTTTCAAACATTATTTTTTTCATTAATCTCTTCTTCCTCGCTTTCAGAGACTCTAGTGACTCCTTGTGATATTGTGGCATAGGTCCCTTGAGTAGTTTATATATTCAAATTTTATTTTCTCTTGTTCTAATTGGAGAAAATCTATCAGTCTACCTTCAAGTTCTGTGATTCTGTTAGTGTTGTTATTTTTAAATCCAAATTTTTCAGTGGTTCCTTTTTTGTAATATCTGGTTCTTTCCTGACAGCTTTACATTTCCAGGCATTTCAAGATATGATTTCACTTATATGTGGGATATAAAACTGAAAGCAACAAATTATCAAGACAAACAAATAAAAACTCATAGACACAGACAACAGTTTAGCAGTTACCAAAGGCAAAGGGAGAAGGGAGAAAGGTAAATATGAGATTCTGGACCTTATTAAAATCCTCTGGAAAATTTTGTTTTCTTTTGTTTGTTTTAGCATACAATCAACCTGGTTAGGTTTAGACTAAATATTGTGACCCAACTTCTATTAATTATAGTTCCATTTTTCAGCATAGTTTCAATTGGGTCCAACTTGGGACAAAGTAGCAAAAGAAAAAAAGAGATGAAAAAAAAGTTCTTTCACATTTTTCATATGACAAAGGCCTCTTTTCTATTTCTCTGTTAAGAAAACAGATTTTTCTGTTTGTTTATTTATTTATTTATTAACTAATTAACTTATTTATTTGTTTGTTTGTTTGTTTGTTTATTGAGAGTTTGGGGCGCCTGTAAGTCCACTGATGCTACCACCACTGCTGTCACTGCTTGCTGATACCATCACAGAAATATAGCTTTGTAACTGAGACTTGGTTTGGGGTAGGGCTAGGAGAGTAAAAAGAGAAAATAGAAAACATGAGAATTTCCTTCCTTGTTCTCTATCCCACAGTGATCCCCCTTCCCTAGTTTCTGTACAAGAAAAAGAGACATTTTCTTTGAGCTTTTGCTGTCTGCTCCTGCTACACAGTTTCAGGATTCAGTCTGCTCTATAGTCTAGGACAAAATGATGGGAAAAACAATAAAACAAAGAACTCACTCCCATACAGGTCCTTCTTTGAGTTTTGATTTTCCCTCATTCTACCTGCTGCTACTTAGTTTTTCAGAGTCTAAAGATGGTTGTTTATTTATTCCGCTGGGGATTTTTAATTTTATTAGTAGGAAGAATAGAGTATTCTGTATTTACTCTATCTTAGCAAATTCTAGAAGTCCTACCTTATGTTTTAAACAAATAATTTCTATAATTTATTGTTTGGAGATGAGACTCCAAAGGAGGCAAGTATTGAAAGCGGGAGACCATTTAAGAGGCAATTACATTAATCTAAGTGAGAGATGATGATAGCTCTGTGGAAATGATGGGAGGCAGTTTGATTCTAGATGTATTTTGAAGATAAAATCAGTAGAATTTCTAACAAATTGATATAGTGTGTGAGAGGATGCTTTAAAAAAAATAAATAAGAAATTTTACTTTTGGGTCTAATGCCTTGTAGCAGAACAACAAATGCAACTAAAAAGTTTTGTGAAATACTGAATAGAATAAAAACAACAACAAAAAAAGATGCTTATGAATGAGGACAAGATATGATTCATAATCTGGTCACATAATGGAATTCTATATGGTCACAAAAGGGAAATAAAGGAGGTAAAATTTATACCGATATAGAAAGATTTCCAAGATATAGTGTTAATTAAAAAGTAAATCTATAGTTAATTATGTCTTGTAAGGCTATCATTGTATTAAAAAAAAAGGAAATAATATACTAAAGTATATATGTAGGAATAGAAAAGTGGCTGGTAGATGATGGTGGGAGGGGGAAGATTTTTCATTGTGTATTCTTTTGCCATTAGTTGATTCATGTGCATGTATTATCTACACGAAATTAAATTTTTGAAGAATGTCAAAGTTTTATAGTTTTAGATTTAATCAACAGATATTCATCAAGAACATGTCATGTTTAAGCCATTGTTTGAGATTTAGCTCATAAAAAGTTGAATAAAACATAGAATTCTCCTTTAAAAATAAAATTATAGGGTAGATTTTTGTTTCGTTTCATTTTTGTTTTTTTACTATCTAGTTATAACAAAAGCTTAGTAAAACAAAGCTGCATGTAATGAAAGTTTAATAAAAATAATCAGTAGACTAAACATGATTTCAAATTAGTATCAATTACTGTGTCCATAGCAATTTATTTCATGGGCATTATATAGTAAAACTGACTTTCTATTTACTTCTAAATTTCTATGTTATATTTTCTATGATTTTTACATATCAATTATAATGGTAGTAATGAAAAGTAAAAAGAAACAGTAATCCAACTATCTTAAAGCAATTATTTCATATTGTGTTAGGTCCCTTTCACTCCTTGATCATATAAATGAACAATGTTACTTTTTACTATAAGAATCTTGACATAATTTTTCTATATTATATTAAATGGATATCCTATGTAGCTATTGTTATTATAATGTTAATTTTAAGGACTGATTAAGTTGTTGTACAATAATTTTATCCTAGTCAGATAGATTGTTTAAAATATTTGTTATTAAAATTATTAAAGTGAACATTTTAATAAACAAAGCTGTATTTTCTTTTGATTTATTTCCTCATAAATAAAATTATCCAGTAAAAATAGATGTTTATTTTTGTTAATTCTTCATAAACTTCTTTTCAACATTATTTCACTGGTAATACTTGTTAGAATAATAATATTATGTGAGATTTCATCTTAATTTTAGATTTTTATTTATTTGTTATAATTAAGAAATGTATTTAACAATCTCTCCCTCACTTTGATTCTATTTTAGGCAAGATTTTATTATTCTTGATTATTCTGTACATCACAGAGGTTTTTGATCCGACACATGTATATCATAACCATACCTACTAGTTTTTTAGATAAGTTAAAAACTGAAAAAAAAGAAGAGTACAAGCATTGTTAAATATCATGGTGAAACCAAGTATTTTATATAATATTTACAAGAGAATGAAAAGAATGTAAGGCAGATTTGGCTTATGTTTGGAACAAAACAACTTTCAGTATCTAGAGGATTACCCTCTTCCCCACTTTCAGACCAGAGATCTACTTGAACATGAATGTATTTTATTTAAAATAAATGTCATTTACTGCTGATATATATATAATCCCCTTATGACACAATATTATAAGGTGTCAATGTCCCAGAAAGTGAAGGAAAGAAGATTAATGAAGAAAAAAGTATGAAAAAGAAAAGGCTAAACATTTTCCAGATTTGGTAAAGGACATATATTTATACAGTTAATAAATGCAGAGAACTCTAAACAGGACAAACTCAAAGAAAACCACATCTTAATCAAACTGCTGAAAAACAAAGATAAAGATAAATGTGAGGAGGGTTTTAAAAATCACCTTGGTTGAATGTGTTACCCAAACGGTTACCCAAAGACAATAAAACTTTTCACCACAAACATTCACGTTTTTATTTGTTTGTGAAATTAGAGTCAGGGTTTAGAGAAACAACTTCAAAAAATATAATCATAAAATTACAAGATTTTGACAGAAAACTCTTTGCCCTAAAATGTTTCTTAATATGCATACCCATGTAACAAAACCAAATTATTTTAAAAACAAAAGACCTTGTAAAGACAAATGGAGATGGATTCCAGTGAAGGAAAAATGAACATGGAAATAAATAACAACAATAAAAAGTAAATTAAAAAAGTAATTAAAGATTCCCTAAAAAGAGATATTTTGTCAGTTTATATTAACACCAGAAATGTGTAATTATTCAAGTTTCATCATTCCTTTTGAAGATTAAATATCAAAAATTTCAATCCATTTTAAAAATGTGTTAAAAATTGATAATTGATTTACCGGGAGTAGAAATAAATCAGATGTACAGTGAGCCTTACAAAATCTGAAACCCTCTGGTAATCACTAGTCCATTGTCCATGTCCTTAAGTCTCTGTTTGTCCAGAGGGGAGGGGGTGTGGGAGGAGAGGAGAAGTAGACAGAGTAAAGGGTCAAATATAGGGGAATAGGGGGAGGGTGAAGTGGGTAAAGGGGATCTAATATATGGTAGCCAAAGGAAACTCAACTTTGGATGGTAATCACACAATAGAATATATAGATATCAAATTATAATATACACCTGAAAATTATATAATTGTATTAACCAATGTTACTCCAATAAACTTAAAAAAAAAATCTGAAACCCAACCTAAAATTACCTGAGTCCCTTCTTGGATTAAGATGTTGTGCCCTGTTTTAAATGCCCACCAAAAGCTAAAGTTAATCTCCTCTTGAGGAAGATAAAATTACGTAGTCTTTCCAAGTTTCCATATACAATATCTGGCAACTAATGTGTGAAAATATATCCCAGTTCTTTATGTGCTACTTTGTCATAATATTCTGAGGACATGGTGACCCTATATGTGTAAAGTAATGGAAATAAATGAAAGTAATGATAAATTTAGTTTTAAGAAAATGCTATTGGAGTCTAACCAAATAATTTTTAAAATATACTTTATTTTAATCAGTACATGTGGCCCATCTTTTTTAAATGAGTAATATAATAATTCAAATTACATAATATAAATTTTAAGGAGTTTATCTTAATTATTTAAGAGAAAATATATTAATAGAGCCTAATTTTAATTTCTTAGATTTGAAGAGAGACTGTAGTGCCAATTTTTTTTAAGTTGCCAAATATCAAAAAAGAAAATGATAACAAAAAGACCCATAAAATATACATTATTGGGATATCTATGAATCCCAAGAATGAATAGAAGGTCCAAAACTTTTCAAGGATTAAAAAAAAGACCATCTACTAAAGAATTAGCCTTATACAGAAAGCTACAACACTGAGCAAATGCAGTGATCCTAGACCTTCAAAATTCTGAAATTCTATACTGAAACTATTATCCAAGTGCAAGAGCCATTGTATATTCTTGATGTCTTTGTCAAAATTAGTTTACTCTATAAATGCAGGACAATTTCTGGGTTCTTAATTCTGTTCCATTGGTCTATGTGTCTGTTTTCATGCCAGTACCATACTATTTAAATTAATATAGCTTATAATGTAGTTTGAAGTCAGGAAGTGTAATGCCTCCTGCTTTGGTCTTGCTCAAGACTGCTTTAGCTATTGCAGACCTTTTGTGGTTCCGTACAAAATTAAGAATTGTGTTTTATATATCTACAAAATTTGCTGCTTAAAATTTACATGGAATTTTGATGAAATTTTTAGATTTAAACATGCATTAAATCTGAAGATGACTTTGCATGGTATAGATATTTGAATAATATTAATTCTTCTAATCCATAAATAATGATATTTTTAATTTATGTTTTAAGCTTCTTTCATTAGTGTTTTATAGTTTTCAGTTTACTAATCCTGTATCTCCTTGGTCAAATTTACTGCTAAGTATTTTTTATGCTATTATAAGTGGAGTTTTTAAATGTCTTTTGCAAACAATTCATTGTTAGTGTGTAGAAAAGTAACTGGTTGTATGTTGACATTGTATCTGCAACTTTATTGAATTTGTTTCTTAGTTCTAACAATTTTTGGTGGAACCTATTAGAGTTTTTTATATATAAGATCATATCATCTGCCAACAGACAATTTTACTTCTTTTCAATTCAGAGGTCTTTTATTTCTTTTTTTACTTATATTTATTCTGGCTAAGATATCCAGTATTATCCTGAATGGGAGTGGTAGAGTGGGCATACTTGTCTTGTTCCTGATCTTAGAGAAAAAATTTTTAGCTTTTCACCATTGAATGTGATGTTAGCTTTGGGTTTCTTATATATGTGCTTTATTATATTGAGGTACATTTCTTCTATAACTAATTATCAAAGTATTTATCATAAAAGGATGTTGTATTTTGTCAAATGTTTTTTTCTTTATCTACTGAGATAATGATATGATTTTTATCCTTTATTTTGTTAATGTGATATATCACATTTATAGATTTGCATATGTTGAATCACTCTTGCTCCCCAGGAATAAATACCATACTTGATCACTGTGTATTATCCTTTTAATGTGCTTTGAATTTGATTTGCTAGCTGAGGATTGTGCATTTATATTCATGAGGAATATTGGCTTATAGTTTTCTTTTCTTTTAATATCTTTACTTGGCTTAGGTATGAGAGTAATCCTGGACTCATAAAATGAATTTGGAAGTTTCCCTCATCATCAGTTTCTGGGAAGAGTTTGAGAAGGATTGGTCTCAATTCTTATTTAAATGTTTGGCAAAATTCACCAATGAAGCCACCTGGTCCTGGGCTTCTCTATACTGAGAGATTTTTAATCACTGATTTAATCTCTATACTCATATTGGTTATTTTTCCATCAATTTGCTATTTCTTTCTGATTCAGTCTTGTTAGATTTCATGTTTCTAGGAATTTATCCATTTCTTCTAGGTTATCCCATCTGATGGCATTTACTTACCCATAGCAGTCTCTTATAATATGTTGTATTGCTGTGTCTTCATCGTTTTATCTTTAGATTTATTATGTGTGCATAACTTACCTAATAAACATTTGCATTATTATGAAAACACACACACACACATACTCATAAACTCACATATATAAATGTTTAAGTGTAGTTAAGAATCGTGTACAATTTTTTTTTAATATATATATTTGGTCCAGTTTCACAAACCCTGCACCACTAAAAAAAATAGTTAGGTAAAATAAATTATTTTATTTTGTATTTTATAAGTTGTTCAAAATTATTCCACATTTTATTTTACCTCACATTTTAGCAATAAATGTACTGTTCGGATTTGCCTAGCTTATTGAGAGAGAACCCAAATGCTTTTCTCATTATGTTACTAATAACATCCACTCCTTAGTCTTTCTTTCCATTGTTTTAACGGTAGTTTAAATGTAGTTCTTCTTTTTAAGTTAGTTATGGTTGAATCCACTGTTGTCCTGATTTATTTAAACTAATTGTTTTCTAGTTCTGCTACATGGCTTGAACTTTTTTTTAACCTAAATCTTTAGAAAGCTTCATCATGTCTTGTAGCTATGCATGTCTCTTCCTTTGATCTTACCCTAGTTTTGCTGGATTACATATTTAAATAATTTCCTCAGAAAAAGGTTTATCCAGAAGTAAATTTTATGTGTTCTTGTTACATAAAACTATACTTATATGGCTCTTGCACTTCAATAATAGTTTGAATATAGATATTTGCGCCCCCATGTTTATTACAGCATTATTCACAGTAGCCAATATATGGAAACAACCCAAGTGTCCATGAAGGAGTGAATGGATAAAGAAAATGTCACATGTGCACACACACACACACACACGCACACACACACACGACGAATGAAAAATAATATACAGTGAAACATTGTTTGGTCTTAAAAAAAGAGAAATCCTGTCACTAACTCGAGACAACATTGATAGATCTGGAGGACGTTTTGCTAAGTCAAGTTGGCTTGACACTGGAAGACAGACAAATACTGCAGATCTCACTTATACGTGGAATCTAAAAAAGTTATACTCATAAAAGTAGAAAGTAGAATGGTGGTTAGCAGGGGATGGAAAAAATAGGGAGATGTTAGTTAAACTACAGATTTTCTGTTACGTGACATAAATTAGTTCTGGAGAGCTGATGTGCAGCATGGTGACCATTGCTAATACTATACTGTATACCTAAAATTTGCTCAGATAGTAATTCTTAAGTGTCTCATCACAAAAAGAAAAGATAACTATGTGAGTCTGTGAATGTGTTAATTAGTTCAATTGGGGTAATCAAACAACAATGCTTATGTATATCAAAGCATCACATTGTAGGACTTAAATATATATTATTTTTATTTATCAATTATACTTTAATAGAGATGGTAAAAAAAAGAGACTTAAGGTCCATCACAACTTTACATATATTCTTAGCATTTTTAAATGAGTATATTACATTTTCTTGAATGTATTATGTGAGAATTATATTGTTACATCTGAAATATTTTGTGTTAACATTTTCAAAAGAAAAAATCAACATGAAATTATGCTGCATAAGTAATGGAGTATTTCTTCAATGATATTATCAGTATTCTTAGGATTTTTTATAGGATATATATAAGGTAAAAGAAACCTGTGCACCTGTAAGTAATTGTCCCAGTAGTGACAAACTAATATAGAAATAAGCAGTTATTTGATAGTCAAAGATGTCACATAATTAATCCAAAGGGCATTAGCATCTTTTGGAAGATCTTATGTTTGGTTCTTTAAATGTCATCCTACCATCGCCCCTATACAGACACACACGAAGAAAAGATAGACTGTATACTTGGTATTTAACACTCAAATGAAGCAACCTTTTTCTCATCTAAGTATTTTGTGTTTTATAGATGTTTTAGACACATCTGTGAAGTCTCTATTCAATGTACATAAGGCACAATTAATTCAAACATATCTGATACTTCTAAAGCACTAAAAAATAAATAGTAGAGAAAAATAATTTAATTTTAATTATATTTAACTGTATTTCTTAACAGTATTTGGCAAAAATTTAAGAAGTGCTATTTTTCAAACTCCTATTTCCCTGCCCTTTATACTCCCTCTCCTGCCCTCCGCCACAGGTCAGCTTTTCTTCTTTGGAATAGCAGAACTGCATTCATTCTTCAGGCCCTTACCTAATCAATTAAAAAGAAGTTTTCTTTTGACAAAAGAGTCTCCAAAATAAGTTTTAAAGTAAGAACACAAATATAATTTCATTTTACAGTATATTCACTCCAGATTCTTTGGACAGAACATCTTCCTCTTAAGTTTATTAAGATCATCCATATCCCTCTTAGATGGTTGTTTCCTTGATATTTCTACTCCATCTATTAAATTTTCATGGAGAGATTACGTTTGAAATTTAAAAATCAGGCTATCTTCTGGAATCAAGAGAGGAAGCAGAATAAATTAATGAATGTGCCTGTTCATTTCATTCTGATAGATACTTCTGTTTTCAGCTTAAATTAAGTAACAGGAAAATTTAGCAAAAAGGCAGAATGTAGAAATGGTAGAGCTGCAAAATGTCTCCCAGTTCAGGTCATCACTGTATGGATTCATTGTTTGGTATGAAAAGATTTGCCAACACAGAAAGTATTCATTCATATGTAAGCACACAGACACATAAAAAACACATTCAAAAGCCATATAAGAATGCCTTCCTGCTGCTATGGCTTAACTTCAGTAGTTTTTAACATCAAGAATTGACTGAAAGAAGCTTCATAAGAATGAAAAGAAGATAGTTAGAGATAGAGATAGATAAGATGTTGAAGTCTCATTAGGTTGCCGATGGGATATATTTGAAAGCAGACAAAATATAAGAGATAGTCTTGCATCTTCATGTGTATATCTGGAATGCACTTGAGGTTTACCTTTATGCTTGCCATATTATATTTTGCAATTCTTGATATTTCAAACCATAAAGCCAGTTTTAATCCTGGGCTTCCCTTATTTAACATTTTGGGGCAGTAAACTTAAAGGAAAATATTTGATAAAAAAAGTATTTTACCAAGACTCATTTCCGACAGTTTAGTAAAATTGAAAACACAGTTTTATGATTCAAAATACTTAAAAAAATTTAATTGGAATTTTTCATAAGAAAAAAATATTCATATTTCTCCCATTTACCTTACTAATAGATCACTATATTGTTTTATGTGGCAATAGAATCATTTAAATAGCCATCTTTCAGTTCCAGCTCTGAAACATGTCTCCAATAAGGTGTAAGCTGAAGTTACAGGTCAGCGCTTAGGATGGCTCCTTTCAGGATCTACTAAGCTAAAATATGTGTCTTTTTGCCCTCCTCCTTTTCTACATTCTGCTTCCTGGAACCTGTAAAGGCTGTAACTGAAGTAGCAATGTTCCGTATACCTTGAAGGTGGAAGCCATTGGCTAAAACTATAAAACCAGACAAGCTCCTGGGACTTTGATGACCACAAAGCTGCCAAAACAGCCCTGGACTTCCTATCTCAATCTCACTTGAGTCATTTTCTTTATATATCTATCATCTCTCTCTCTCTCTCTCTCTCTCTCTCTCTCTCTCTCTCTCTCATGTATCTATCTATCTATCTATCTATCTATCTATCTATCTATCTATCTATCTGTCTATCATCTATCTATCATCTGTCTCTGTCATCTATCATCTATCTATCATCTACTTTTCATTATTATTATTATTATTATTATTATTATTATTATTCTGTGTTATTTACATTTGCACCTCATCTAACTTTTGGAAACAATCTTGATGAGGACAACATAACACAGTACACTTTTTTACAGAGTAATTTCATAATTTTAGTTGATGATTTTTATTGACTATTTTGTATGAATCTATCAATCCAAGTGCATGGTGTTCTGCCTAGTCACACAGAATGTTTCTGATTGAGGTTTGTTTGGGATGGATAAACATATTTTTAACATGTTTATTAAATACAAGGTCATTTAGAAGATCGAGTGGTCATATAAGAGAAAAATATGTACCATAAATATTTTTATTTAAAGTAGATTATATTTGGTTTTCAAGAAGGCAAATATGCTGTTTCTTCTTTATAATCTACCTGAAATATCCTTTCCTTTTTTTAAGTTACTGTGATTTCATCCTCTTTGTGCTTTCTATTGTTGAAATAGTTTCTTCTTCTATTTCCCCAAAGCTCTTTGATTCTTTAATAATTTCCTAGATTATAGTAGCCCATTCTAAGCTTCAAATACTCTAAAAACAACTCTGTTACTGTAGTTCCCCCTTATCCATGGGGTGTAAGTTCCAAGACTCTCAGTGGTTACCTGATACCATAAATAGTACTAAATCCTATATATACTGTGCTTTTTTCCTATACATACATACCTATGATAAAGTTTAATTTATAATTTAGTCAAAGAAAGATATTAACAACAGTAATAATAAAATAGAACAATTATAACAATATGCTATACTATCAGTTATATGAATGTGGTCTCTCTCAAAATATCTTATTGGACTGTACTCATATTTTCACTTAAAGCACTTTACAGCTTCTCTTTGGCATATCTGCATTGCCAGCATCACCACTCTTTCACTTGGAGGCCATTATTAAGTAAAATAAGAATTACTTGAACACAAATGTCAATATACCATGACAGTCACTCTGATAACTAAGATAGCTAGTAAGTGACTAATAGGTGGGCAGCGTATACAGCAAGACAAAAAGCTATAATTCATGTTCTGAGTAGGACAGAGTGGGACAGTGTGACATTTTTCTCATGCTACTCAGGACTGCACACAATTTAAAACTTATCAATCATTTATTTCTGAATTTTTTTATTTAATATTTTGGAACATGATTGACCATGAGTAACTGAAACAAATGAATACAAAATTATGGAAAAAGAAGAACTACTGTATAGCATTTTTCACACAGGGGTTATGAATCTGGATCCAGACTGGTTGGAATCTGAGTTCCTCTACATGTAAAATAAATGGGGCAAATTACTTATCTTCTATGTGCTCTAATTTTCTCATGTGTAAAATGGGAATAAAAATAATATCTATCTGTTATTAACATGTAAGTTATTACACATAAGTAGCATAAAGCAGTATCTGACAAATATGCTAAAATAAATATTAGCTCTTTCTTATAGATCATTGTCATATTATATATTGGAGATGACATCCAGTCAACTGATTTGCTTGATTAAACAAAACTCCTCACATTAAACATACTAATTGATGCCCACAAAAATATCTACTACATAGTTTATCATCCAAACAGAGAAACTTTTATGAGTGAAAGTCTATTCTATCAATAATTACAACCAGACAGCAGTTAATAAACAGAGGATGTTTATCCTATTATTAGGCCATTCTGTTATAAACTCATTACTTCTGCACATGTTGACTTTTAATTAATATACCTGCAGATATTTACTCAAAGTTTTATCTACTATTTCTTTATCTCAAGCTCAGAGTACAGCATTCACTTCTTAATTTTCAAAATATTCTTCTGTCATCAGAATGCTATTTCAAAAATGTAAATTTGATAATACTTTTCCATGTTAAAACTGCTTCGGCAGTTTCTCTGTTCTTCATACTCTTCCCCATGACTCTCGTGGCCTGGTATAGAGAATGTACTTCATCAATATCATCATAGATTGTTCTCTATCATCATCATCATTGTCATTGTCATTGATTATTTTCCATGTACCAAGACTTATGCTGAATATTTTATGTGGAATTTCCCTTTTAGTCCTCACAAAACCTAGGTGAGTATTTTTATTTCCCCATTTATGCAATGGAGAAACTGAGATTGAGTGGTTAGACTACTTGCCTAATTTTATAACAACTTTTGAGAAGTAGAATTCAATTTCAAACCTGATAGTCTAATACCGGAGCTCTTGCCATTTAACCTTGTTGTATGGCCTTCATTATAAATGTGTTTATTAAAAGAAAAAAATGAGCAACTATATGATTGAATAAGTGCTTTATTCCATCTTTCCAATTATATCTCAGCCTCATGTCCTGCCACTCACATCCATTATTGTATAGAATCCAGCCGTTCTGATCTGACATTCATTGCACTGAAATGTCTATTTTGCTTCTGAACTTTTATACATGTTGGGCCCTCTTCTGAATCATTTTTCCTGTTTCGATTTGCTTGAATGATACCTCATCATCAGTGAAGGAACTGATTTGACAACACTTATTCTATTACACTTTTCATCATCTAGTCTACTTTTATTAGATGCCCCATTCTTGACATGATATTGATCACATTGTATATTAAATGTCAATTTACATGTCTCAGTCTCCCACCAAATTGTAGGTACTATGAAGACTACAGTGTCTACTTTGCCTACCACTGAATTACTAGTATACCTGCACATAATAGATACTTGAGAATGTGAAAAAAAAAAAACTGCACCAGATGGACTTAAACAAGCAAGGAAGCATATTCAAGACTACTGAAAAAAGGGGAAAGATATTGAACTTAACTCTGCTGAAATACGAGGTGGGAGATTATAATAAGAGGTGATATGACTTAGTGTAAAAATACTAGAGGATGTTAAATGAGAGCTTGGTCAGTGTGGTTAGGTCACCTGTGTTTGTTAAGAGTGCTTATTAAAATTAGGCTCGTACACTCACATAGAGACTAACAGATAGAGACACTATCTTTCTTGATGTTTATATGTCAAAGAAATGACTCTCAAATCCTTGAGAAAGACATTCCTGGATTGTAAAACTGGAGAGGTTGGGAGAAGATTTATATCTCAAAGGAAAGAGAAATAATTTACAATTGGAAGGTTAAAGTAAACATTCTAAAAAAAGAGAGATCAAGACCTAGATTCAGAAGAAATATGTCTGAAGTTTAATCAAGCTGAGGAGAATTGTAAGGCCATCTTAAGATCTATTTGTTGATTTAATAAATAATTAACCAGAAAATTTGAGCACTCCATTATATACTAAAAAACTCTTGATATGTAGTGATTAAGAGCTATCACATTGTTACTTTGGGGGCGATCTAAATTTGTCATTGCCTCGGTGGCACTGAGGAGACCTCGGTTCTTTCTGCTGACACAGTGAAGAATTACAGATCAGCAAAATTTAGGAAATATATGGTTTATTAAAGCTTGTTTCAAGAGAAAAACAGGCTACACCAGAGTTGGCTGCAGCCACTTAAATTCAGGAAATAAACATTATATTGGTCCTTAATGAGTGTTACAGGGATGGTGCTAGATGACTGGCACATTAGATCATTTGATTGACATTTGGCTATTACATAACTCTTTGTCTACTGAGCATACATTACCCAGAATTCAATCTGTTCTAATTAGATTCATGAACTTCCAGGCATATGTTTGATATTATAATGATGATATTATGAGGCTAATGTCAAGCAAGGACAGTGTGTGTACTAACTGCACAGATGTTTGTGACTGGCCTAAACCAGTGGCTATTTTGCGTTTTTTTACTTCCTTGTATTTTAGGATGTAAGGATATTTTTACCTGCAAAACGGGAGTTTCTGGGAGGTCTTAAGGGTGGTCCCTGGGTTGGGCCTGCATTCTCTAGTCACTCATGTCTACCTAACTGCCTAACAATATGGCTTTGTATTTTTATAATTTAAATAAAGTGTTGAACAATATACATATGACATTTGGCTTTTTAAAAATTCAAACTAATTGTTCTGATTATATTTCATATTTTTCTAATGCATAAAAATAAACTAACATAATATGTCACTTGACAAGTAGAGTTTAATGTTTTAATTGAACATTTTAGTTCTCCATTTAATGACACTTCTAAGTAATTACTAATGACATTAAAGTGCATTGTATGTAAATAACAATATAAACATAGTAGGTTGATAGAGCAGAAATAATAATTGTATTGCCTGCTAACTAACATTCTTACATATTTTAATCATATTTAAAGTTGCTTAAATTATTGTGGCTCCAAAGGACATATATACCCAATCTAATTAAACCTATGTAATTTTAAAGAAGGTAAGTTTAGTAGCTATATTGCTCGGTGTCATTGAATGTTATCGGTAATATTTTCAAAGTATTTTTGCTTACTTTTTTTACGTATTTAGAATCCTATGAATAGCTTCATATATAGCACAGCAGTTAATTTAGCTAAATCTCTTATATTGTACATTCTATAAATTATAATTTCTTTTTCCTTCCCAATATCACCCTTGCCTTTCCCAATTCTTGATGCTCAATCATCATGCATGTCTATGGAAGTTACTCCCAAAATAGAATTTCATTAACTCAACCATAGCCATAGTTGAATTTCTATGGTAATAAATTCATTGGGCAGAAATTTTGCAAAGATTGGGAGGAGGAGGAAGGGTAAATGCTATCTACATTTGAAAGGACTAAATTTACAAATCAGTACTCTTTAATGAAATTTTTTCTCCTTAACTAACTGGGGGTTTATTTGCATGCATTCTAAGTGGCAGTGTCATGGGAAACTAAGATTTTTGTCATTTTGGTTTAACACAGACTCACCCAGACAGCACAGCCCTGATTTTGCATGAGAACTATCAACAGAACCTAAAATGTGAGTCCTGTTGATTCGTGCTATTGAATTCCACTATGCTATATAGCTGACCTAGTGACATGACCTGGACTTTATTATGATATATAATAAAAGACTTGATTAAATGTAATTGTAGACCATAAGAAATGCAGGAAGTGAAAAATAATGTCTGTTTTATTGTCCAGTTTGAAAGAATTCTAGTAATTGATAGATACTTAACTTAGAAGAAGATAATACATTTGTGCTATTTGTTGATATTCAGTTTAAAACATAGTTTTATATAATTTGATATTCCAATTTAGTTATGGTTGATAAAATATATAAATAAGATCCCTTGCAAGTAAACATTTCCATGTTGTTTTGTACATAATTCATTTTTTAAAATCTTTTCTATGACCAGTATTCCTAAATACTTAGAGCATATATTTACCATCTCAATTTTTTTTTTTAATGAAATAAGTAGTTGGTTAAAGATAAAAGCTTCATACACCTTTCTTGTTCTGTTATAAATCTGTTTGTCAGCTGCTAATTGTTGGCATCTCTTCTCCCTATTTGACCTCTGAGCAACTGTCTTTGATAACCTGCTGTTTTGTTCTGAACTTTGCCATGGCTACAAGTACTCTGGGGTATCAGAACTGTCAAAAATAAACATAAAAGAGCAAAAGGCACAGAGCTTATGAAAGTTAGAGACAACATAGGCTTAGTATCAACTGATGAATTTTCCACTGGCAGATAGTTTGCACTTTATCCTATTTGCTGTCATAGTACCTGAAATAATAAGAAGACTTTCCCCTCCAGTAATGGATGATGGGGGCTGTTTGCTTTGTGAGAAACTGCCAAGGCAACATACCATGTGGCTTTATCTTTGAAAGTGAGAGTGAAACAAGCTTTCCTGGTTTCAGATAAGTGACTTAGAAGGAATTCTATTCAGATGTACCTGTCATTAATTTATCTGAAGGTTTTGTGATTCATACATACTGTTCTGTGTGCAATGAAGCATTAAATTGGTTTCCTCTGGGAGCAGGTCATATTCAGGGGTCCTCAGATCTACGCTGTGTGATGGTGCATGCTTGAGTCATATGGCCTCTTGCTACTGAATTTCCATCCGTTAGAAGACAGGTAACTTGAATGTATGTGAGACGATCTCTTGGAACATTTCAACAGCAAAGAGGTTAACAAAACTTAACCATTTATTAGTATACAAGTATTTTTAACAAAAAGTTAATCAATACTTCTGCTGGTAGCACAGTCATTTATTCTGATAAGTAGTTATAGATATGTTTCCCAATAATGGTCTAGCTCTTGAATAATAAATTTTGTGGGGTTTTTTTTGTCTATTTAAAAAAAAAGATATGTGCTTAAGTACATTAATTTATACTGAAAAAAATTCAGAGCTGATATGAAACAGGTCTCACCAAAGAAAATGCTTTGGAAAATATATTTCAAATTTCAATATAGTTTTCTACTGTGGACATATCACTTTAATACTCTATGTAGTTTGAGAGAAAATGGCAAACCTTGGAAAATGAGA
>CM053503.1:67883835-67895653 GCA_028627145.1 Eidolon dupreanum | reverse complement strand
AAAAAAAAAAAAAGAAAAGATTAAAACAGAACCAGTTCATGTAACTGAAAAAAAATACCATTATACCATATGCAAAGTACACATAATTAGGCATATTTCTGCCTTCTTCTCTCCATTCTATTTTTTTCATAGAGAATAAAAAATTTCTAAATTTCTCATTTCCATACCTTTATTAAAATTTATACCTCGCTATGAGGCATTTTCTTTTTTCTTTTTTTATTTAGAAAAACTATTTAAAAACAGACTAAATTTATATTATTTTTAAAGTAATTCAAGCAAAGAACCATTTTGTTAAAGACATTTAAAGGATTTAACAAGTATTTTGTTGTACAGAATGAAATGATATTTTTAACAATTAATTATATTATGAATTTTCCTCTGTTCTTTACATGAGTAACTACCCACTTTCCAGAATCTGCTTAAATAGCTTAAATGTTATCACTTCAAAAAGTATTTTCTAACCACCTTTTATAGATTGCTTAGACCTCATAGCATTTACCATACTTTTAAGCATTTTACATATATATGTATATATATATATGTATGTATGAAAGAATCAACTTGTTTATCAGTGTGTTTCTTCTACAAAAACTTAAGCAGAATGTCCAGTGCCTAGCATAGTACCTGAAGCATAATAAATAGTCAACAAAATTTGCTGAGAGAATAAAATAGGATAATGAAAACAAAATAATTTCATAATTAAGAACATAAGTATAATGTGTCTATTAAATACATAGTACCAAAAGTTATATAATTTTCAGTTTATTTAACAAAATAATTGCAAATACACACTGCATACAAATAGAGGAGTTAGCAAGCTTCACACTTCAGTACTTTTCTCACTACACAACTAAAGCCTACCAAAACATAATAAGTGCTATGGAATACATGACTATTGCCTAAGGAATTAGAAATTTTTTTTGTGGATATGTTTTTAAATAATTTAAAGAAAAACACAAAAAATACATAATTATTAAAAATATTTATTTCACAAACATTTATTGAGAGTTGACTGTGTAAAACTGTAAAGTCTATAGGGAATTTACAGTTATAAATTGTTTTAACTTTCACCTGATGAAATCAATATATAGTAAAAAAATTCAATATACACTTTTAACAAATACAGTAGATCTTTACTATAAAACAGAAGTCAAAAATATTAATAGTATTTAGCAGAACTAGAGTGCATTTTCAGATATAGGAAATAGCAACAGCACATTGCTGAGTAATTTGATACTAAGCTTTAAAGAAACTGAAGGACTTCTTAGCATAGGGATTGGCACAAGAAAGACATGAAGTTTTTTAGAAAGAATCAGTTGCTTATTTCAACAGGTATATCATTAACTGTAGGAGGATACATTATGCTTGGCAGATACTATGGATAGAAATTATATTCAAAAGTAGATTAGGACAAAATTGTGGAAGATTTTGCACTAGTCAAGGACTTAGGATTCTGTTGGAATGTAGCTCTGCCCCTGAAAATGTCTAATCTCTTCTTGTTTCAGAAGCATAGAAAATAAGAATGTGGTTATTTTGAATAATAGTCCAGAAAAATATGGTACTAGAGATACTATAGTTATTTTCTTTTTGTGTGTGCTATATACATGCATATATACATACACATGCATTCATCCCACACACACGTGTATGTGTTAGGTATATGTGTATGACTTAGTATGGTTTTATTTTACAAAATAGATGAGAGGAGGAATCAGTGTGAATTTGTATAGAAACTATTAAGGACTTTGAAACTACATCTATCTTTTTTTCCAGCTATAAAAAATGATCATGTCATAATGGGAAAATATATATCTTTGTTTTTCCTTCTACCTTGGCAGGGCAGGATGTGGGGAGAGACTGGTTCTGATTTGAGTACATTGCCCCATGAATAAAATATTCTCAAGAGTTTACTTGTATAATGGAAAGGTGAGAGGCGAATAGCCTGAGTAAATACGGTTCATGCTAAAATAAATACCAAAATACTCTTCTGGGATAACAGACACAACTGTTAAAACCACGTCCCTATTCTTGTATGTGTCCTCCCAATATGCTTATACTTACCTTGAGTACCTTAGAGTATAACTTTCATGCTCTTTATTTAAAAAGTGCATGTTGAAATCTCCATTATATTAATTGTTTTAATGGAACTAGTGAAGAGTTAATTAATCATGAATACATAGACAAAGAAATTTTAGGGACAATTTCTTGGCAGAGAACAATTAGGTTGAAATGTCATTTTTAGCAGTGCATTAGGAATGTGCCAATTAAAGTACAGTTAAAGTCTTTAGAAATATGAGCTCTTAGTTATTTTGTTTTTTAACAATAAGAAACAGAGACTAAGAACTTAGTACTTGGGTGTAAATATGCTTTTTAACTTTCTAAAACCAGACATTTTTTAAAAATTCTACTTGCTGCTAATTCCTTTTGTTGCCTGTGTTTTCCATGATGACAAATTTAAAGCACAGAGGGATGCTGACTGGATTGAAAGGTCATATCAGTTTGTTAAAAGCTTTGTCAAGACTCTGGCCTTTGTATCTTAATGGAATGTCAAGAATTGTCTCATGCTTTCCTTCTCACACAATACTATATCATAGGATCAGTTCTACAGAAGGTAAAATAGTTTCTTTTGGCATTTGTTTGCCATGCTTTCTTTATCAGCCTTATAATTTTATGTTTCTTGTGTCTAGAATGCATATTATTATAAATATTATTCTATTTTTAAATAAACTTAGAAATCAAACATACTGCTTGGCAAATCAAGTAGTAAATTTGTCCATTTAAATCTTGTTTATACATCTATTGTCAATATGTATTGTTCTTATTTAGTAAAGACATTGTTAACTCAATAAAGTTAAGAATAGACAACCAATCCTTTTGAGAAACATCTTGACAATTTTCATCCTTCTAGCCTTTTATTCTGAGCTCTAAATATGTTGAATGAACTTGTTCAGGCTTTCCTTAGTGCCTTCCTCTCTTATTCTTCCAAAATTTCACATGCATTGTTATTATTTTTAGCTGGAGTAGTCTTTCTCCATTCCCTATCATTCTTTTATTACTTGGTTTTAATTTTTTAATGACTCTATTAGAAGTTATCTTTTCTGAGGAACTTGTCCTAAACTACTGAGCCACTGCCTCCTGTTTGTACCTTGAAATTTTCTCTAATGTAACAAGTTTCAGACTACAGACAGTGCTCATTTATTTGTCTATTTTTCTAAAAAACTGTATATTCAGTAGAGAGTATAGCACCTGGTACATAGACCCTCTATTAGAATCCCATTGCAGTAATTTTGACTCATGTCATTCCATTTTTGTGATAATAAAGGTATAGTATCATATAAACAACAAACATTTAAAAAGCCAAATTTCAGGTAAAGGTGGTAGACTGAACACTTACCTCTGCCTTGTCACATCCACTAAAACAACACTAAAGAGTGTTTTGTTTTTATTTCAAACACAAAGTAATAATATAATTGACATCACACTGCAGAGTTTCAACATTTGAATTATCGAATTAAGAAAAAAGAGAAATAAAATGGATGAGGGAATCACCAGTGAAATAATTCAATATAGTTTTCCAGAACTAAAAAGCATAATTTTCCAAACTATAAGGCCCACTATGTACTTAGTACAGTAAATGAAAAAAAAGTGAGGCTTCTCACTGTAAAATTTCAGGACTATAGCTATTACTGCAAACTTCCAGGGATGAAGGCAGACAGGTGCAAAATACTGGAAACCAGAAAGAATTGGAATTTTTGAACTGAACTTGTTTTCTATCAAATTCAGATACTTTCACAAACCATAAGCTTGAAGAGCAAAGAGATCTATAGAAATTTAGAAAGTAAATGTTCTTCAGGGAAAGAACAAGTTAATGAATAAAATCTAGGAAATATCCAGCTCTACAAATATTAAGATGTACAATACCAAAGATCAATTTGTGCTCTGTTAAGAACTATAACTATGATTAGTCAAAAATTTCTGAGAAGTATTAGTCAAATGTAAGCATAGATTAAATACCACTTTAGATAATCAAGGTGTCAAAACATTAATTTTCATGCATCCTTTCTCAGAAACATATTAGAAAATATTCTCTACGAAAACAAGAGAGCATGCCAAAATACACACACACACACACACACACACACACACACACACACACGAAATGAGAACTTTACATGAGAGGCAACAGATACCCACAGGATAATAGTGTAGGGAAAACCAGGATAACAGCTGCGTGCCAGAGAACAAGCCAAATGTGAGCATATCAGAAGGCTCTGTGAGAAATATCTCCAGAAAGAGAAAACTGATAGACTATTTACTCTGTTTGATTAGTTTGAGAAGCGATTTAGACAGCTAGTAGAGTTTAGGATGAAAAAATAGTAAGAACTAAAAGAAGTCCAAGTAAAGTTACTGCTTGGAAAAATCAAAAGAGATACTTAAAATATGAAAACAAACCTACATTGACCATAGAATTATGATGTAAACAACATTTGCATAGTTAAAATTTGGATTTCTATTTTGCTTATACCAGAATAAAATTAAATTAGGAGGAAATAGTTGTAGCAAGTTTGTGCATGTACAGTTAAGGTAGGAGGAAGAAAAGAGTATTAAATTCTCAACTCTCCTAGCGAATAGTCAATATATGGTACCTAAAATTGAAAATAAAATGGAACAAGAAGTAACATTAAGACAGTAATGACACAGGTTGAAAGAATTTGCAGGGCTAGGGGAAAGAAAATGAAAAATTGCAAGGTGACTGCTGTTTTTGTAAGTAAAATAAAATGAGCAAACTATTTCAAAGTAAACACTCAAGAAATGATCTTGATTACTACTGTAATTTCTGCTAAATGGAATAATTATCAATACCATATTTAAACATACTTTACAAAATCATACATGCAAATACAAAACGCAAAAAATGTATACATGCATACAATTGAGCCTAATTAAAAAGTTTTTGAAGTGTTATTTAACCACTGATATTCATTCTTTACTTGATTATATCTATGTATATATGTGCATGTGTATATACATATGTATATATATACTAAGTACATACATATATGAATGATGATAGACATAGAGATATTGATCTGGTCATAGAGATAAGCATGGAGAATAACATACATATTAATACAATAATATAATGAGTATTAAAAGCAACAATTAAACATTTTGTTATTAAACATCAACATGTTTAGGTACTACTGGATAATATAATAATAATAATAATAAACAATGGTTAGTTTCATTGAGTATTTTTTATGTACCAGAGTTCCTCTATATGGATTATCTCATTTAATCCTCAGAGTAACTCTGAGTATGCATGATTATTTTCCCTTATGTTTAAGATTAAAAAAAAAAACAAAAAACAAAAAAAAAAACATTATGACTTTCAGCTATGTTGTTCAGTCTGTGGAGAGGTAAGCATTTTGATAAATATTATCTGCTCAGTCACCATCCCATCTTATACAGTTTCTAAGAACAGCATGGAAGATGTGAGATCTGTCTTCGAAAAAAATGACAACTAAGCAAGTGGCCTGCCTGGCTTTATTTTAGAACATGGATAATCAGAAGCTGGCTTTAGAAAGGCTTTCAAATAAATATATCTTTTCAAATGTGTAATATATTGTGTGTAATCTGTTGTTAAGTAACTGTCTTTGTAGGCCTTCTTATAGCATAATTAGCTTCATTATCTGGGGATATATTTAAAAGTGCATCATTCAGAGTATTTAAATATGCAAGTACGATTGCTCATTTAAAATATATGTAAATGTGCACACACATACACGTGCACACATTTTCTCCTAAGTTCCAGAGAAATGTCAGGAACATTGTTATGCCGTAAAATTGTAACTAGAAATTTCTCAGTAAATCTCCAGAAATATCTTCAGAGAAAGCCAAGACCTTTTTGGACTTTTCTCATGATGAATGTTCCAAATTCAACCTTACTTCTCTAAATCTTGGCATTTATTACTCATATCAAATGCATTCTTTAAAGTGGTGATCATGAGTGTTATAAAGGATTTTACTAGGTGTCCTTGATCCTTAAGTTTCAAAACAGCTGCATGAATTGCTGAGATGAAGATCAAGAATTTTGAAAAAAATGTTGCAGCACCTACTAGAATAGTCTGCAGCACAGATATATACAGGTTCCAGAAAGATCTTCCTGTAATTACAGGTTACCCTCATTAAATGGATGGTGATGTAGGAAATATTATTCAAAGAAAAAAACAAAAAATAGTCCTAAATATTATCCACAACTGCCACCTGCAGGACCTCCCCCACAGATATTAAAATCTTGTGGAAATTTTCTTTCCTAGTCCTTTTCACCTCTTCCTTCTATAGCACTGAGCCCTAAATCAATAGATGACTAAAAGTGAAAATATCTTTAATTTCAACAAACCAGTTAGAGAAGGTAGCAAATGAACAACTTGCAGAAAAATAACCTCCCCCTTTACTTGTTGTAAATTTTCTACACCTTACGTATCCATGGTGACATTTTATGGTCAGTTTACAGCATGGGGCATCCCAGAACCTTAAGGTGATTGTAAAATGTTTTAAAAGAATAGTGATAGTTAAAGCATGTATTACAGTCTCTTCATTTTAGAAGTTTGAAAAAAAGTTGAAGTACTTGCATGTTTGTATCTCAGTGTACTTATATAACTGATCATAATCATTTTAATGACATGTTCTAGTTACGTTAGGGCAAAAAAAAAATGGGAGCTTGAGCCAGTGTTCTGATATTTGATACAGTCATATAAAAATACTTCCTGACATCAAAATACAATTTGTCTATCTCATCCTCCTTAGCTACCTTACTAGAATACTGTTGTTGTTTAAGGGGGAAGGAAGCAAGGCTCTTTTAGAGCGATTATTGTTAATTAAAATATTTTGACTTTAATTGTTAACTATTTTTATTTCTCATTGTTTATATTCTGTTGGATTTTTTTTTATTTGAACAAGGAAAACTTGTATATTTACACATTACCAGAGATGTAAAAATTCAAGTGGTTTTGTAGATTTTTTAAAATGATTGAATTTGTTCTGCAAACATAACAGTTTTCTTCTGTGGCATAATTACCCATGTGTATTTACAAGTTTAAAAAGTCACTTAGTAGTTTCATCTACCTTTTCTGTAATACAAATTTTATCATTTTATTATAAAATATAATGATTTTAAAGCTTTATGATTCTTTTCTTCTGCTGAGTGACTGGGTAGGAAATAAAACTAATATTTATTGGCTGCTTACTATAAAAAATATATGGCTTATTTTATTTAATTATCTAAAAACATTTTGTAAAAGAAAATATGATCCTTATTTTTATAAATGATAAGCAGACTCATATAGGTAATATATTTTGCTCAATGTCACACAGCCAATTGTAGAGTCAAGGTGATTTTCCTCACTTCAAAGCTCATGCCATGCTCACCACATCATTCTGACATGAAGAATGTAATCTCCCTGAAGGTAATGAAATAAAAAGAACTACACAGAGAGTCCTGTGTCAGGCACTCATTTTATTGCTTTTAATAGAGTACCTCCATTAGATCCTTTTACTTTACTCACTTTACAAATAAATAAACTGAGCTATAAAGAGATTTGGATTTGCCTAGGACCAAAGTCAAAATAGTAAAGTCAAGACTGAACCACACGCCTTTTTAATTGCACAGTTAGAACTGGAAATTTTTGCCACTATTCCATTGTTTAGACAAGAAAGAGAATCAATACATAGCTATCTGAAGCAAAAAAACAACCTTTTATAATTTTCAGTATTAGCAGTTACTATGAACTAAATTATATTAGAGATAATCAAATCTAAATTATCAACAAAATAAATATCTGTGTTAAATGTCTACCTACGTCAAATAAACATGCATGGTATTGATCTGATGGCTTCGAATGTTATTCACGCTTGTGTAAAGCATCAGTGAAGTTGGCAACATTTATATTAAATAATCTGCTTCTAAACATCTACTAAAGGTCAGAAAACTTGACATATATTTTGTAACACATATTAGAATAGCTGAAATAATTCTACAACTCTCATTTGGAATGGAACATGTCTTTTAATACTGTATGGCTGAATAAATCATTAGGAAGTGATTCTTTAAGAAAAACAAACAATTGACATTAGATTTCTGAGATTTCTATCTAAGTGGTTTTAATAAGCTATATCCCTTGAGAATGATATAAACCAAGCAGACATCCAGACATAAATCTTGGGCAGAGAGCAAATGTTTCTGGAAAAGAAATATTGACTGTTTTCCTAATTTTCTTTGCACAGGTAGAAAAAAAAAACAGCCTTGTTTCTTTATGGATTTGTTATCAAAGTATTTGTATTCTTATCACTTTACCTCCTAAAACAAAATTAAAGTATTCTAAATGGCACAATTACTCTGTTGTTCATATAATTTTCCCTTTAGAATTCACACTTAATAAAGTGGCATATTTGAAATATGTTCTAATTACTCCTGGGTTAAAATTACATGTTTAGCAATAATGTCAACAACTTAAAGTAATTAAAACAGAAAAGGAAATAAAGAAATATATCAAAATCAAACAAAAAATAAAGCGAAATAAATTTTACTAAATGAATAACTAAAATGCACAAAAAAGATAAAAGATATGTAAGAATATGGAAATATGTATTATAAGCAATACCATGATGCAACTAAGAACACTTGTAGTTCCTGATACAATGTAACATATATTTTGTTAACATGTAGATGGATCACATAGAATCATCAACCACTCTTTGAGATCCATGAGAACCTGCAGAAATTTGCGAGATAGATAATTGAAATAAAGAAGTAATATGTAACCAACCTTAGAAGAGAGAACTGTATTTTGTTTTTAATAATGGAGGTTTAACTTGCTAGTTAAGAGGCTATCATTGAGTTTATGACAATATGCTTGATTTACGTTATTGCATTCAGTTAAAAGGAAGGAAATTATGCCTCCATTGATAAATCAACTAAAGAATAAAAGTCCAATTTTTATTCCCAGTTTTCTTTTGGTTACATAAGTAATTTAACATTGTCACCTTTTGAATACTACCTTTTATCTTGTACTGATTTCTTTATTTTATAACCCTGAATGATTCTTGGGAGTGAAACTATGTTGATTCATTTAGTCTAATATGTAATATTTAGAAGCTTTAGTAATTTTTTATTTTAAATATCAAATTGGTATAAAAGAGATTGCGGAAAGCATTAATTTTATTGGGACATTATTCAATCAATAAACATGAGCATGAACACTTATTTTTATAATTTTCATGACTAATACACAGAAAAAGAAGATATATTGTAAATTTAGTTATTTTTTACTATCATAGTTATGCTTTTTTCATTGCTGTGAAATTCTTTTGAGTAATGACATGAAACACAAGATCTATAAGGACAATACTATACTTTTCTTAAACTATATTAACTGTTATCATTGTTTCACATAATGTTTTCTTTGCCAATTACATATTAAAAACTGCCTTATTAATTTTATGATCCTAAAAGGCTATTGGTTCTTTTCATTTTGTCATTTCTTTCATTTTCTTTTAGAAAATAAGCATGGAATATATTAAAACTCTACTCTTTTTTCAAGTGTATTTACAACTATGATATACACAAATAGCATCTATAATTAGTTAACTTTTCAAATCTTTCATATTCTTGAATTATGGTTGTTTTAGAGTTGATTTCTTTGTTATTTAAATGGAAGAAACTGACTAAAACAAAACATGTTATAAAAAGCAAGGTTTTAAAGCTGATAAACAGTCAAATCATCTACAATCCAGAAAATCATGACTATGTATATTGTTTTTCTGCTTATACATACAAATTAACATATAAACATACATAATTTATCAAGATTTGATGGCTAGATACAATATTAAGCGATTTTTTATGTAATATAGTTTATCTTAGTGACAAAGATTGCATAATATATTCTTTGAAGTAGTTAATATTATTATTCCCATTTTAGAGATAAGGACATTGAGATATAGGTAAAGTAACTTGCTCAAGATCATATAGCTACCAGGAGACAGATTTGGAGTTTGGTGTGAGAGTCTGATAAAAAATCTGAACTCTTACATTTCCCAACTGATAGATAATGCATATTTACAATTTGAATTGGTAAACAGATTTTCACTAAAAATTTTAGAACCAACAGTTTGAACCCGTTTGTGATATGTTAAGGGGTTATCTAATCAAAGTGAATTACTGGGCTTATTTTTATTGGAGGAAGAGATACATTTTTGCCTTCACTTAGAGCTGAAAACCTTCATAGAAACATAAAGATGAAGGAACATGAAGATTAATAAGTTTCACCTTTGATAATTCAGTACTTTAACTTCTCTAATAATATTGATATTGGGCCATGCAACTTCTTGCTATTAATCTTTTGCTTATCATGGACTATCATACTGTTTCTCAATTTATCATGTCAGAGTTGATAGCAGATACCAAAATTTTGTTTTAATAATTCTATACTTTCTTATTTACCATGTTTTTTCTCTTCTTTTATTATTTCCTCAATAAATATCACCAGAAAAAGAAATACTTGGAATTGTCTTTTTATATGAAATTATATGTTCATCTATCTGTTGTATTTTCATGTTTGGTATATTCTAAATGTTGTAAACATCCTACAACAATAATGAAAGCATAATCATATTAAATGAAATATAAACTTTCTGATCTCAAAATCCTTTATAAACAGAAACAGACAGATACCATGGCCTAGAGAAAGATTCTTCTCAGTCCAAAGGGGCCATAGAATGGGAAGAGAGATGGCAGTGTTCTAAAGCACTTGTCCTGTCTATACAGAAAACCTTGGGCAAAAAACACTCAAAAATGGCAAGAGACAATAACCATTTTTTTGAGAATGTCTCAAAGAACTTGTTAGGAGCTAATTTAACAAGACCATTTCAATTTAAAGAATTTGTCCCCTAATAGTACTAAGAAAATCTAAATTTGTATACATCATCTCAGGTTGTGTGCATACATAGATGTCTATGACACCTCTGCTTCAAAACAGAAGTAATTTTAAAATGCAATTCTAAATATTTTGTTGAACTTTAACAAATTAAATAGGTATAGATATTTTCAAAAATTGTAGGAGCATGTTGAAATGCTATACATTTAGCTTCTAACAATTCTTGACACAATTTTTAAAAATTACATTATTATCTATATTATTTACTACAAATTAGGAAATGCAATTATATATTTATATATAAATATACTTATCTATCTATCTAATCACATAGTCTTTCAGAAATACATCTGAATGTTTTGCCAAGAATTTTGGTATTAAATTGATGTCAGATTTATTGCTTAGGATCACGGATAATTTTTTTCAAAATTATTTTACCTTTGCTTGATTTTGATCATTATTGTTAATCAATATTCCTGATCCTCATGGCTACTTTGGTAGGATGAATAATGATCCTCAAAGTTATCTAGGTCATACCTCTGAATCCTGGTTACCTTATTTGACAAAATGGATTGTATTGATGTGATTAAATAAGCTTTTTGAGATGGAAGATTTTCCTAGATTATTTGAGTAGGGTCTAATTTTAATCACGAGTCTGTATAAAAAGGAGTTTTGACAGAAGACTGAAACAAGATGTTGATTTGGTAAAAGGCGAAAGATTTACATGATCTGAAGAGAAACCAGAGTATAAAATGTTGATTTGTAAGGAGCCACAAGCCAAGGAATAAAAAGAATGCAGCTCTAGAACACGAAGACAAAGAAAACATATTCTCCCCTAGAACCACCAGAGGGAACACAACCCTGCTGACTCACTGATTTCA
>CM053503.1:67808971-67883735 GCA_028627145.1 Eidolon dupreanum | reverse complement strand
GAACTGATATTTCCTTACAAAGGGCTCCCAACATCTCCGGCTCCCAACATGTAAGATAAAATATCTGTGCTATAATAGACTAAATTTGTTGTAGTTTGTTACAGCAGCAATAGGAAATACACATATGCCGTATGACAGGTAGCCATCTATCTTAAAGCTCTTGCAAGGCTGTTCCCTCTGTCTAGATGCAGTTTACTTTGATATCTCCATGGTTAACTTATATTTTAAAAATATTTGCTTACATAATAGTGAAGGCCCTCCTGACCACCAAATAAATAAAAATTTCAGATTCTTCCATTTTTGACCTTCTTAGCTTATTCTACTTTTTCACAGTATATTTTAACATTTTCTATTATTATAGCACATAACTTATTTACTTATGTTGTTTTTTACCTGTCTGCATTAAAACATAAAGCTCATAAAAGCAAAAATGTTTATTTAATTTGAATTTTTTCCTTTTTTAGTAAATTTATTGAGGTGACATTGGTTAACAAAATTATGTGGGTGTCAAGTGTATAATTCAATAATACATCATATGTATATTGCATTATAGGTTCACCACCCAAAGTCAGATTTTCTTCCGTCACCATATATTTGACCCCCTTTACCCTTATCTACTTCTTCCCTCTCTGGTAACCACTAAACTGTTGTCTATGAGTTTTTGTTTGATTGTCTTGTTTGTTTATTTCTTTCAGTTTTATATTCAACATATAAGTGAAATTATATGATTCTCAACATTTTCTGTCTGACTTTTTACTTTTTGACAGTTATTACCAGCTCCTAGAGTTGCTTAATGAAATAATCATCTGAGGTTAAAAAAGATTACTAGGGATTTAAATGAATATACTAGAGATTAAAACAAATGATGAATCTGGATTTAAAAAGAGACTGAATACAATTACTTTTTATGTTATTTTTTTATCTAATCCTATGGGGAAAAAAGGAATGGGAGTTGAAGATAGGAGAAATAAAGGGATTAGATGTGAGGAAGGGGTTACTTATTAAGAACTTTGTCATATACTTTTTGAAAAATAATTTTACTTAGAACATTCTGTAAACTATCATTTTCATCTTTTGCCATCTCTCTCTATAATTGTATTTTCTGAAAAAATATACAAGAAATTTTTAAAGATTTGATTGGTTATGAAAGGGGGAGAGTTAAATTCCCATTAGTTCAATTATTTTTCTAAATATTTACCTTAACTTTTTATAGACAACTTCAATATTACATTATATTTATGATTTCACTGAATATTTAAAAAATCTACAAATAATTTTCCCTTTTTACATTGTGTAGATAGTTAACATAAAAGACAACATTCATGAAAATATTTCTGTGGGCTTTAAGTCTTTTGAATCCCTTTAAAACTATAATACCCATGGAACCTCATATGTTGCCAAATTTTACAGTAGTGTTTTAAGTTCTGATGCAAAGGAAATAAAAATGAGCAACATTTATGGTTTATATGTTTAATAATTATTTGTATAATTAATAAAATGTTTGGAATTACTCCCGCTTTCCTAGCAATAAACTTTACTAAGTACACAGAAACTAAAGAAAGCATTATTATAAATATAAAACTAATATACTGACAATCTAAATCTAAAGCACCTTAACTCATGCTACTACAATTTTACAATTTAAAAAATATATACTCTATGATTCATATATAAACACATTCCTGAGCTACCAAAACAACAGAAGGTAGTGTCTGGGGAATATACTTTGTGTTTTCAAGTCAAAGAAACTGAACTGGCCTTCTTGATCACTTCCATTGAATTTCAACAAAGTGGCAATAGTGACAACCTTAACAGTGGGAGCTTTAATGTAAAAAACAAACAAACAAACAAAAACCTCTAAACAAATTCAAAATGACATTGATCTTGTTTACATCTTTTAAAAAATAAGAAAAATAAAAAAGCTATTGATAAGATTATGACTCTAAGAAAGAATAGTTACCATGTCAATTCAACATCTAAAGCAGCAGTTTAATACAGAGAAACATGTAAGCAGCTATCTAAGTGAAAAAGTATATTTTAAGAATATTTTTAAGAGGACACAGTGATACTTAAATAAATATACTTAATAAAAATATTTTCCAATATTTCATTAAAACATTCATCTAGTATTATTTCAATAATATCTCATATTTTTCTCATTAACTTTTATAAAATTTAAAAGTTAAAAAGTTAAAAATCCAAAGCATCAAGATACTTTCTCAAACTCAATAAGTCAAAAAGTTTCATTTAGGTCTGAAAAAAAAAATTACTTATATCTACATCCAAGAGTAAATGATCTATTTTATGTCTTAGCATATCTTAAATTAAATCAAAACAAGAAACTAGAAGGACAAAAATATAAATGTTGTATTTTAGATATAAGATATTGTAGTCTTTAGAAAGCATACTTTAGATAACTAGGTATGCAAATCATTTAATTAATTTGATGTTAATTATTTGATTGTAAAATGTTGAATGACTGAGCTCTGTAGCAAAGAAAGAATATTTAGACTCTTGATATTAACCTCTGTCAGAATTAAATCATATTTAAGAAATTGAAATAATCCATGTAAATAGTCACAATGTTTGCTGATAAAACTGCATTTTAAATAAATATTTTAAATGACCTTGTATTTTAAAATAAAAACTATCAGATCACTTTATCTTTTTTCTTAATCATCCAGTTTTTAAAACAATTTTCACACACAAGATTTAGAGAATGTTTAAAATTAAAAGAGAAGGATTACAAAAAAAAGGTCTGGTAACTTCCAGTGGATTTAAAAATGTATAGAGTTAATTTTTAAATTTATCCAGATTTTTTTTTATATCTATTAAAAGATTTACACAAACTTCAGAAATGTCAAATTTGGAGATATTTTTAGCCTTTGGGAGTCCTCTATTTTAGATGTCTTTTTTGTTGAGCAATGACAATAGGGTTAAATGGAGCATATTATATAGATGGTAGATTTTGAACTAGTAAGGGAAATGATGTGGTAATAACTGGAACTAAATAAAGTATAGGTCACCCTTTATGACTGTTCACAGAGAAGGGGCTATGCCACGTTTCAGGACTGTTAGAGGTTTTATATATAAACTTAAATGAAAGGTAAGATATAATACAGTTAAAATTTTTTTTTAACTTTTTTTTTTTTTTTTTTTTTTTGATGAGCGGCTATAGAACATTAAGGCTTTGGAATCATATGTATTAAAATGTGAGTCCCAGCCCTACCACTGACCAGCAGTGAGACATTAAGCATGCTATTTAACCTCTTTTTAAGACTATTTTCTACCTCTAAATTTGGGATAAAAGTTGTTTCCTGTAGTACTGCTGTATAAGTGAAATAAGATATGTTGCAAAAGCACAGTGTTTGGTACATGCTAAGTTCTAAATAAAATTTATTATTATTATTATTACCATAAAACATTGACTATTAATAAACTAATAGTATTAAAAGAAATGTGTCTTAGTAAATATATATATTTATTGTTAATCTTTATGCAAAAACAATTTTCATGTGGTATAATTTGAGGAGCTGAAAGGAAGATAACATCTCTTCTTACTAGGAATTCCTATCAAAGTCTTGATTGATTGATTGATTGATTGATTGGTTTAGGTTAATGGTTGTTTAAAAAAATACAGACCTCTGAAAAAGATGAGTTATGCCTTTATCAGACATCAACATTTTTGCTCAAATAGGGTTCTCAGATTAGTTCCTTTCACCAAGCTGGGAATGAGGGAACAAGACTCATGAGTAAGTGACTTTAGTGGAAAGTGTGATGAAGATCTCGGAGTGGCAGGAAGTTTGGCTGGGTTGGAAGCTCCCAGGGCAGAGCTGAGTTTGCAGAGTTCCACTGCCAAAAGAAAAACAATAAGGACCACACAACACATTTTCCATAAAGCTAAATTCACGCAACATTGTAAAGATATGTCCTTAATATTTTATGGAAATTGAAATTTCATTACTTTTTGAAATTAGTTTCATTTTAAAATTTATTACTCATTGAATATTAGATTATTGAGCACTTTGAGAGAGCCAACCACTGAGGTCCTCCCAATTTTCAGATACTTGATATGAAGAAGGGGAAGTATAAGATGCTGACACAGTAATGAGTTTCCTAGGTGACTAACAAAACATTCATTCGCTCACTCAATAGAGATTTACTCGTTCACTCACTTAAAAAACAGACAGTGCTTTACATGTTAGGAATGTAATAGAAAACAACAAAAAAATCCCTATCGTTAAGCATACTTTATAATAAAAGAAGCCAAAAAAAAAAAAAAAGATCAAGCACTACTATTCTTGATTACAATATAAAGTGCTAAGTGAATATAAAGCAGAGAAATGTGTGATGGGGAAAGCTATTTTACATAGGAGTCAATTAATGCCTCTCTGAAGAAATAATATTTGAACTTAACAGCTGAATAATATGAAAGAATCATCCACTGCCCATTCGAGGGAGTAAGTGGAAAATTTTGGTGGATTGTTGGGGGAATATGAGAGAGTATAGGATGTACCTGTAATATCAAGAAATTTACTAACAGTTAAATATCAAGCTGGTGGAGAAGTGACTACAGGAAATAAAGCTAAAGAAATGGTCTTGGATCAGATCATGAAGAGCTTTATATTTCATGCTAAATGGGTTAAATCCTTTAAATTTTATCCTAAAAGCAAATTGAAGGGATTAATGGAGGGAAATTGTACAATCAGAATCACTCTGCAGGTTGGGCATTGTGGCAAATAATTTGATACGTGGAAGAGATGGTAGGTCACATACGGTCTGCTGTAATAAGTTTTTCTTTAATAGATTGTGGGCTTTGGTGAGAGCAGAAACAGTAGTAAATTTTATCTGTGGTGAGTGAAAAATGCTTTCTTACAGAAAATATTTAATCTGAGTTTTGTAAAAGGAATAGAATTTGTTGTATTTTGAAAAACTGAGGTCAGGTGATAGAATTTGAAAATGTGGGCAAAATGGGAAGAGTAGGAAAAAGCACAGACATGGAAAACACGTTTTGATCACTTTATGGCTAAGGTGTAAGACCGAGAAGGTGAAGGTCAGAGATAAAACTGGCAGGCTCATCTCTTGAGAGTGATAAATAACAGCCTAAAAGCCATTAATAACAGGAAACTGGAATGATTCTGAATAATGAATGTAACAGTGGTAGCCTGTGTCATTTATGAGCAAGATGTGCCATCAGGATAGTGTGGGGGAGATGCTGAGAGGTAATGTATTCTATTTTATATATAACATAATAAATCAAGATTTTTTGTTGTTGGTGGCTTAGATTTGGAAGCTCTTTTATAATCCAACTATTTTAAATGCCATAATACTTGAAGAAAAGCTATAGACATCATTTATATAGTCTAGAAATTGGGCTCAATATGAGGAAGCACATTTCAACAATTAGAGTGGTCGAAGAATAAAGTGGCTGGTACCATGCCCTCCACAGGCCCAGCTTGCATTCTAGATGTTGTCCGATGTCAGGGGCAGTAACTGGTCACCCAGCTGTGCTAATGACTGCTCCGTCAAGCATAGGCAGTGCTGTTTGGTACTATTTTTCTAGTTCTGTGAAAAGTGTTGGAATATAATGTTCAGGCTAACCAGAAAGAATCAACATTATCTTTTTCTCTGAGGTGTGAATTCAAACAGAGTATGGACAAAATACATTATGATTTTATATTACCTAGAGAAAGCTAAACCAAATAAATTTATCCTCATGGAGCCAATTTCTCTTTCATAACTTATTTATGTACTTTTAGATTCTCTTACCTTTGATTTCTCTAAGAGGTTTTTAGAAAACTATCTGCAATGGAAATTTAATATGAGGCTTCATTTTGCCTAGAGTTAAGTTAAATTTGTTGTGTTATTTCCAAAAGCTGCAGTTATTTTGACATAAGATTCACATGGAGAAGAAAGAAGAGACTTGTAAGATTTCGTATTACAAAATACAGTTAAATATTATTATCTTTAAAATAATTTGATTTTGGCATCTAAGAGCAGTTCTTTGAAAGCCTTTCTATTAAAGGCACATTAAACCATAGAATGTCCAGTTGAAATGTCTCTTACATATATAAAACATCCTTCAATTATCTTACTGAAAATTCACTCCTTTATAAGGAGGTTTGTTCCAATGTTATTAGAAAAGATTTAAATATTTTCATACCTTACACTCCAACTTCTCAGAATAAATACACTGATTTCTCAAACAAACAAATAAAAAGTTTGTATTGTCATCTACATGGTACATGTCCAACTTCAAAATTTCCATCCTAGACACATATCCTACCCACTCTCAATTCGATTCCCCAGAAGAAAACACTCTGCCTTACACTTGTGTTATTTTTTTTCCTGACTCATTATAATCCCTTAATTAAATGCTTATGTTATATCTTTATTTATCATTTTTAAAATAACACCTGCCTTTTCTCTATCAAGAATTTATATCCCTCCCCGAAATTTATATCCCTAATTTTAGCCCCAAACTTGCATTTCTTGTTTGTTAAACTAGTGATATATTTTTTTGACTTCCCTCTTTAAAATGATCTCACTTTAGTTCTTTCAGCTTTCCCTTCCCTTCTGACTCACAACTTCTGCCATCTGTAGTTACATTTTATTTTGTTAAAGTTAATAACATTCAACTAGTCTTCTGAAACCATCCTTATCTTCCATCCTTTGCATAGAAATTGATTACAACCATTGAATCATTACACAAATTAGCTTTATGTAAATTTATTAACAGTAGTTAGGGACTTTCATTTTTCTTCCTGTAAAGCTGTTTTTCCTAAATTTTCTTTTTTCTTTCTTTCTTTCTTTCTTTCTTTCTTTCTTTCTTTCTTTCTTTCTTTCTTTCTTTCTTTCTTTCTTGCCTTAAATGTGGCCTTACATTTGTTTGTTCTTTCAACTCAAACTTTTTTTTTCCTTTTAACTACAACTGCTTTTGCTTTAGGGCTTTTCATCTTGCTCTGATCCAATATGGGTTATTTCTGTGCCCGAAGCACAAGAGATAGTGTACAAATTTCATTTCTTTCTTTTCTATTTTTAAAGCCACTGACAACTACCATTTTGTGTGTGTGTGCATGTATGTGTGTGTGTGTGTTTATGTACCCTCTACCCAGGCTGGGTCCCCTGGATATCAGGCTCTGAAATTAACATTTAAAATGTTTTTGGGATATGCTCTTATGATCAATACCTATAAAAAAGAAAAAAAAAAAGAGAAGGAAACAGAATGAGACCTAAGGAGAAGTTGAATACAGATACTATCTTAGTGAAGGCTTCAGCTGAGTTGATCTTTCATCATCTTCTTGAGTTGGGTCTGGGCCTGGGTTTTTATATCCCCACATTAATCATTCATTGGATGTATAGCACCCCAGAAAGGGGATGTCACCTGAGGGAGGTGGCTTTCACAATCACAGTCATAATTAATCAGAGTAAAGAAATTACAGATTAGGGCTTTCTGCCAGCAGCACATGCAGCAGTTGAAGACCTTAAAGTCTTTGTTCCAAAGAGAGTCCTGGGCGGCACACTACAATATCCACCACAATCAATATTATGCACACTGGGATCCTCTAGGATTTTGAATGCATTGTTTTCCTGAAGGAAACTTGGGAGAGGAAGCCCTCATCACTGTGGCTGGTCTCAGGTTATAACTGTTATTTATTATGCTCTTCCTCTACCATATACATTCTAAGTGCCCTCATCCTCACTGGCACCTCTCCTGGCACCTCTCCTAAAAGGTCTGAGTCCTTGGACATTATGTTTTTCTCAGCCAGGCCTGTTTCACTTGTCTGTTTATTGTCAGTATGAAGAAAGGGACTAGCAAGAAGTGCCCACAATCCAAACATATTCTTCCCCACCTGCACTGTAGAATAACAGCCCTGCCAATATAGGGTCAGACAGCTGCTGTAGCTTATGTTTTAATGAGACTGTGACTGGGTCTCCTAGAAGAAACATATCTCTTTCAGGAATTTATACCTCTAAACCTACTTTCATTGGCTCTTTTTTATTGTTTTCATCTCTTTGATGAGTTTCTTCATCTATTTATTCCCATTGTTCTTTTTCTAGTAGAAGTTTTATTATTTATTAAATTTATTGGGTGACATTGGTGAATAAAATTATATAGGTTTCAAGTATACAATTCAATAATACGTCATCTAATATTGCGTTGTCTGTTAACTGTCCAAAGTTAAATCTTTCATGACCATATATTTGACCTCCCACTTCTCTGCCCCTCTTTCCCTCTGGAAACCACTAAACTTGTCTGTCTCTGAGTTTTAGTTTGTCTTGTTCATTTGTTGCTTTCATTTTTATATCCCATATATGAGTGAATCACATGGTTCTCAACTTTTTTATGCTTATTTTGCTTAACATGATAATCTTAAGATCCATCCATGTTGTCACAAATGTCAGTATTTTAGCTGTTCTTATGGCTGAGTAATATTCCATTGTATATATGTACCACATCTTCTTTACTCAATCATCTATTGAAGTGCACTTTAATTGTTTCCATGTCTTGACCACCGTGAATAATGCTGCTAAGAACATTGGGGTGTGCATATCTTTATAGATAAATGTTTTTAAATTTTTGGAGTAGATACACAGTGGAACCTTTAACACGTTAATCATTATAACATTATGATTTATCTTAGTACTTTTTTTGTATTTCAATTATTTTCTAAGTTTTTTTATTCTTTTGTTTTATATATTATTTGGGGTGCTATGAGTTTTTCAATCTGTGGACTTATTTTTTAATTAAAATCTGGGAAAGCATTATTTCTTTAATCTCCCTTTCTGGGACTCCAATTATATCGATGTTAGATGGCTGCATATTATCCTATAGGTAAATGTATATCTATATACTTTAAATCTGTTTTTTAGCTGAAATAGTTTTAATTTTTTGGTATTTGTGTGCACTTATAGTCTTCTATGCAATATCTAATCTGATGTTTAATCCATCCAGTGTATATATAATTTACGGAATATTAAATCTATTATTTCTGTCATTTAAAGGTCTGTTTCTAGTAACTGATTTTTCTTCTGTCATAAATCACATTTCCTGATTTTTCTAGTAATTTTATCATTGTATAATGCACATTGTGAATCTCTGTATTCCTTTTAGTTATTTTCAAATCGCTTGATTCTTTCAAGGCTTTTTTTTTTTCTTTAATTTGCCAGGTTTATTGTAGCCTTTATTTTAAGGCTGGCATAACCCTTTTCTTAAGGTTTAGTCTTTTTGGTATCTTCACTGAATATTCTCATGGTCAGGAATTTCTTCTATGATTGATTGCATCCCAAGCATCTCTTAGTCCTGTGTCACCCAAGAGAGTTGTTCAGGTTATTCCTCCCAGTGATTATTCTTTCTGAAATGGTAGTTCTTTACCTCTTCTTGTGACATCTCACCCTGAGCTTCTGCCACTCAGTAGCCAGACTCGTGTGCAGATTTCTAGAGCTCCTTAAATATATAGACTTTTTTTTATATAATAATCTACCTATAGCCCCTCCTAATTCTGATTTCTGTTTTCTCAGTTTAGCAAATTTGCTATACTCTGCTTTTGACTCCCTTTCCTTTTGTTCAGTTCTTGGTTGGACTTCCAGGCAGAAATCCTCAACATACATAGGGAGGGGTCAACTCATTGGTTTCTCATTCCTCAGGGATCACAATCCTGAACTCCCTTTGTCTAATATCTCAAATCTATTATTTTAATTATTGTAAACTGTTGTATAGCCATTTACAGAGGAGGACTAGTTCAGTAGCTAGAATCAGGGCTGGAAATGAGAATATTTGTACTTTTTTTTTAAACAGCTTTACTGAGGTAAGATGGATTTACAATAAACTACAGATATTTAAATTATACAGTTTGATGATCGATACATGTACACCTGTGAAATCATCACCAACAACAAGATAATGAATATACCTATTACTCCATACTCATTTGTAATCCCTTTCTCCCTTTCTTACCCCTCACTACATCCACCTCTCATCCACAGGCAACACTGGTTTGCTTTATGTTTTTATAGATTAAAAATTTTGCATTATTCTGTAATTTTATCTAAATTAATTCGTACAGTATAAACTTTTTTTTGTCTGAGTTCAGCACACAGTGTAATTATAATATTTATCAATGTGTTGTATGTAATAACAGCTCCTTCTTTGTTGCTGAATAATATTTGATTGCATGGACATAATATAATTTGTTCATCTAGCACATGTTGGTAGACATTGGGGTTACACAAACTGTATGAGTATTTCGGTTTCTTCATATCCTCAGCAGCACCCTGGTATGGTCTTTCTTTCTTCTCTTTCCTTTTCCTTTTTTTTTTTTTTTTTTGTAGCAATATATGTATATATAAAATGAAGCCTACCCTTTAATAATACAATTAACAATACAGTGTCGTTAACTCAAGGACAGTGCTATAAAGCTGTTCTGCAAAATGGCCTTTCTTTTCTAATTTAGTCTGATGATGTTTAAGCTGACTCTTCTTAACTAGAATGGATTCTAGAAGACAAGCTTTATCTTTCCCAAACTTTCTGAAGTAAATCTTACCATATCTCTGTTGAACATTTACTTTATAGTTCCCAATGATATCACATTATTATTGGATAGCACATGTAGCTGGTGGGAGAAGAGAGAGAAAAGAGAAAAACTTTTTGTTCAAATAGTCATTAATCTTCTTTATAAACCAAAGCCTTGAAAAGGAAGTAAAATAATTATCATTTTCTTTATTTTTTGAATCAAATAGATTTTAGAAGATTTTGTGAATTCAAACACAATAGGTTTCACGTAATAGGGATCAAATAGTTTTAGACTATTTTTCATTGATCCCACCTGAAATTTTCAATGGCATTTTTTTCTCTCTATTTCTTATCTCATTGTCTGCCTTCCAATTTTTACCTACTCAATTTTATGCTGTTAAAACATCCTACAGAATTTATTTGGTGGTGCTAAGCTTTTAATGACATATATAAGAAGGTGCAGAGTGAATGGAGCCAAATGAAAGAAAAAGATATATGAGAAAGCTGAGGGTTTATTGCTCATTTCCATTGAGTGCAGAATAAGAGAATATAGATCTAAATTAGAGCAAATATGGTTTGGTTTAATTCATTAAAGCAGAAGTGATTAGTTACTTCAACAGGAATTAATTCTAACTACTATGTTGGTCCCCACAGTTTCAACAACAATTTAAACTTGTTTCACATTTGTGCATTTTATTTCACGGTGTTAGCTCTCCTTCCATAGATACTGTAGATAATTTGGAAAATGCTTTTAGAAATTTATAACCTTCAACCATTTATTTCTAGTATTTATCACCAACCAAATGATTATTTCTAATAATCTTGGTAATTAGAACCTAGTTATGTTTATTATATTAGTTTCTTTGCTAAGATATAATTTAGTTAACCTAGTCACACGCAAATAGTGAACAAATTATATTAAAATCAATTTGCCATCTTTCCAAATAAGCTCTGTTCTCTATTGATTGCATAGTTTTTCACAAGTTCATGAGAGAGTAATTAAAATTTTTCTCTTAGCTTTCCTTGTTTACAAGAATGTGATTTTCTCTGCCTTTAGCTAGCTGTCTTAGAGGTCTTTTGCTGTCTTCTGTTAATCTCTACATGTGTATACTTTTAGTGGGTGTATATACTGTGCTTATTATCAACTGAATTACAAGATATCATTTAGTAAGCAGGATACATGTTACAGAAGGCTAATGACTCTGATTTCATAATCTTGAAAGGGATCATAAAATTTTAATACAAGTAAAATTTGTCTCTGTACAAATTTTCTTTCCCTCAGCTCTGACCTAAATTGTAAATTTCCATCATAAAATCAAGCAAATTAAGTGCTGCATCTGTCAGTAAGAAATTGTGGCTTATTTGGAATTTAATTTTATTATATTTTAAATGGTTGTAATGTAACTGATATTGTTTACTACATAACAGAAGTGAAAAAGATACCCAGATTAATGTTTTTGCTAATTGTGGAATATCACAAACATTAGTTACTCTAATTCTATTATAGAACTACTCTCTCACATATCAAAGCAATCAAGAAAATTCTCAATATTTAAGAAAAATATTTTTTTGGCATCTGAAAGACTAAACACTTTGCTTGAGTCTCAGGCATTCCAAATTCTTAAATTAACTTTAGGATTGCCATAGAAAAACGCTCTTTGCCATTTCAACTGTTGCACATAATGACAGTTGATGGGCCCATCTAGATTCAATGGACACAGTCTTAGAAACTGTAAGTTAACTTCTGATCATTTCAACTAAAAATATGGATTATTTTTATTTTCCAAAAAATAAGTTTACCCTGTATTCATTGAAATATTAAAAATATAAAATATTCTTTAAATTATATATGTATTTTAGTGTCTCTTACTCTCTACCTCTGAGAGGAGACCACGCTCTGTCTGTGGAGTGTTTCCCCTTTTCTAATAAATTTTCCTTTTAACACTAAAAAAAAAAAAAATTGTATATATATTTTATAAGAACATGCACTTACTAGATGGTTAACATTATACTATCTGTTTCATGTTACATCATTCAACCTGAACAACATTTCAAGTCCATCATTATAATCATTTGAAAGAAGAGGGAAATGGGCTAAGAAAGGTTAAGTAACTTGCCCAAGATCACCCACTTAGCAAGTGGCAGAATTAGAATTTAAATGAAGTTTATCTAAGTACATCACAGCTCTCTGCCTTATACACATTATACGTGTGAGGAAATGAAAGTGAGCAATCAGGTGTGTTTAAAAAAAAGTGATAGCTATTATACAAGCACTTGCTTTTCACGCTTTCCATATCTGGGACATAGAGTAATGCTTGCTTCTAAAAGAAATTTCCTCCCATTTCTCTTATCTAAACATTTTTAAACTCTCAGGTTTTCCTAGATTTTTTGGTTGATGTTGCATGTTCTAGGCAGAGGAGATGAGGTTTGTGGGAGCGAAGGACAGTGCAGTTCAGCAGCAGTAAAGTACTCTGATAAGCAGGACCACTACCCCATTTTAGGCCCCAATGTAAAATAAAACTGGGACTCAGTGTTCAAAAGACAGAAAAAAGTCTTTCTTTTCTTCTGTGGTCTCTCTTAAATTGTTATGGTGTTTTACATTTGTTTGTTTCCTTATTTAATGTCATGCCCCTCAATCATAGGAATATTATGAGGGTGAGCATAGTGCCTCACAGGTACCTGGGGTCAGCTCCATTACTGCATCCCTTTGGTTCACGTGCCTAACCCTAGCTCTCACCATGCCCATGCCCAGAAGTGGGAGAGTTGCCAGCCAAGAGCTCATTCTGGAGAAGTGTGGAGATGGCAAGAAGCAGGAAGCAAGATAGCGTGTGTGTAGGGGCTCCAAGCTCCTGGCTTGTGATCAATAGTCCCTTCAAACTTCACTTACAAAACACATATCTAAACGTAAAACTTAAAAACCTCAAGACAGCAGCCACAGAGCATCCATTAAAACCAGGACAGCTTCTGAGTGTGGACCCCTGTGCAATTGTGATGATTTCATAGCTGTGAAGCCAGCTCTGCTTATGGGACATATGCCTGGAAATAGGCTATAGTTGCTTGATTCCTTCAGTTCACTTGCCTGGTTCTAGATAATAGATGACAATAAATAAACCAGAGTTGGACACTGTGAGTCTCCCGTTAAAAAAAAAAAAAGGAATTTAGACCAAAGCAAGATACTAAACCCCTCTAAAAAACAAATAATTGGTAGAAGCAGAAAATGGGTGGGACCACAGACCTACCACCCCTCAAAGACTATGCATAGGGAACTGTGCACTAATGTCACACAGGAAAGTCATCTAGAACAGTGGTCCCCAAACTTTTTGGCACCAGGGACTGGTACTCTTATCTAGTGCCTGATAATCTGAGGTGGAGCTGAGGTGGTGATGCTAGAGCTGGGGAACCGTCGGCAAGACAGTTGAAGCTTCTCTCACTTGCCCACCGCTCACCTCCTGCTATGCAGCCTGGTTCCTAACAGGCCATGGACCGATACTGATCCATGGCCCAGGGGTTGGGGACCCCTGATCTAGAGAACACAGTCAACAACAGGGTCTATTAGTCCTTGAGGATAGATAAAGGTAAAGTTAGTAACACTACTTTCACCCCTGCCCCTTAACTTTTTTTTCATAGTGAGAGTATAATCAGGCAGCCCCTGGACCAAACCCCCAGCCAAAGAGAGTGGAGTCAGTAAGGAGTAATGAGAGTGTTCATGGAGATTTAAACATTTTTTGAATGAGTTTCCAATATTTCAGATTTCTCATAAAGTTTGGATTTCAGCTTCTCCTTAGAAATCAGAAGTTTTGTCAATATTGGCCAGAGCTAAATGGTGCCTACTTCTCATCTTCTTCTAGTGCCAGCATGAACTCTGCTTCGCCACATCATTCCCTGGTGTTCTCCAGAGCTGAGAATGACATTACTCTCGATTATTGCATTTTCACTTTTTTTTAAGAGAGAGAAATCTTTATTTTGTGTATTTAACTATCAAATGTGGGAAAAGGAAAGTCATAACAACAAAAGACAGTTTCCTTACAGCCACTCCAATTTATTTGATTGCATTACCTCTCTGGCCCTATAACAGAAAAATTGAATTTGAGACCCTGGCTTTGTGCTTGACTTTCCTCATTTCACCCTTAGCTCATTAGTTTCTCTTTTAGTTTATCCTTTTTCTTATTTCTGCTCATTCCTATTATATTTATTTATTTTTTTAATTGAGTCTTCTTCTTTCTGTTACTTTCTCCTTTCTTCCTTTTTTCCTTCTTTCCATTTTCTCACCAATTCCTCTTTCCTGAGGATCTTCTATTTCTACATATATATCTATATGTGTGTTTATATGTATATATTTTTAATGTAAGTCATCTAAGAGAAAGTATGATAAATATAAAATTATTCTTAAAATTTTGAACTCTTCTGGAGTCTATCGGAATTTGAACAATTTACAGAAGAACAATAAAACTATCAAGAAAAAAGATAACCATTTGTTAATGTTTTGTCCCTATTTTTTGGTTCGTTTGTTTCTGAGAAAGTTTCAAACTCTGTAACCACATACTATGTCTCTTTTACTGACTTATATGTAGAGATTGAGTCGCTGAGTGTCAGTGAACTAGCTGAGTATGTGTAACTTGATACGCATTTTTCAGTTGTTTTTCAGTTCTGCACACATTATCAGATCTACATCATTTAGGGCTTTGTAAATAAATTAAAATACTTATTTGATTTTATTTTGGATCAACAGGTAATTTAAAGATTAGAGGATTGGGATAACGTGGTAGTTGTCTGAATACTACATTAGAGCCAACTAAATGAGAACTTTTTGAAAGAGCCAGATCTAATAGTTTTATAAAAGCACAATGGGTATTAATAAAATATAAATATTACTTTTTTATTATTACATCAAATACTAACACCAGTCTCTCCAGTATATCATTCTAATTACAGATAATCTGTTCAAAATTCTGTTTTAGTTAATTTTTTTCCTCAAAAGCCTCATTAAATAAAGAAATCATAAAAACAAGACAATAATCCAACATCACAAAGATATTATCAAATAATATATTGACTATAAAATTACTTAGCACAGTGTACAAACAGTAGTAGGTTCATACTAAACATTAGTACACAAGGAAAGAAAATGTAATTTCTTACCTACTGAGAACTTCTGTATTTGAATGAGGCAGGGAGAAAAAAAAGCCTTTTTCTATGTTTACTTCTCAGATTTATTTTGTATTTTGCCATTTTCTTTCTTCTCCTCTTTCTCCTCTTCCTTCTTCATTTTTTTCTCCTTGCCTTTTTGTTTTTTTGTTTAGCTTCCTTTTGTCTTGTTTTAGTGGTCTATTTACTGAAATCGCTACCATCATTAGGCTCTTATATGATCAAGTAAGCAATTTCAAGTTTTTCTTAAAACAACAAATACTTGCCTAAGTCCTTACGTGTTTTTTCTTTTTTTGGCCAAGAGAAAAAAATTTTTTTTTTCTCTCTTTTAAGTGAAAGTAAGCTTGTCGTTGGTGTCATACCTTTTAGAGGTTTACATAAAGTCAAATATTTAAGCAATTATATTTGGTGAAATTAGATATGGAAACTCTAAATATAGAGTGGGGTTATATTTTTCTCTAATATATGCCTGGCAGAAAATTGGCACATGGAAACTTTTTTAAAAAATGAATCAAATGCCCAATAAATAACAGGTATCATACTTTTAAAAAAGTAACATATTATCCCAGTAGAAAAAGTATTCAAAGATCCTGTATATGCATTATCCATGTGTGTCTGTGTGTGTATGCATGTACATAATTTATTTTTCAAATATCTTTTTAAGTGTTGCACATCTTTAAAAATTGATAATACCCAAACAGGTAGCTAAAAATATTGCCTTTAAAATACCTCAGAACAAATAAGTGTGGACAAGATTATGCTGTGCAAAAAGGAAAACTCTGTGCTCCCATTATTTGGTGTCAAATAATCGCTGAAAAATAGCTGCTCACCATAGATATCACTCCCAACTCCATTTTTATCTGGGTGGAACTTTCCACTAGTTAGAGCTGGTGGCTAGATGACGATGGTTCTCATTATTTTTAATGAAATATATTTATCCATCCATTCCTTCCACAAACATTTATTAAAAATCTATCATCATAACTAGTGTATTAAATAAGGTTATAGTAATATTATAAGCAATGTAATGCAATACATCCCAATGCCTCTAGTTAATAATGGTAAATTTACTACAGTATTATATTAATTTATTATGACCAGTACGAGTCAGCTGTAAATGTAAAACATTGTATTCAGTAGTATGTAATATGTAGTTCTTATGATAAATACAAACATCCTCATAGACTCTATTAGTGACAATATTTTATTTTAGATGATGATTTACCACTTTGAGTTCAATGAATATCTTATATGTTAAACGATTATGATGAGTAGCTCAGGAAGCAAAATTGAAAAATTATGAATATAGAAGTAACATTTTTTCATTATTACCATCAGGAAAATATACTCTGGAGACTATGCATTTATGTGTATGAGATTGTCTCATTGAAAATTTTCAAGATTTTACTATAAAAAATGTTAAACATGTTAAAAAGTAGAACAAATTTTATAGTAGCCTTACACCCACATTATCATATACCCATTACTAACAATTTACTACACTTGTATTGTCATCCATTTTTCCATCTACCTATAGTATAATCCTTATTATTTTACAAATTTCAAAAAAAAAACTTTTAGATATCAGTCCACTTTCCCCTAAATACTTTAAAGTGTACATAATCACCTAAAGATCAATATTTGTTTACAGTTTATTTTAAAATAAGATGTCCATACAATAAATGCACAAATCTTAAGTGTTTCACTTCGCGCATGTTGAAAGCTGTATATACCTGTGCAATCCAGTTGCCTATCAAGTACAGGACATCACCATCACACTAGAAAAAACTTCACGCTTTTCGTAGTCAATCTCTTCCCTACCCAACACCACAGGCAACCACTATCCTGATAAAATTCACCTCTTTTAGAAATTCATATAAATTAATTCATACTAAATGTACTCTTTTGTGTATCCTTCCTTCATTTAGCATGTTTTTGAGATTAATATGTATTATTTTTTTATTAATAATTTCATTTTTATTGCTGAACAGTTTTTCATCACATAAATATACCTCGCTTTGTTCATCCATTCTGTTGATGGCAACTTAGGAAGTTTTTACTTTCATTTATTTTGCTTAAATTTGCTATGAGCTTTCCTGACTAGTCTTTGTAGACATATGTTTTTATATATCTTGGATAAATACTAGAAGTGCAACTGCAGGGTCATATTGTAGGGATATATTTAGGTTTACAAAATGCTGCCAGATCTTTTTCTCAAAATGGCTATAATCTCTAATTTAATTCTCTTGTTAAATTGTAAATAGGTGTAAAATGATGACAAGATTAAATTTTTAGTCATTTTATTCTTAAATGCATTTAAATGTTTGATGATATAGAAATTATTTGACTGTTGGATTAAGTATACCTTTTGGATTTTGCTAGAAGTTCTTTCACCCTCTTAACCTAATAGCTTTTATAAATAATCAAGTTTTTACATAAAAACACCAAAACCAATAACAACTTGTTTCATAAACTTGGCAGAACGTTATTGACTGGAAAAAAAATTAGTTTAAAGAGTAAACTCGTGGAACTGCAGCAAGAAAGCCTATCTGCCACCAAGAAATATTCAAAATATGAGAACTTCTATTTAAAAAAATATATATATATATATAAAACTCGAAGATTGGGATTATTCTTTATAGTTTTAGCAAAACCACTCACTTTCTCTTTTGCTTCAGAGTAGTGGAAGTTATGAAAGCTGCTAGAAGTATAGCAGGTCTTTGATAAACGTAGGTTGGTTCAATGTCATTTAGTTATAACATTGATAAGGGGAAAAAATATTGATTCCCAGCCAGGACCACTGTTTGTGTTGCATTTGCTTTTCTTCCCATATCTGTGTGGCTTTTCTCCAGGTACTCCAGTTTCCTCCCAAAACCCAAAGGTGTGCACTTTTGGTAAACTGGGTGTCAAAATTGTCCCAGTCTGAGTGAATGTCAGTGTGGGTGTAAGTTTGTCCTGCAATGGAAGGGCATCCAACCAGCGTGAGGTCTGGCCTGGTGTCCTGAGCTGCCAAAAGAGGCTGTGGCAACGCACCACCCTGGGCTGGAATAAGCTGGTTGGAAAATAATTCTCTTACTTGCTTTTATTAATCTTTCTTAGTGGTTTTCTTTAAAGATTTAAAGATTTTGTAAATGAGTGCAACTTAATTCTATCAGATTTTAAATCTTGTATTTCAATTAGAAAATTCAAAAAAGCCAGCATACTTTGGAGGCTGAAAGGGCAGAATATAGACATAATCAATAAATAATAACAACTTAGAAGACTTGCCTTAAAGGAATAGTTATGCAAGTCTAAATGAAACAATAAGTTCTCCCGCTTTTATTTTTTATTAGAGCCATAGTATTGAAATTAGTTCCACAGGAAAAGGGAATTAAAATGTTAGGAGGTACAATGATTGTAGTGGGAAAAAATATGAGGGGAAAAAAAGAATTAAAACTAATATCAGAAAAGTTAAAAATTATATATTTGAAGCTCTGCTCTATGAGCTGATGGCAAAAGCTTGAAGGAAGTGTGAAGGAAGAGTTAAGCCTTGAATGCCTTTTTTTCAGGATAAAACTTGTCTTTGCTTTTTTTAATAAATAGCTTTCATTCACCATACCTGCTTCTCTCAGTTCAAACAGAGGTGGCAAAAAAATGTGTCAACTTTTGAAATCACTGGTTGGCTTGGAGTGTCAGACTTCCTAATATTAATGTAGAAAATAGATGACTTTAGAGAAAGAAATAAATAGCCTAACAAACAAAAAAACCACTATAGTCGTTGCCTTTATCTCATTGGCAATTTCTTACAAAATATAGATCCTTGTACAGCAGAGCCAATCAAATTCTCCTAAGGTTTATTTACAACTTGACTATTGTTTTTAATTTTCAACTGTTTATTTAATCAAATTTGTCAAAGCTTAAATTTAGTTGAAGGATTTAGAAAATCAGCATACATAAAATTATTCCTTTTACCAAAAAGTTAGAATCCATGTATAAAATATATTGATTTAAAAAAGAATAACTTAAATGACTGAATATTGATGTTACATTGGGATTGAATCATGAAACAAATATTATTCAGATATAGATTTATTCTAAAATTTCATAAGTGAATAAAATAGATCAATGAAATATTAGAGTAATATAGAACATAAGTAATTTTCTCTGTAGTAGGTGATGGGAGTTGATGCTGACTTTTCACCTGTTGGTAAATGGCAACTATTCTTATGAACACTCTATTTTATCAATTCTAAATTTCCATCAATCATGTGAAAAATAATAAAAACCTAAGCCACTTTAAAGTGTAGTCTGAGCCACCATCCAGAGGAACTACCTTGTACTTATTCTTCAAACCTTTGGAATGTAAAAACTGGGCAAAATAACATTTGCAGTGGGCCTGAGGTAGCACTGTATCCCAAATAACTACAAAGATAACAAGAAAGCATACATTATGACTACCAAGCTGAAAATTAAAGCCATTAGTTAGAATTAACATCACTATGTTAGCTTATCTGTATCTGTAGACATTTCTTACCTAGCTTATTAACATCCATAGAAATGCCTTTCTTCTATTTATGTAATTATTCCTCTTCCCTTTCTTATAAATGCCCCCTGAGCTTTATCTCCTATAATCAGAACACTATTTGGTTAGCTGCCTGACTCAATGCTTCGCTCACAGCTATTCTTTTGGATCTCAGGTAGACTCATGTTGACTCTCACTTTGTCCTTTTATTTTGAGATTGACATCCTTAATTATACTTTTTGTGTGGAAAACTACAACAATGCACATAGCAATTTAGGATGAATCTTGGTTTTAGAAATATTAGAATGAGAAAAATTATTTGAAGAAGAAAAAGGTATGGTGCAATATTTTAAAATATGTTTTATTTATTTACTAAAGTAGAAACACTATAATGGAATTGGCACATCATCTATCAGTATAGAGAAAACAGTTGAAAGTAGGATACTATGTCTTTTTTAAAAAAGTAAAAGAAACATTCATGGAAATACTGTGCCATGTATTTTGGTGAGAGAGAGCTTTACAGAAATATAAAGGCAGAAAATATTTTTGTGCAGAGAAATACATCACTCATGAAGTCTAATGAATGCTAACATGGTAATAACTTGTAATTCATAATAATCACAGTATACTGGAGGTAAAATTTACTTTCTATATTCTAAAAATTTTTTTTAAAAGGTTTTCCAAGCAAATTGATAATGCAAACAAGGAAAACATTTATTCTGCTTGAGAGTGGAGGTCAGCAAACTTTTCAAGTCTTGGAAACAATCCCTCTAAAAAATAAATGAGCTCATGATAAATGTTCTTACCTTTAAAAGTACTTACAAGACTCCTAGAGATACAAAGTTCAGCTTAACATTATCTGTTCCTTTTAGTAATGCTTTCAGATTGTTTATATGTCAGACTTCTCACTGTTAGTGAGCTCTTGAGTGTGGCTGAGTTAATGAGGACTTAACATTGCACTACCACTTAATAACATGTAAAGCAATGAGGAGAAGAATAAAAAGAGCTAATGTCTCTCAATGCTCATTCCTGCCTTCACCAGATTAGATTTGGTGTGTCTCCTCTGAGTCCTGATAGCACACAGCAAATATTTCCTTTAGATCAATTGGCCAACTGTTTTGAATTGATTTGATTGTTGCTAGATCTCCCTCCATAGACTGTAAACATGTCTATTTTAGGATCATATCTAATGTAATTTTTATCTCTCAGTGACTAGTGACTGCCTGGAATATTGTCGGTATTTAAAAAGTGTTGAAATAACTTAAATAAATGTTATTTTGGATATTTATGAAGGGGTGCATGCTGCAGGTGAGTTTTGGGTGGTTTTGGTAGAAAAAAAACAGGATGACTTTCATTTGTGGTTAGTGATCATGCTAGTTAATATTGGCATTGAAATAAATTGAAATTATGAAAGAAATTAACAAACAAATAATATTTTTAAATGTTAAGGTTTTTATTTGGAAAAATACGTTCAATTTTCTATTATTAAAACCATATATGTTTAAAAGTAATTCAAAATTTTTATCTACTAAATTAATGTCTTACTCACATGGAAGCAGATAACAGCTCTGTTCCATCCTAGACATGGAGAGAAAAACTTTGTCTGCATCCTGCATATATATTCCTCTGGCTGAAATTTCGAACTTTTGCCTAGAGGGACCTCAAATATCATTTGTTTGGGGGTTTTACTGAGACCTCAATGTTATGGATAGAGATAGTAGAATCTCTCACTTGAATTGAATTTTACATAGTGTTATGCAATGCAACTTTATTTTATGCTCTCCATGAAATGCAAGTGAAACCGAGTTTTCACAGACATTCAGAGAAAGAGAGAACTGTTGTTATATTTCAGGTTATACGAAATAAAACTAAAATTCAAGCTAATGCTTTTCAGTGACAGAATGTTGACAGACTGACTGTATATAGAATTTGAAGTTGCTCAGTAGTTCCATTACTTCTTGGATAAAACAATCACTTCAAATCTGCCCTTGCCATAAAAAAACAACTCTTCTCTGTCTTTCCCCATTCATTTCTACATACACACTCTATACATACACAGACAAGTTTTAATCAGTTTCTGGTTAACTGGTTTGACTAGCCGTATTCAGTTTCATTATTTTAATTTAAGAGATGATGGAGTTTCTGAAATACATATTTTTAAAATTTAAGGACCGTGTCTTGATGGTCAGGAGCAGACAACTAGTTTCTGCTGTAATTTATTTTTAATAGAATAAAGTATGTTTTTCTTCTATGATAGGTATGCTTGATGACTTGCATCTCAGTGTGAAGCTCCTGTGTGAATTCCTAACTAACAACAAAGGAAAAGAATAGAAAAAAAATTAATGCACAGGGAGTAAAATGCCATTTCACACTGGGTGCTTTATAAATGTGAGCCAACTCACACAAATCCTTTAGGCATCAGTAGAAATGGAGCTGAGCCAGAATAGAAGAAAACATGTCCAAATAGAGAAAGTTTGCTCAGCAAATTGAAATTCAAGCCTGAAATTGAAAAGTTTGAGTTAAATCTATTGCAAAGGGTACATTTAATCCCTTACTCATTTTTTTCCTAAAATGCAAAGTTTATTAAATATTGATTTTTGTTACAGATTTTTTGTGTATTTCCAGTCTCCCTTTCCACTTAATATTTTAACATAGTAATTATCATGCAGGTAGATGGGAATAAAAACATAATGCTAAATATTTAAAAAATCTCTTTTGTTTGCTCATAGAGGTAAAATATACTCTTTTATGTCATTATAACTCAATATGAAAAATATAATTTAGCATTATTTTCTCAAAGCAAATACCTTTTACATTATTTTATAATATGTTTAATAAAATACAGTTTAGGTGTTAATTGAAAACCGTTTAAATTCAATACTATGTGATTTTGTTAACTGAGCTGAGTATGAAGCTCATGAATGAGAAAGTATTTTGTAATATAAAAATTAATATAATATAAAAAGGATAAAATTTAATTGACAATCAAAAGAAAAAGTGGAGTTTATAATTTATTAAAAATTATTTGTCACTAGTAACCCAACTTAAAGCATGGATAACTATCATCATTTTAAAATTTTGATTGACATTATTATTTACCAACATTTAGGAGAGGCATTTTTTCAGGTAGAACTTTACTGTTAAAACTCAGCATACAATATAAATTTTTGATTCTTTATCCACACCCCAGCAGAGGAAAAAAAAATAACATATTTATTCCTAAATGGTGCAGGATATTTCAACAGATATATATTTTAAATATTTATGTTATGATTATAAAAACAATATATGCTCACTGGTAAGAATTTCCAAATTACATAAAAGTATAAGAAAAACAAATAAATAAATTAAAATTCATGTTTATTCTCTTAGCAAGTGTTTTTCAAGCAGTTAGTATGTACCAAGTACTAGTCTACGTGTTGAGTATTTAAAGGTATATGAAGTACAATATCTTCACTTCTTGCTTACATCTAGTGATTAATTGCCAACATATAGATAAATGCTATTAATAGTTTATTTAAATTTTTTCAACCTAACAGAATTTCTCATTAGGCTTTTTCCTCCTTAATATACAGATTTTCTTAATTCATTAAAATGTCCCCAAAACCTAATTTTTCATGGCTGCATCTGATAGAGCATCATAAATTATGCTTCCTAAAATCTTTGTCACAATATTGAGGTTTTAGATTTCTTCCAGTTTTTACTATAATAAATAATGCTGTGAAAAATATATTTATGCATTACTGTATGTTTTGATTGTTCCTTATGATAGATACAAGTAGAATTCCTAGAGCATAGGTTATTACATCATAGAATGTACTGAGTGTATATATATATATATATTCTACTGATATTGTTTCTCTGGAGAAACAGAGAGAGGAAGAGAGAAAGATTTATTATAAAAAATTGGCTCACATAATTATGAAGGCTGAGAAGTCCCACAATCTGCCATCTGCAAGCTGGAGACCTAGGAAAACAGTGCTGTAATTCAGTCAGAATCCAACTGCTTGAGAAGCAGAGAAGCAGATGGTGTAACACCCATTCCTAGGGCAGCAGAGATTACATGAGACGCCCCAGCTCAATCATGAGGCAGGAATAAAAAGGGGGAAAATTCCCTATGTTTTAATATTTTGTTCTATTTAGGCACTCAAAGGATTGGAATGTGCCCACCCACATGGAGGTAGGGGGGGCATCTACTTTATGTAATCCATTAACTCAAATGCTTATTTCATCTGGAAACACCCTCACAGATATACCCCCAAATAATGTGTAATCTAGATAACTCCTAGACAGTTAAACTGACATATAAAATTAACCATCGCGCTTATGAACATTTCTCAATTTCCATTATAAACAAGTTCTTATTAATCGAACACTTGAAAACATTGAATATTTTATAATTTTAATTATTTAATATGTGAAAAAACTTTCCATTATATTTTTGTTCTTCATAACTAAGTAGAATATTTTAAGGTTATTAACCACTTGGATTTTCACTTCTGTAACTTGTCTCTCACTGAAAGTAAGCTACAACATAATGACTTTAGACTTTACACTTTGAAACCAAACCTCACCAAGCATGAAAATTTCCATTTCTTCACATCCTCACAATATTTGATTTTATTAAACTTTCTGTTTTTTCTAATTACCAGTGATTTTCCCTTCTAAGTTACTTCTGTGATTTTCTTTTTTATAACCTTTGTTCATTTTATTAGTTTCTCTTTTTCTGCTTCATTTACTGGAGATATTCTAATGTTCTAAATATTAAATCTTTCCAGTTTTTGTGCTGCAAATGTGTCATCAGATAATTTTGTCCCTCGTTTAATATACATTATTGTTTCGATATAGTTAAACCCATCTGTTTTTTCTTTAATGTTTGTTTTTTACTCTTTTGGGCTTTATAAAGCTTTTCTTTGAACCATCACCACAAATATACTGTCCTACATTCTCTTCTGTTAATTGTATACATGTGTTTATGCATACATGTATCTATCTATCACTGAAATCATTTTTTTATCTATATGTACTCCTCCTTTTTTACAAGAATAAACTCTCCAGAACATAATCATAATTGTTAAATATACACAAGCTAATGTCATCATTCTTACATATCGATAATCAAAGCTTTTGTGTAGTATTTGAAAGCCCAAGTCACCTTGTCAATTATGAAAATGGAGTATAACTTTGTCTCCCTGTGGATATCTTTTCTATTCACTTCATTGGGTTACATTTTCTGTTAAGTTTTTTTTTTTTATTATTATTAAATTTAACCTTTTTTTTCTTCACTTGGGAAATGTTTTCTTTTCCAGGGGAAATGGAAATCTATGATTTAAATTCATCTTCATTTGGCTTCTTTACAAGAAAATATTTTAATTCTTGACTGTTAGTTTTATGAAATGGTGGAAAATAAAAGTTATCGAAAATATCTTTATAATTTTAGAAATTGAGTTTTAAATGAATGCTAAGATTAGAAAAAATACCCATGTATAGTAGTGAAATTTATATATATAATTTTAATAAATTATTAATGTTTTGGGAACCATAATATGTTTTAGGGAACTATAATATTATTAGATCTTTGAAATCAAAGAATAGATAAGTAGGATAAAAGCATGCATAGCAAGTAGTTAAGGGTTTTAAGTAAGGTTGGTATTATAGGATTATCTTGTGTTTTAAAAGGATTATTCTTCTAGCAATGTGGTGACTTGATTGGAAGTAAACAAGGCCAATTGAGAAATTTTTAAATGATTAAAGAAAGATTTTGTTACAAGTGTTGCAGTGGGGATACAGTGAAGTGGATGAAGAGCTCTAGGAAGAATCACTGATAGCACTTATGGTTGATTTAGTGTTGGGAGGGATGAGTGAGAAAGAAGTAGGAGTAAAAGATAGAAACTCAGAGGTTTGTGGGTTAGGCAGCAAAGTGCTTTGGGTTCTGTATCCTAAAATAGGGAAGAGGGAAAGCAGCGTTTTTGACTGTTTGAGTTAATCTGAATACTACCCAAATGAGATAGCCAGTAAGCAGTTGGAAATACGATCCAAGAAGTAAGTCTGGCATAAAGCTAGAATATATAGAAGTAAAACCACCATTGTTTTTCACCTAGAGTTCTACAAAAACCTTTTCCATGATCTAATAGCTATGTCGATCTTTGACATCATCTCATATTTCTCACTTTCTGTCACAAGGACCAAACTACTCCAGGCTTCTTGCTACCTTAGAATATATCAAGCTTTTATCTATCTTAATGTTTTTGTCCTAGCTGCTCCTTCAGAATAGATTGTCCTTATAGGAGGTAATTTTTGGTTGTGACTAACATTTCTTAGAATTTATGATCAAATGACCTTAGGAGATTACTTTCCATAGAACCTTTTTTTTTTTTCATCCACAGAATGGAGTGGGTTTCAATAGGTAGGTGAAAATTAAGGAAACATCAAATATAGTAGAAGGCCTTAAAAATTAGAATACAGAAATGAGATTTTTATAATTACGAAATTGCTGGAAACTTTGAGAGGGCAATTTTATTTGAATGATTGGCTTGGAAGTCGGTTTATATCATTAAGCAAGGAAGGGGGAGAAATAACACAGTGACTCTGGTAGCTGATTAATCATTATAAAGGTTTCCATCCTGGAAAGGAGAAAAACAGATCCTCTTGCGAGGGAGTATGTTAGGATAAAATTAAGTACTTTTTACTCCTTTTGTTTTTCAGAATAATTAAGCCCTTTGAGTATTTGCAGGCAAGGAGCAGGATTGTGGTTGAAGGAGCAAGTGGTGCTAGACAGGGAATAAATTTGGAAGCAAAGTTCTGAAATTTGAAAGTGATAAAAACAAAGATTTAGGAAGAAAAATAACTTTAATGAGTATGAATAACACATTTCCCACCCCCATGATAAAGAAAAAAAGATAGGAAACTACAGATAAAGCTAAGCAAGATTTGAATTAGAGATAAGTGGGATGGGATGAGATGCCCAAGGTAACTGTCAACTCCTCTAATGATTTGACTAGCTAGTAGTTGGCTGAATAAAAGAGCTTCCAGAGAAGACTCAGACACAGTTGAGCTGCATAATATAAATATAATATATATATTTAACTGCTGAAGTGCCACATGCCAAGCACACTAATACTCTTGGGGCGTTTGTCATGATCTCTCTCTACCTTGGTGAAGTTAACACTACATGGAGGGAAATGTCACCAGAAATTAGAGCAGAAGAATTAAAGAAAAAAAGTGAGATAGTATTGAGAATATAGATTGCTTATCTTTATATGCACTGAACTACAAATATATCATATAGGAAAGTAACCCAATTGTTAAAAATTTGGTTGAAGTAAGATTTTTTTCCAAAATTAAAAACAAATAAACAAACAAATAAACAAACAGAAGAATAGGAAATTCTGCTGCAGAATTTAGAATTTCTCAATGGGACAATAAACATTCTTTGATCATCAAAGAAAATGAAAACCCTAAGTTCCAAGGATTTCTATAATTGAAGTAATTTTTTTCTTCCCATTATTTAAGAAAAGAGAAAAAAGAACATATAAAAGAATGGTGATAAAGATGAAAGACATATGCTGTTTTGGAATTACCAGCTCATTATCTCATAATAATTAAACAATATTAAGTTAGCAATATACATCAATTTTTTTCCAGCACCCAGCTACCCCATACACATACTCTGAACAGCCCATTCCAATCAGTGAGAATTGAAGTAATCCATTTATAACTAAGATAATTTTCAGTTATTATTTCAAAGTAGAGATTAAATAGTCAAATAATAAGAGCTCGACAGCTTGTTTGTTATGAAAATCTTGTTTACCAAAGGTTGCACTATTGTTTAGAACATTTTTGAACATACTCTTCTTGGATTATTTGTGCATATCTCTAAGCTGTATCCAACTAATTTTCTCATCTTTTTCTTCGTGTTAAATTATACACCAATTAGCTGTCATTAATTGTTTAGAGATTAGCACACTCTTTAAAACCATTAGTAAATTGCTAGTTGTGATCTGGAAGTCTCAAAGATTCAAGTTAAAATTATAGTCTTTTTTTTTTAGTTTTTGTCTCCATAATATTAGATAACTCATAGAGGCTATTTTCTTTGTCAGGAAAGCTATGCCAAAATGATTAAAATGGCACTTGAAACTTTGTTATCAGTTATACCAATTAAGGTGAAATAGAATGGAACGGCTGTCTTTGTGGAAAACAATGTGGGCAATATAAAAAAAAAATGTTATTAATTTAAAGATATCATATGTACTGATGACTACTTCTGGAGAAGTTATCATTAATTATTTCTAGACAGTCAGCTATAACCACAACTCCAAAATCCACATATTATATTGAGCTCCATGAATTGTGGGGGAAAAATAGGCCCCAATGAAAATCACTGTTTGCAAAATGGACTAGATCTCCTGATGTCTTTGCTGAAAAAGGAGTAGTAGTTGTTTTCTATCTTTACAACAATATACTTCAAAAATTATAAATATTAATGTTTTTGCAAAAAAAAAAATTACCAAGGTTCAATCTCTTTGTAATAAGTTAAAATAATAGTTATATTTAGATATCTAAAATATATTTGTATACCTAAAATATACTATCTATTTTTTTTTTAAAATAATATTGTAACTTTTAGTTATAATATGAAATTATGAAATTATTGTTTGCTAAAAAGTACCTCTATTGTCTGGATCATTAATGATAATTGCACAACAACAAACAAAACTCCTGAATTCTCCATAGCTTAATACAATTAAATTTTATATGTTACTCATCCTTTTTGATCAGTTTGCTCATCCAAGCAAATATATCAGGCTCCTACCATCTTCTAATGTCTCCACCTTAATCTTAAAGACATAAGTAAGTGTAAAGAATCAAGAAGGAGAATTTATGAACAATAGTCATATTATCCAAAACTAGTTTAAATGGGGACTGAGAAATGTAGGTTCAACTATACATTCAGAAGAAATAAAATTTGGTAAGTATATGGCAGTATCATTTTTACAATCTACCCTTCTGGTCACCAAATATTTATTTCACAATATCTCTTATATTATCAGTGTCTCCAAATGAACAACCCCAAATCCTATCCAGTCATAGCATCTGGTTTATGTTCTGGGATCTTTTGGATGATGACAGTTATCTTCATCTCATCCATGTACAGAACCATATTCATAGTTCTGAAATCTGAAAACTAAACATCATTTCTCTTTTTTTGCTCCCTGATCCTCTATATACACACACTGACAGACACAAAGTAATCTTAACAAGTCTTGTTTGAAAAATGGAAGAGTAGGAGGCATACAGAAATCTTTGATCCATGGCACTTATTGAATACAGCTATGTAGATATTGTAAAGTCCCACTTCCTGCAGAAAAAGAAAGATCCTCAATTAGGCCTGATTATCTTCCCTAGGAAGTACTCCTTTGTTAAGAAAACCAAATTTAGCGAATGTTGTCCCTTCTTATCCTCCATGGCCAATCTAAAGTTGTTATCAAAGATTATGTTTTTTTTTGGCTGCCCAACTTAAAAAAAAAAAAAAGAACACCTCATGTTCATAAAAATATGGATGTCCAAAAGTTGTTTCAAAGATTGCAGAGCCAAAGACTTCTTCAATGTGGACTTGTGACTATTTGTCAGTATAATTAAAAAAAAAGAAAAAAAAAGAAAAAAAAAGAAAAAAAAAGAAAACCTTGGCAAAATATTTGCTTCCAGTCAGTTCCAAATACAAGTAGTCAAAACTACCAGACTTTGTTCTCAAATGTGTTTCATTTCTTTGCTACCTTGCTGACAAGCCTCTTTCTATCTTAACTTAAGGTCAGATAATCTTGAAGCTGTCAAGCTTGAGTGGGCAGTGCATGCTCTTCATTTGATCTTTGGCATAAATATGAGTTGCTCTCTGCAGCTGAGAAATCTCACTGAGTCTTGGTTGCTCAGTCTTCCAAGTATCATCTCTTATTTACTTATTTTTCGAACTTCTCAATTCCTTTTCAATTGTACTATAAACCTGGCAATTATTTTCTGAGCTTAATCTCTATCCTGTAGTATTTTGCTGAAACCACCTGTAACAATAATACATGCTACTAACATTTATTTTCCAGCATCTCTAGAGCTAAAAGCTCAGTAAGCTTTGGACTGCCTTTTAAGCTATCACAGATGACAGTTTTTAAGCATCTTTTCATTGTAGTCATCAGCTTACCAACCTACTTTATCCATATCCTTACCATCTGCTTCCCCACTGCTAAGCTAATGTCATATATTTTAATTTTTATCATGTCAGCATCTCACTTTGAGGTACTAGTTTTTGTATTAATCAGTGTAATTAACATTAACTGCTGCAAAAAATAATCTCAAAACCTTTGTTCTATTCTCACTTATGCAAAGTCCCATGTTTCTGATATCATAGCTTTCCTAAGAAGTTCTTATACAAAAAGTGATTTAGAGATTGAGCATCCTTGCATCTAGTAACCCCACCATCTTTAAATATGACTGAGAATGACTTTTTTTGGTGTGTGTTATTTTTATTATTATTACTTTTTTATTAGTTTCAAGTATACAGTACATTTGTTAGACATTTATATAGTATATGAAATGATCTCCCTGATTACTCTATCTTCCCTCTGACTCTACACATAGTCATTACCTTGCTGCCGTCTGCATTCCCTATGCCGTGTTCTAAATTCCTGTGACCATATATCAATTACTAATTTGTACTTCTTTAACCCTTCACCCCATTCTCCCAGACCAACCATCCTGCTCCCCTCTGGCCACCACCAGATTGTCCTATGTGAATCTGTTTTCAATTCATTTGTTCTTTTTGTTCCTTAGATTCTGCATGTCGGTGAAATCATGTGGTATTTATCTTTCTCTGACTTATTTCACTCAGCATAATAACCTCTGAGTCCATCCATGTCATTGCAAATGATAGATTTTTTTTAATGTCTGAGTAATATTCCATTGTATATATTAACCATAACTTCTTTAATCAATTGTCTGTTGATGGGCATTTGTGTTGTGTCCTTATCTTAGCTAGTGTAAATAGTGCTGCCATGAACATAGGGATGCATAGATCTTTACAAATTATTGTTTTGGTTTTCTTTGGATAAACACCCAGAAGTGCAATTACTGGGTCAAAGGTATATCTATTTTTAATTTTTTGAGGAAACTTTGTACTGTTTTTCATAGTGGCTATACCACGAACGGTGTATGAGGGTTACCTTTTCTTCACAACTCTGCTAATACTTGTTATTCTTTGATTTATTGATGATAGCCATTCTGACAGGTGCGAGGTGATATCTCATTGTAGTTTTAATTTGCATTTCCCTGATGATCAGTGACCTCGAGCATCTTTTCATATGTCTATTAGCCATCTGTATTTCCTCTTTGGAGAAGTAACTGTTCAGGTCTTCTGCCCATTTTTTAATTGGATTATTTGTTTTTTGTTGTTGTTGAGTTATATGAGTTCTTTATATATTTTGGATATTAATCCCTTATCTGATGTAGAATAAGTGAATACCTTCTCCCAGTCAGTTATCTTTTTGTTTTGTTGATGGTTTCCTTTACATATAAAAACTTTTTAGTTACATGTAGTCCCATTTGTTTATAAAATGATTCATTTTGAGGAGAAAAGAAAGAATGGAGGAATTGCTACAGAATGTAAATAAGTGGGTCTGGAAGCCTACACTTTATTTTCCAATCATATGTTCTCAATGTAAATGCAAAGGAGGCCAAGAAAAATAGGTTAGCTATGAACTCAGGAAAACAAGTGCCTTAATGTTAAATTTCTTAAATAAAAAAAATATAATAAAGCAAAATCAAACTTTAATAATCCAGTGGAAAATGTTATTTATTTTATTTTTTTATAATTTAACTTTCTTTGAAGAAATTCACTTTCCACTTGAAAACTATTTTCAAACTGTTGTAACCTGTGGATGCCCAATAAATATTGTTTACTGCCACATTTTAAAATTTAAATGCTTGTTAAAGAATATTGGCACATTAGTTGCATTATTTTCTACATCTCAGTTCTTGTTTCCCAAATAACTACAAGTACATGTTAATTTTGGAACATCTTTTCATGGAAAACTTAATGTGAAAATAGTGCATGGCCACTTACTGCTAAAGACGGAGGTTTAATTAGGGCATCTTTAATGTCCTTTTTACTGTTAACATTTTATCAAATGTGATATCCTCAGATTTAAGCAAAAGTTATGCTAGACCAGCATTTTAATGTGCATGAAACTTCACACCCTTTCTCCAGCTCACTAAATATAATAATCAAAATTGGTATGCTCATATTTTGAAAGAACAAAAAAACGATATAAGAATTAAAATTAAGAGGTTTTTAAGATATTTTTGTCCTGATTTATGAACAATATGCTCATTATAGAAGAAATAAGAAATAAAAGGAAGAACAAAGAAAACAAAAAGACCTGTTACCTCAAAATAGATCATATGGTTTCTATTTTGTTGTTTTTTCTGTGTGTGTATGTTTTATAATAAATATAATTTTCTAAATATATACTTTTCCATTTCCATTATGTATTTCCACATTATTAAAGTCTATAAATACATGATTTAAATGCCTGCATAATATTCCATTACATAGATGTCACATGATGTACTCCATCAATCTTCTATTAGATATTTAGACAATGTGCAATTTTTACTGACATGGATATATTCATGTAGATATCTTGATACATAAATCTATATATCTATATATGTATATATAGATATATGAAGAATGTTTTTGACATTTTTGAGCATATGCTTTAAATTTTGCCCTTCCAAATCACTGTATCAATTTATACTTCTTCCAACAATGTACAAGTGTGATTATTCCATCATTTTTGTTTCAGTAACTATTAGTATTATTTACTAAATTTTGTCAACTTGATTATCGAATACTTCTTAAAATAATTATTTGATTTCCTGTGATAGTGAATATTTTCCTAAGCTATCTTCATTTTGAATGTGTGTGAGTGTGTGTGTGCTATAGAAATGATTTGATCATGACTTTTTGTCATTAAATATATAATATATTTTCTAGTTACAAGGCACAATGCTACACACTGGAGATACACTGATAAACAAGGCAGGCAAGATCCCTGCCCTAACAAAAGCTTACAATTAAAAGGATAAATGATGCTAAACATGTATCATATAAGCTCTCTGAACATAACTCCACATAAACAACTCTCCAACTTAATCAATGCCCTTCATTCCAACAGCAAAATATAGCAACTTAGGTCTATAGGAGGCAGGGCACTTGTGGCGAGGAGGCTAGTATCTGGCAAGAATGTACATTTCTGCTCCTTTCACCTGGGTTATACCTCTACCAACACACGAATCAGTGTTATCATAAATTTATTTTTCCAAGGTGTTCTTGTTATAGTAATTTTGTACTTTTATGAATCTATAGACTAAGATAATATGATTGCAAAATATTTGTTTTTGTTTCTATGAAAATTTGGTCTAATATTTAGAAAAACGTAAAGCTTAGTTGCTACAATTATTACTATTACATTATGTGAAAATGATTGAAAAATAGTGAATATTTAAAAGGCATTCAGGAAATTCTGATTAAATTTTTCCTTCATCTAAAATTAAAAGAAACTGGAAGCTACAGTGTATGTATTCACGATTAATGCTTTTAGTTGGTAAAGACTGCATGGAACTCTAATCAGCAGATTTTCCAAAAGAGAAACTCTTAGCTATAAATTAAAGAAAAAAACTATCATGTACATTTATATGATTTATGTCAAAACAAGGACCTAATACATGTTCATGGTTTCCTGTCTTATTCTAGTGTTTATTTTTAATTAAAGTGTTTGATAAAGTCAATTTCTATTGTAATTAAATGATAAAAAGCATAAAAAATAAGGGAGAATTATGAAATAGTTTCCCTTAGGAAATATTATTTGTTTTCTGGTATGCTTTTTGGCAGATTTCTCAGACCAGTTTAAACTTTAGCTTCTAATAAATAGGAGAGTTCTGGTCTAAATCTTAGAAATAGGTGAAATTGCTATAAGAAGTGCCTCCAGAGGTTTGTAAGGATCATGTTATTTGTTTTTAATCTTCTTAAAGCAAAAGTTATACACACACACACACACACACATACACACACCCCATGTATGTATGTGTATGTGTATGTGTATATATATGATTCCAAACTGGAAACCTAATGGACATTTTGAGTTTTAACTACTATTATTTATGTTCAACTCTATTTTATATTTTAAAAATTATTTTATAATTAACAATGTATTGTATAATTATTGGCTCATTTCCCAGCCCTAGATAGTGAATGTGTGTGTATCTATATTGTATTTTACTTTATTCATATATGCATCTTTTTGATCTTTTAGTCACTGCATTTTGCTTAGATGACACACTTAAGTCTTTTGAAACTTTGTGTTTATCTTTAATTCAGCCATGTAGTTTAACGTAACATGTGATTTTGGTTATAGTAGATTCAATAGCTGCAGAGAAGATCAAACTGTAAACATTTTGTAATAACAATGCCTTAGCACAAAGTGTTAAACATACTTTAAATTCTGTACAGTGATATACTGTATCTCTACAGAACTGTCGGGGTAAAGAAGAGGAGTGTTGCAACAGTTATAAATATATCACATACAGACATTAATTCAGACAAATAGAGATGTAGCTAGGTGTCATTTTAAAGCTCCACTATTTATGCTCTTGGCAGATAGTTGAACACAGAATGCAATGCATTTGTAATTTGTAGCTTCAAAAATGTAAAAGCAACCAACAAACAGTATATTGCTAATGGTCAGTATGTCAGGATTATCATAAGCATGCGAAATATAAATAGTTCTTATTATTCTTTGATTTCACATTTAATTATTATTAATAAAAGTTAGAACAGTTAAAAGGAAACTAAGCTTGTTCCATTATGTTTTTAAATCCTTTTTATCCTCCTATTTCCTGTCATATTCCTATAAAAATATAATCAGTGTTTAAAACTTCCAAATTCATGTAGTATTTCAAAGAAGAAAAATAATTTCTGAAAAGAATAATAGAAATTGATTTCATATGTGTGTGTGTTTATTTCTCACTTCTGTCCATGACAGAAAAGCTATTGAATAGCTCTACCATTGTCAACCACTCTAAGATCAGCCAAAACAGGTATAGCAACAGTATTCAGAATTGGAAAAAGAGATAGCACAGGATTGTGAGAAACACAAGAAATATATAAAATTATGTCCATTTTCTGCCTGAAGGAACTTTCCTGATGATAGCAGAGGATAGAGAGGTGAAATCGAAGTTAAGCATGATGGCCTTGCAAGAAGCAGAGATAAGTTTAATAATAATGATGAAGTAGTTGGAATTGGTCATCAGAGTACAGAAAGTAAAAACTCTAGAGCTTTACATAGGGGTGCTTTTATGCCTTTTGTGAAGACTGAGCTTCATGCTTCAGGGAAAATTCTACAAAGTACTGCCTAAAAAAAATACTGAACATCTGGAGAACACACCAAGTGTGACAAACCAAATTTCATCTGAACAGTCTGGTCATTTTATTGAGACTCCAGAAAAGACACATAATCCAGAAAAGCCTTTGTAGATAGACATCTATAGTCCAGAATAAAAGTTACTTTAGAAACACGCACAAAAAACAAGATAATCAAGGTGACGCTGTATCAGTAGATTGTTTGCCAGAAAGAAACTCAATACTTTAAAGGAACACAAAAATTATATTCTCAACATTACAATATTTACAATGTATAATATACAGTAAATACTTACTAGATATCTGAAGAAACAAGAAAGTGTGATTCAAAACTAAACAATAAAATAAATCATTAGGGAAATAAACACAGAGATGACATGTTGGAATTAGCTGCTTCAATATTTTAGTTTGTTCTTATAAATGAGGATGCACTGAGAAATCTAAACATAATGAATAGAAAGGAAATCTCAGTACAGAAATGGAAACTATAAAAAAAAAGAACTAAATAAAAATTTGGAAACTGAAAACTACAATATAACTAAAATGGAAAAAAAAAAGCACTAGATGGGGTTAACAGAAGATAGGACATTGTGAAATACATTATCAGTTATCTTAAAGGTAGAAAAATAGGAATTATTGAAACCAATGCACGCAGAAATGGATCCAATGTGCAGAAAATCACTAAGGACATAATGGTCTAATATATGTGTAATCAGAATCCCAGAAGGAAAAGAAAGTTTATGGGCAAATAAATAGCAGCTGGGCATTTTTATTTTTTATTTTATTTTATTTTTTTAATTTGAGAAAAAATATCAACGTGTAAAGAAGCACAGCACACACCAAGCAAGATAAAGTTAAAAAAAAAAAGCCACATACAATCACAATGTAATTAAACTGCTGAAAGCCAAAATAAAAGAGCATTTTAAAAAGCAGATAGCAGGTGATAACATACTATCTATGTGAGAATTATAATTGTGGCCTCATACTTTTCATAAAAAGGTGAACAATGAAATAACATCATTAAGGACTAAAGGAAAAAAAATCAAGGTAGAATTCAAAGTCCAGAAATAAATGTCTTTCAAATATTATTCCAAAAAAAAAGGCAGCAAAAATATATTTTCTCATGAACAAAAGCTCAGAGAATCTACCATCAGCAGTACTGCACTATATGGATTTTGAAAGAGTTTAGTTAGGCTAAATGGTAATGATACCAGGTAGAAGTTAGAGTCTGTACAAAAAATTAAAGAGGGCTGAATATGGTAAATGTGTGAGAACTATAAAAGTCTTTTTAAAACCAATTTTTGAATTTCTTCCAATGATAATAGATGGTATATAATAATATAGTCTTAGAGAGAGATGCAGAGATGGGGGAATGAAATATATGACAATTGCATAAAGGCCTGGAAGGAAAATGGAAGTATCCCAATGTGCATTCCTTAAATTAAGCATAAAATTGTCTTCAAGATAGACTACTGTGATAAATAAAGAATACATATTATAATTTATATAGAAACCATAAAAAGCAGAGAAGGACAGAGTGAAAACTCCAATAGACAAGATAAAATGGAATAATAAAATACATTTGACCCCCCCAAAATGCAGGAAACGAGAAAAAAATGATAGAACAAACAAAAAATAAATAGTAAGATAGTAGACATACAACCATGTCAATAATTATGTTAAATATAAATGGACTAAATAGTCTGATTAAAAGGCAAAGATTACCAAAATGGTTAAATAAAGATCCAACCGTATGCTCTTTATAAGAAACACACACTAAATATAAAGACAGAAAGGTTAAAAGTAAAAAGATGGAAAAAGACATATTTTGTAAACACAAACCATAACAAAGCTGAAGTGGTTTTAATAATGTCAGACAAAGTTAACTCCAGAATAAAGAGTAATAACAAAGATTTTTTAAAAGTGATTTCACAATGATAGTCAATTTATCAAAACTTAGAAATTCCAAGTGTGTGAAATAATAATGGAGTTTCAAATATATGTGGCAGTAATGGACAAAATAAAAGAGAAGCAGACAAATCTATACAACAAAATCTAAAAGCCAAAAATCAGGAAAAATGGTTTTAAATATTTTTACATAGGAATATTTTTGAAGGGATACATGAGTAACTATACACTAAGCTTTATTTCTGGAATGGCAGGCTACAGTCCTGAATGGAAAGGGCAGTTTTAATTTTTATTGTATATAGTTTTATATGTTTCAAATGTTTTACAATGCAGAGGTTTCATTTTACAATACAAATATAATTAAAAATAAAAAATAATTTCTTTCCCTATAAATATGATCCTTCATTTTATATAGCACTGACCATATATACAGAGAGAGAGAGAGAGAACCTCAGTAGCCATTAACCTTCCAGGTTTTATTCTATAACATTGATGTGGTTTGGGAACTGCCTACACTGCCCTACATTATGTTGAATTCATATTCATATTTAATGGTAACTTATGGCACAATGCTAGTTTTACCAATGGAAACCTTAAATTGTCATTTAGATGAAAGTCACTTTCATTTTAAGAACAACAAGAATCTTTAATGATTTTAAGCAAGGCACAGAGGTGGTGCAAATGAGAGATTAAGGATTTGATACATTGCAGATCCCATTCATTGTGATTCTTACTCCTTCCCCTTCAGTATGAATCCAATGCTATAGACAACACACTCCTGGTATGCCTGTCAATTAATCATGAACTCTGTTATATCTAATCAATCCAAGATGATACAAAAGGTACTTAAGTGATTTGATATGCTTCTTGGTTTTGATTGTAGATATTGAAAATTAGTACAATAATACAGATACATGGGTTGCAAAATATTGGTTTGAATCTATTATTACAAATATGAAGAAAATATTTAACATTTCAGCCTTTTAGGTAAACTTATGTTTATCTTAACTAATCAATAAGAAAATTGATCTGCTATATTTTATTTAATGTTTAAAAATCTTCTTTGACTGACAGTTCCTTGACACCAAAGTATGGGTCATATTTACATTCGTATCATAGCCATAATGCAATGTCAAGTCATCAATATTTATCAATTGAATGAATGGGAATTAAATTGACACAATTTGTTTTATGTATGTCCTGCTCTAATATTTCATTAATTCTTAAAATGTCACATGCACAAGTATTTATAAGTGCCTCACAATTGTTTTCAGATGTTACTTCTATTGACAGAGTTTTGTTGAGAACTAGTAAAGTTCTACCACATGCTCACTGACTCTTCGGGTTCTGTTGAGTACTTATGAGTAGCGATAAATGCTCTTTAAGGAACAAGCTTTTCTCTTTAAAATGAAGTATACATATATACGTATATGGTCTATAATTTGTCTCTCTGTTTCAAAGATAACTTATATTAAAATATAATGTGATTTGGAGTAAAAAGACATCTCTGATCAATCGGTAAGTGTGAACTAATGATGTAAACAATATAACCTAATTATTTTTTTTAAGTAGCTTTAAGAAATTTTTGAGATAAATTAGTTATGACTTCATTTTAAAGCTAGTTAGCAAATACTGTTTAAAGAAGGTTTAAGAGCTTACCTAGAATTAAGACAGTATTTTAAGAGACAGGTGCATTCTTAGTTTCAGTGGGAGGATCAGGACCTGGAACGATGGAAGCAAGAGGAGGAACCCATAAAAGATGAAGTGAGAGCCAGTTGTAGAGAATGAGCCTCTTTTCACAGGCATATTGTTTCTCTATTTCTTTCTGCATTTTTTTAAAAAAATTATATTACTACCCTCTTTTCCCCCACATGTGTATGAGACTTTAATATAAATTTCAATTTTATAATCAGCTCATACTTCCATTATTAAAAAAATACCTTTTTATGAGCAGTTTTATGTTTATAGCAAAATTAAGTAGATACAAATTTCCCACATACTCCCTTCTCTCAAACATACATAGCCTCCCCCATTATCAGCATCACTCACCAGAGTGGTACATTTTTTTGCCAAGGACAAACTTACATTGACAAATTAAAATCATCCAAAGTCCATAGTTTACTTTAGTTCTCTTGGTGTTGCAAATTATATAGATTTGGATAAATGTATAATGATATGTATTCATTGTTATAGTATTTTAACTGCTCTGAAAACCCTCAGTGTTCTATTCATCTCTCCTTACCTGCCCCACCCAATACCAAATATTAAAATCAGAAAAAGCCTATAATTTCCCTTTAATCACTGTTTTTACTACATTCCACAAATTTTGATTAATTGTGTTTTAATTTTTATTTAGTTCAAAATACTATTTTATTTTTCTTGAGATGTCTTCTTTGACCTGTGTGTTATGTAGCAGTGTGTTGTTTAGTCTCCATGCATCTGGGGATTTCCCAGCTATAATTTTGCTATCAATTTCTATTCTATTTCATTCTTTGACCATATTCCATTTTGAACTAAGAAAGACATTATATGATTTTTATTATTTTGAATTTATTCATGTGTCTTTTATGTCCCAGAATGTTGTCTGTACTGGTGAATGTTTCATGTAAACTTGAGAAGAAAGTGTCTTCTACTGTTGGATGAACTAGTCTGTAGATGTCAGTTCTATCCAATTGATTGATGATTTTTTTTAGTTCAGCTATATCCTTACTGATTCTCTACACATTGGATTCATTTATGAGAGAAAGGTGTTGATGCATCAAACTGTAATAGTGGATTCATCTATTTCTCCTTGCAGTTATTTCAGTTTTTGCCCACACATTTTGATGCTCTGACGTTAGGCAAATACCATTAAAGGCTGTAGTATTTTCTTGGAGAATTCTTCCCTTATCATTATGCAATGCCCTTCTTTTATCACTGATATATATATATTTTTGCTAATCCCACTTTTTTTGATTAGTGTTAGCATGGTATATTTTTATCCCTTTATTTTTAACCTATATGTATGTTTATTTTTAAAGTGTGTTTCTTGTAGATAACGTATAGTTGGGTCCTGTTTTTTAATCTATTTTGACAATATCTGTCTTATAATTATTGCATTTAGATCATTGATATTTATTGATATTTATTGATATTTATTAAATGATTATTGGTATAATTGGTTGATATCTATATCTGTTGCTGTGGTGCATGCGTTGTCCTTTTTCTTTTTTCCTAAATTTGTTTCCTACTTTTTTCTGCCTTTTGTAGTTAATTGAGCACTTCATGCTTCAAATTTTTTCCTTTCTTAGCATATTATACTTCTTTGTTTTTACTATTTTGTCACTGCCCTTGGGTTTATAATATGTATTTACAATTAATTCAAGTCTACTTTCAAACAACATTATAGCACTTCATTGATGTGCAAGTGCTTTATGATAACAAAGTAACCCTAAAACTTCCTTACCATTTTTTATATGATTGCTGTCAATCATATAACGCTTATATGTAAGCATTACACTTATACATAGGCATTTATATTCTATCTATGTATCTATTTAATACATACATATATAAGCATGTGTAATCAGATGCATTGTTGCTATTTTTTTATGTTATTATTTGAACAAACTGTTATCTGTTAAATAAATTAAGAATAAGACAAATAAATGTTTTTGTTTTTTATTTTACCTTTACTTATTCCTTCTTTGATGTTTCTCTTTATGTAGATTTGAGTCTGTGACCTATATCATTTTCCTTCTCTCTAAAGAATTATTTTTTCACATTTTTTACAAGACAGGTCTGCTGGCCACAAATTTCCTCATTTTTTGTTTGTTTGTGAATGTATTTATTTCTTCTTCATTTTTGAAAGATAATTTTGCTGGGTACATAATTCTAGGTTGCTGTTTTCTTTCTCTCAGCATTTTAAATATTTTTCTCTACTCTCCTTTCTTGCATGATTTCTAAGGAGAAGTCAGATGTTATTCTTATCTTTTTCTCTATAGGTAAGGATTCCGCCACCCCTCCTGGCTTCATACAGAATTTTTTTTTATTTTTGACTTTTTGTAGTTTGAAAATGATGCCTAGATATAGTTTTAGTATTTATTATTATTATTATTATTATTATTATTATTATTATTATTATTTTCATCTTGCTTTGTGTTCTCTGAGCTTTTTGGATCTGTGGTTTGATATGTGACATTAATGTGAAGAAATTCTCAGTGATAATTGTTTCAAATATTTCTTTTGTTTCTTCTCTCTCTTTTTTCACCTTCTGACATTCTCATTATGCATATGCTATACCTTATGTAGTTTTTCTACAGTTTTTAGATATTCTATTTTACCTTCAATCTTTTTCTGTTTGCTTTTTAGTTTTGGAGGTTTCTATTGAGATAGCCTCAAGTCCAGAAATTCTTTCCTCAACCATGTCCAGTCTACTAATAAGTCCATCAAAGACATTCTTCATATCTGTTATAGTGTTGTTTATTATTTTTTTAAATTTCTTTGGTTCTTTCTTAGGATTTCCAACTCTCTACTTATGTTGCCATCTATTCTTACACACTGTCTATTTATCTATTAGAGCCCTTAGTTTATTAATCATAGTTGTTTTAAATTTCTGGTAGGATATTTCCAAATTGTCTGCTATATCGAAGTCTAGTTTTGGTGCTTGTTCTACCTCTTCAAACTATATGGGTTTTGTTTGTTTGTTTGTTTGTTTTGACCTTTAAGATGTCTTGCAATTTTTCTTCATAGCCAGACATGAGGAACTAGGTAAAAGGAACTTCTATAAATAATTCTTTAGTATTGCGGTTGTAAGGTATGTGTGTAGGGGAGCATTCTATAGTTTTTAGTGAGTCTGTGACTTTTGACTATGAACTTTGCATGTGTTTCTCAGTGCCCCTCCACCCCTGCTGCCCCTAGGTAGGAAAACATGGCTAGAGAAAGCTGAAATTGGTTATTTGCCTTCTCCCAGATCAATTAGGCTCTGATAAAATCATCACAGGTTAGGCTACAATTAACTACTTTTTCCAGAGGACAGACCATGTTATGAAAAACATAATTCTCTGATGTATTTCAAAGGGTTTCTTTTCCCTTCACCTGTCTGAGCACAAGCAGATTTTGCTCCCCCATATTCACTGTGAGAACCTGATAGAAAGAACTCCAGGAGGTAGAATTAATAAAAGTGTGTGCACTATACCCTTGTAACTAGATCCTACTGTATTTTTATCTCTCTGACTTGTTCATGCTATACGTCCAACAATTCTTCAATTATAATTCTGATTTTCCTTCCCCAACACTGGTTCCTGTAGACATTTCAGGTTATAGATTTCTACTCTGGTAAGTCTGATTCTCTGAAAATAACTTTGTAAGCATCCATTGTTTCATTGTTTTTATTTCTCGGTTTTGCTATTAAGAAGTCCAGTGCTGATCTAATTCATGAATTTTTTTTGTTACTAACTTTTTCTCACTCCAAATTTGTACTTCTCTATATCCCTAGTGGTTTTGAATTTCATTATGATGTGCTTTAATGTGGATCTTTTTTATTCATTTTGCTAGGGCCCCCATGGGTCCTTTTAACTTAGAAATATGAGTCCTTCTAGGACTTTCACTCCATTAATTACATAAGGCAGAAAAATGACTCTGTCCTCATTTTGGGAAGAACTATTGTGGAGAAACCTGGTGTCCCAAGAGATTTTTTTTTTTTTGTCAATACCATGATTTTACTTTTAAGATTTTTAGGCATAACTTATATGAAGTGAAATATGAGGCAATTTTTTCCCCCAGACTTTGTAGTCAAAACTAAACAAAGGATAAGATGAGGTTTTAATTAGAGTAATTGGACAATCAAAGAAAGACAACTCTATATCAGGGACAGAATAGGGGAATGATTGAGTTAATTGAGCATGACATAATCTTAGCACACCTGATGCAGCCTAGCCACAAAACGGATGTAGTTTACGGTCACTTCTGCCCTCTATGTTATGAACTACAATCCTGATCTACAGAAGCTAGCCATTAGTTGGCTCATTTTGATATCTAGAATTTGGAGAACATTTAGAACCCTGCCTACAAATCAGACTCTGTACCTCAGTGAGGCCTACGATAAAAAACAGGATGGTATAGTTTTAGTCATGTGTCTATTTCCATCATCTTCTTAATTGAATCTGAATTCAGGGTGGTGGAGAGTGAAAATATCTTCTTTCTAACCTACAGATAGCTCTTATATTCTATTAGTCACTACCAAAAACAAATATACCAAGAGTAAGAAATATTTCTGGCAGAAAAACTTTCTTGTTATCTTCTATATTTTCATACTGTCCACTTAATGATTATTTTTATAATTTAACCTAGAAAAATACAGTATGTGTTCCAGGGCTATAATTTCAAAGATGGACTGACAGAGATAATAGATAAATATGCCAGTTATATCACAGAGGCTTAAGTCACACCTACTTGTCATTTATCTTGACAAGATATAAGATTTCTATAGCTTTTATAATAATCATTTACCTTTGGTCAGTTCATGGATTAAATTGAATAATGAGCTCCTGGACAATGATCAACTAATATCTGGTCGAAGGTCATTAATTCACTTTGCCTCTCTACAGTGTCAAGAAACAATGGCTGTAATTTAACCACTTAAAAAAAATGTCCAGAAAGAGCACCAGGCATTTTGCATTGTGATGACCACAGTTGTAGGAGTACACTGTTATTGAATTATTTCAGGTAGAGTGTCGTGGAAGATATATTTTCTAATATCAGATAATAGCAAAAAAGTACAAATGTACATGAATACAAAGGAGGTTATTTAACAAAGCGTGACAAAACAGCAATCTTAAATTAGAAAGTTATTCATGTCCTACACTGCTGAAGATAAGGAAGCCTTGAAAATAGGCTGAAATAATGTTATATTTAAATGAAACAACTGCTGCTGGCAGATAATCATGAAATAAAGTTAAGATAATTGATTATAAATCATATATATTGTAATAATGTCAAATGTAAGAAGAGATAATTTAATTATATATATTATAGGTATAGTACTAAATTAGACATTTAAAATAATTCTTAGAATTCTTTAGAGTATAGGTAGCTACCTACAAATTGTCAATTATTTAAAACTCTTTATTACATTTATTCAATTATGTACATAGAGAAATAAATATACGTACTTCATTATGGAAGCTATCACAAATGATCTTATTCTCATTTATATCTGTAGAAATGTATATTATAACCAGCTTTATTACAGATGATGCTTAATGATTAATTCTGAAGATATGAGTTCTGCTATCCATTTGAGCAAGTACCATTAAAATAATGCATATCTCAGGCACAAACTTTGGTTTATGGAATTATAGAAACCTATAGAAAAACAAGTCTGTTACTTCTGTCTTAGGGTTGGTTTCCACAGAATCTAGTCCCACCTAAACACAGATACTGGGAGCTTTCTGTTCCCCACAGCTACTATCCATTTAGGTACCACCCTCTTAGTCAGTGGGCTTGTGTATATCCAGAATCTTTGAAAATTTAGAACATTTAGGGTGAGGTTTAGTATTGTCTTATGGCAAGAGAGGGCATCACTTGTCCACATTAGGCACACAGAAATCTCATCTAATAAGTGCACCAATCTGTAGGTGTTGTCGTAGCAGACCAGACAACTCCCACAATAGCACCCATTGTTGCTGAGAAGTCTCTAAATGCTAAATAGGCTCCTACTTTGTTCCCCTACTTCTACTCCTTTGTCTTCCTCGGCTCCCACTGATCATGCTCTGTCACACTTTCTTCTTCAGATTTACCAGGCAGGTGATGTTCATCTTTTCATCTTGGTAATACAAAATAGTCTGGATTTTCCTTTATTCATTTTTCAAAGTATCATTTGACATATAAACTATGTCATTCTTCCTTCACAGACTTCACTTCAGATTTTTAGAATGATTTTTACTTATTTCAGTAAAATCTGATGATGTACATTGAAACATTTGGCTCACATATCCAAAGGTATTGGAAATGATTTGTAAACCTGGCTGTAGAAACAATCATGGAGGAATATACACCAGTGCCACCCACCCACCACACTCAGAGATTCTGATGCTAGTAACATTGTTGGGGCTTGTCTTTGAGCTGCTATTACAAAAATATCATAAAGTAGGTAGCTTATAAACAACAGAAATTTATTTCTCATAGCTCTAGAGGCTAAGAAGCCCAAATCAAGATACCAGCTGATTCAGTATTCCTTGAGAGCAAGCTTCCTGGTTCATAGACAACTATCTTTTCACCATAACCTCACATGATGGAAGGAGCTAGGTAGGAAATAAATATATGAAGTGTATATAATTATTATAAGGACATTAAAGATAACCCCCAGAGGCCCCATCTTCTAATGTCATCATATTTGGAATTAGGTTTCAACATATGAATTAGGGCAAGGCACACAAATATTTCGTCCATAGCAGGATCCTACATTCTGGCATTTCTCAGTTGAGATTTAAATAAGCAGCTATCACTGAAAAATAGTGGCTTATAGTATAAATGTAAGAGTCCTTTTGAGTCTTAACTGATCTGTCTTGGAGACCTGTTGTAAAAAAAGAAAAGAAAACAAATAAGCAAAAAATTAGATAATAAATATCAAATGTTTAATATACTGCTTAGCATACTCAAACCAATGGTGGTGATAATGACATTTTTTTCTTTTACTATTATAATAGTCCTAAATCTCCTTGTGGTAATGTGGATTTCTCTGAATGGTTTGAAGTCTTCTTCTATAAAGTAATAGCATGGTATAAAATACTGTATAATGATTAGTAATTTGTTTCTCACTGTCTTTCAATATGTAAACATCATTTATTATAAATCAGCATGTTTTAAGCATAGTGGGTTTTACATAAATAACTCCTTTCTCTTGTCAAATAGGTGATTATGTTCAAATATTTCTCATCAAGATCTATATTAAATTCTAAGTTTCTGTGAGATTAATGTTGTGCCATATTTGTCAGGATGGGAATAGTAGGCCTTGATTTGATTTGATTTGAGTAACAAGACACAAAAGGTGAGGGAATTGAAGTGAAAGAAAAAGTCACAAGTGAAGTTATAAAATTTTACAGCAGGGGCAAAGTAAAATATATTCATGAGAAAGCAAGTGAAACATCCTTAATTAAGAAGTAGTTTAAAAACCAAACCTACAGTTGTTCAGAACATGGAGAAAAATTAATCCCTTTGTCCACTGATCTTTAGGTCTCTTACAAAGATTAACCAACAATTTCAAACGGAATGTAGTAAAATAAATTAAAGTACATATTAAATTAAGATACCGTCCATGATAAGTTAATGTGTTCATTGTGCATTTAAAAAAGTTGTGCTAAATCACTAAAATAGCATGAGCTTCTTACCCTTATGTCTGAGAATTTATATTTCTTTAACATACAAGAGGGGAGACATTTCTTCACCCTTATTTAGTCATTTTCTCCTTCTCTAGGGTAAAATTTACTGACACATAAACATAGTTAAACATTTTGAGGATATTTATTTTCAGAAAAGAAAGGTGATATGGTCTCATAATTCTAAGTAATTTCAAATTTTTATCTGCACAAGAAACAGAAATAAAGATAATATACCGAAGCTGCCACAAAATAGATTTAAGGTAGACATAAAGAAAAAAAATGACAGTGAATATGACAAAGTATAAAAAAGGAATACAAGCAAGGTCAATAAATAGATATCTTATCAGGTTTGTTTCTGCCTAGAATTTAGTGGATAGAAAATATAATTCTGAGATATCTCTTACTGTATCAGTGAGTTATCATTGATTCAGTCACAGCTATTTTGAACACTTTGCATTTTTTAAAAAGCAGTATAAAAATCTTCGTGAAACAAAATAAAACCATTTCTTATAAATAAAATAACCTTTAAAATAAGTCCAGGATGAAGCATTTGAGCATTGTGTTAACAACAGGTAATGTTTTGAAGTTACACATTTTAAGATGATTTAAATAATTCCTGCTTTTTGATAGGTTTTAATAAATACCCTTAACCATTTACTTAACCATCTTTTTAAACTGAAAAGTTACCTAATGTGAGCATTCATACACATAAGTCTTATATACTTTGCATATTATCTCTCTTTAAATCATAGAATAATAATAAAATGATAAAATAGTATATTAAGAATGTTAGTGACCATATAAACAGAGCTACCATCTGGTGGATAACTTGTCAATGGGCCAGTTGTTGATGCTGCAAGATGTAATGAAATACTGTGTTCTAATATTTCTAACTTCTCAGAGTAAGTAATAGTGTCCACAAGAATTTAAAACCTGTTTAAATTCCTAAATCCTGTCTGTAAAATTATCACCTGAAAGACATGCTCATTTCTTCTGAAACTAGTATGAACCTAATATTATAACCTAACTTATTAATGTGTAGGTTGGGAAACATTAGAGTCTGGTTTCTCCAGTTTAATTAGCCTCTAGTTGCTGACTTGTTTTGATAATATAAATAATTAGTTTAACTGCAAAAATTGATGTAACAGAAATAATTGTCAGGCAATTAAATACTGCAGTGATTTAGGTTCTTGGGAAATATACATTATGTAAGTATGGTAATAAAATTGATATGTACTTGGTTTGAACTACAAAATATCTACTTGATTTGTAAAAAATATTTTTATAGGTGCCATGTTCCTCATATTAGAAAATGCTCAAAATAAGTTTACTCAAAATAAAGACTAGATTAATTCCTGTAGTTTTTCTTTTTTCCTTTTATATTAAGCCTGAATGTGGCTGTTAAACTATTTGTCTGTTCTCTGGAACTCACAAGTGTTTACTGGCCATTTTAGTTGGAAGAATATAATAAATGAGATGACGTTGGTAAATTCATTATAAAATGTGGTGTTTCTTATTTTCCCTTTTTATGAAATTAGAGATTTTTTAAATACTGACAAAAAACATTTTATTTCTCTACATGTATATAATAAATAGCATATTCAAAAATGACACCATTCTTTCATTTTTCTTGCAATTCCTTAACATTGTAACAGTTTTACATTTAGGATTATTTTTTCTTATGTAATCAGGTTGGATTTCTTACTAATTCAATTTTATGATAATAGTAAGGATCGTCATTTCTTATCATTAATGTTCACATTGCATGTTTACTATCTTATTTTTAGTTTTAACCCTGCTGCATGTGCAAACTGATGTTCAAGTATTATTAGACATTCCTAAAGGACGTATTGCAAATAAATAACTGAAAGGCCCTGACCTTTATTATCTCTGCTCTTCCTAAAGGAGCACCACCAAAGAATTACTAAAACTTTATAACTTCCACTCATCATCATTAATTTCAGATTATTTTTGCCCACTATAAGAGAATATAATTTTCTATTATGTATAAGATACTAATCACACATATTTCTCTAGAAAATATATTATATGCTATATTTTTCTGAAACTATCTTGAGTGTATAGATGCAATTATTTAAAACTAAAATATAAATTCTATCCTAATGAATTACAATAAAATTTAAAATTGACTTAATGTATGGGATAAAAATTCATTCATTATTATAAGGCAGCATGAATTTAAAATATATTTATTATATTTCCTTCTCTCCTATTTATTCTCCTAAGAATTAAACTACATTCTATTATTTTTTCTACTTTACACATAATTCAAACATTTATGTTTCCATATTTTATAAGTGTGCTCCCTTAATATTTTACTGATGCATTGATTAGTCTTGATTTTGTGTAATATTTAATCATTAAAATCTATATTCCTAAAAAATCTTATTTACATATTTTAATAATATAAAACTACAGTATTTTACCACAGTATTAACTTAATGAATCATGTGAAGGATGTGGGTATTTGATATCACAGTGCCTGCCTTCAGAGTATGAGGAGCATTCATATTTCCCAATCTTTATTGTGTCCTGGGTCTGTTTGCCAGTATAGCATCCAAACAAATGCAAAACAAAATAAGAAAGGTTACAATCTGTATTTATTAAAATCACTAGAATGTACATTTATCTTAAAAATTGACTGAACGGTATATTTTAGCATGATTTCTATGTGCAACAAGATATAATCTAATTTTCCTAGTTATCTATCTCTTCCATTAAATATTTATACCATTAAAATTTTATATAATATATGACAGGGAGGAGCTTATTTTATTTTATAAATAAGTATTTTCTCCATGACACATCTTCTTAACAATTACAATGTCTTAGCTTTATCATTTGTCTACCAGACATACAATTGACATTCCCATTCTCCAAATTCATCTTTCTGACCTGTAATTCAGTTTTATGTCATTTTGCATGGCAATGAATCTTTTTATTAATACACATTTCCATCTGAACTCTGATGTTTTTAGGCAGAAATAAATGAACAGTGTCTTTTCCATTGGCCCAAAGTATATTTTGACAAATCATCTTCTTGAGTCTAGATAATTGTTCTTGACTGATATAATTAAATTACAAATAATACTGGGAGGAGTAACAACTTCAAAAAAAGACCACTAAATGAGTCAGTTTAATAAATTAATTTGCAACACTATTTTGTAGTAGAAATTTTTAAGGGTGTAGAATAATAATATTTCTTCATTATTTTGAAGACACTGGATTGACTTAAATTACCCAAGTGCCTTTAAAATTAACATATTTGATCTTTTTTTACAACATTGATATTAACTGTATCTTATATTTATGTAATACTTTTTATTGAATATAATGTATTCCATACATTGCCTCATCTCATTTAATCCCTACATCAACTTTTTAAAATTGTTTTGCCAAAGTTCTTACAGAGAGTAAGTGATACAGTGAGAATTAGAGATTGGATCTTTTGAATCCAAATCTAGATATCTTGCCCCTGGATTACACACTAACTTGCTACTAAGAATAATTAAATAATCAAACCTATATTCATGAAAATCAGAAGTCGGGAGGAAACTTTGAACCTATGGTCTATGAAAGTATCTTTCCATATATTTTCAAATTTTAGAACTCTCATTGAGCCATACAATAAAAATAATTTTCTGTCATTGGGAATGTGGAGGGATTATAACAACTATTTGCCCTGAATCCATTATTCAGAAGGAAATGAACTAACAAAAATGCGAAGAGGACACTGTTGGTGACCTCCTTTCCTAAAGGTGGAGAAAGATGTGAATTTCTCTCACTGTCTCTCCAGGTGGTTGTACTGTTTGCATGCTGAGCTGCACAGCTTTGAAAGGGCTTGCCCTGGGATATGACTGGGCTGGATTTAAAAGGACCTGGCTACTGAATAGCTCTGCTAATTTTTGCATCTCACAGTTATGTGGCTGACAGCTCCTTTTGGTGGGGAAAGCTTGGATATATTTCAAGGCGATTGTAGTTTTGTCCCTCTGGCAGCAAGCTGCTGCAACCAGCTTAGCCCATTATCCTCTTCTGCCACTGAATTTAATCTTGAGGAGACGTCTGGGTTTTTGGTCAGGATAGAGGGTAAGGGATGGATAATTAGTCCCCATTTTTGTTTAGAGAATAGCACTATATAATAAGCTAGCCTTCAATTACTGAAATGAGTTTGTCTATAGTTTTAGTGACTTATAAAACACTTTGTAAAAACCACTATTTAACATTATTATTTTAGTGATGTTATGCTTTTAATATCTCATACTTTAAGCTTTATTTATTATACAAAACTTTGGCTGTACTATTTAATATTCAGAGAATCAAATGCACTTTCATTTTTTAATTTGTATTAGAAGATTCAAAAATACAGATGGCTGCTCTGACCAGTGATTGAAAACTCCACTATACAGTTGTCTACACTGTAATTTTTTTAACTTGAGTTTTTTAATCTCTTGGGGTAGTTTTTTGAAATCAATGCAAAGTAATTAGAAAATGTAAAATTCTGGATGTTGTAATTATATTAATCATTTCCTTTAGTATGCATTCTGTGGAATACCTTTTATAAATATCATTATTTAATAAGTATATTTAAAAAATAAAATTCCCATGGATTCTAATTAATTATGTAAATTGTTCTTAGCATATTTGTGGGCTGTACTTCAGTTTGCTATCATCCAGTAGCTTAACATCACTTTCACTTCCCTAACAGCAAAAATTATAGTCAGAGATGAGCATTTCAATTTGCAGCTGACAGTTTAGGGTTAAGATATGATTCCAGGTAACAGAAGCCAATGAGAGTACACCCAGTTGATGTTTGTGACATCATCTTCCAGTCGGAGTACACAGAACAGCTGAGGTAGCGTTCAGTTTCAGCCCCAGTGCCATTATGATGGATGTTTACATCTCTTCATTGAGAGCCAATTATCTCGCTTTTGTGTGAGGCCCAAGGATCACTCATGCTGCCAGGCTGCACAGAGCACTGTTGGATCTAGCTGAATGAATTGTGTTCCCTGTCTCTGGTAAGAGCCTCTTCCGTTTTACCCTCTCTTTCAAAATAAAGGTAGATGTATTTAAAAGGAAACAGTGTAAGAAACTGGTTTTAGGGTCAAACAGGATTACTATCCAGCAAGCTTTGAATCAGAGAAATGTTTAGCATTAAGACAAAGTGTGGATTTAGTAAAATGAATTGAAAAAGAGCATGCTAACGTGTACCTTGCAAACTAATTTGCAGTAGAAAATGAATGGCAGGCAAATTCAGCTTTTCTTTAGAAAAAGGAAAGTAATTACTATTATAGAATTGTTATTTTGAATTTGTTATTTAAAAAATATATAGATATGCACACTACTCTGCTTCATTTCTTTATGTTTTGTTAATAGCAAAGAGTAGAGGTAGAAATAGACAACCAAGTTGTATTGCTATAAATTTAAAATGAGTCAAAGTTTCTAATTATTAAATTATAGTTCTTTGGGACAGTTTTCCAAAGTTGTATCTATACAGAAAAAAAAAATTTACCAAGTGAGCAAAGGTTTAAGCTTCTAACATAAATTTGTACTACTTTGTATTTACATTTATCATTTAAAAATGATAATAGTAAATAGTTTTAAGGAACAGTGTGAGTTGCTTTTTTCACCCCCTGGAATTAAGAGATGGTAAATTAACATCACTTATTGCACTGAGTGCTTTTAAATATATGAGAAAATGCTGTGTTTTATGCATCTGCAGAATATTTAAACCTTGAAAATAGGTTGTTCAATTATTTAATCATTTACTAGAAATAATATTTACACCTGAAGATCCTTATAGTATTGTAGCAAAACAAATGTATTACAGCTGTTAAATTGCTGTGGCTGTAGGTGACTGAATCTGACAGGGATCCTGAAAAATCAGATCCATAAAACTCTTTTAATTGACTGAGAATGTTCACACATTACCAGATGAAGAATTCAAAAACACTTTTAACTCCTCAGATATTATTTATTATCACAATATAATGTGTCGATATTTTAAAATTGAATGCAGTTATTTCTGAAATAAAGACAGAAAAGTGTAAATAGTTGTTATTTAATATAACATGCCCTTTTATTTTATCAGCATCTCCATCTTTTCTAGGGTAATAAAACTTTTGAATAATGACTTGTCTATCAGGCTTCGATATGCTCATTCTTTTCACATTTATTTTCACTCTACTTTAAAAGCAAATATTTCTGCCTGTGTAAACCAGTAATTTGGATAATTAGAAACCAGGATTTGGAGATGCTCAAGTTGTACTTAAGGACAGCAGGGGTTTCTCAGCTATGTCACACTTCTCTACCTTCTACTAGCCCAGTCCTGTTTGGCAGTGCTTGACATTACTGTTGTTCAATTTGTCTCCTTCTGTCAATTCAGGCCTGAACGAAACTGAGTTTATACAAAGTGTCAGATGTTTATTAACAAAATCTAAAGAACTGAGCTTTGTTGTCTCAGTCAAGACAATATATAATCCACTAAACCTCAAAATCTTACGAATATGTATGGACTTAAATTTTTTTGCAGGGAGATTTATGTTAGTTTTCTGTGAATTTTAAAATCTAAAAGTGGCAATCCAAAAGTTTGATAATGTGAACTCGAAAGTATTGTGATTTGCCGCTTTGGAATGAATTTTTTTCTCTTAAGTACTTTAAAGTGGAGTTGAACAACCCAAAGATATCGACTCTGTCATTTTCACAGGTGATCGATCTTGACCAAGGGGAAAGCATTTGTTTTCCAACAATTACTTTTGAAAAAATCTATTTATATCATCCTGTCGGCAATGAAGAAAATCTTACTCAGGCAATGAACATTATAGACATTTAAAACTGCGTTTTCTGCGGTGTATGAATGCTTCTCTCAGTATTAGCATCTCTAATCACAAAGATGTCCTGCTTTGGTAGTGATTGCTGTGTTAGAATTACTTATCTCCTTGTTTTCCTTTGAATAACTTTGTACAACATGGATATATATGACATGATACACCTAGATGGTGGACTTCACTGACAGCGAGTTTTTTTCTTTTTATTTTTTTAAAAGAAAGAATATTAATAGGATCATAGCAGTTTCCCATGCCACACACTCCCTGGGAAGAATTCTTTATGCAGGGTGGCATAGGTAAAAGATGCATGATGCTACATATATTGTTATGTTCCTCGCTTCTCTTTTCTAATATATATGCCCTTTATCTGAGTGAAGCAATCATCATTTTTTTTTTTTTGCATTTTTCTTCTCTGTATTATTTTATCCAGATCTTTGTATGTGGTGTACCAAGTTAAATGTTACTGACAGGTTTTAAAGGTTTTAAGGAGCAATAGTAAATGTGTACAGTGACTAAAAGATTTATATTAACCCTTTTGAAGTTTTTTGCATTTCTCAAAGGCTGAGAGTGATATATTATTTTCTTTTGAAAATTGTTCCTCAAATTAGGTCATTACTTATTCTAAAATAGCACAACACCTTCCCCCCTTGTATGCTCTCCTAGAACTTAGTTTAGGTAAGCACCTTCACTAGCTTCTTTCAATTACTGAATGCATGATACCATTTAGCTTTCTACTTTCTCAGTTAAGCACTTGGATGTGTCATAAATTCTATCTTATCTTAACAGCGTGAAAATCTGGACTTCCATGGACAACTTTTTAGTTAAGTCAAGAATATAGTAGCCATGATATCATTTTATCTTGGGTTTATATTTGTATGTGAATGCATAGATATTTAGGTATATATGTTATGTGCATAAACATAAGGTTTATATGTATTTTAAAATTTTAAAAGTGTTTCATGGACATAAGTGGTGAACATACAATGCAATATACAGATGATATATTATTTCATTGTACATTTGAAACCTATATAATTTTATTTACCAATGTCACCCCAATAAGTTTAATTTAAAAAAAAACTGAAGACAAAATCTATTCTTAATATTTGGTCTATGATAAAGTAATTGATATTATGCTGCTAAGGAAACACATACTGTTTTTAACTTGTTGCTGAAGAGCACCGTCAGTAAATTAGTAAATGAAGTCAGAATTCAGAAACAGCCTTTCAAATTTTAATGCCCCGGATCAATCAATCAATCATTCAATCAATCTCTGTCTTTCTCTCTTTTCTCTCATCCCCTACCCATTCCCCTCCACCTTTCTTCATATATCTGGCTATCTAACTAGGTTTTAAAAATTTTTTTTATTTGTGTGTGTGTGTGTGTGTGTGTGTGTGTGTGTGTGTATTCTGTGCCAAGCACTCTTGTGGGTGCTTAAATTTATTTATAACTGAAGAATATAAAAGATACTTGATCTGTATATATATATATCTTTTATATTTAGCAAGCTCTCTTCTTTAAATTACTAAGACAGAATGTATTTCAAGGTATAGCTGAATAAAATAGAGAACTTGCTAAGAAATAGAAAACAAAAGTTGAGAGATGGACTTGTGTTTCCGTATAGCTTTAAGTTCTCAGGTGTCATCTAACCTAAAATAAATTCATAAATACTTTACATTTGGGTGTTGTGAAAATGTCTATCAATTAATTTATAACACACATTTGGTTCTGAATATGATCGCTGCCACTATACAAAAATAAAATGCTTAAATTATAATGGATTCCAAAAAAAAAACTTTTTGGACAAAGCAGTCTTATATTTATAGTGTACATTCAAGCAATCTATCTACATATTATTCTCTATAAGAAAGTGTTTGAGTTTATAGTTATTTGGCTTTAAATAGGGTTTAGATAGTATAAAGAGGAGAGTATGAAATGGATGAATTTTATCTTTTAAAAAATGTTAACAATATCTTCTAAATAATAGTAGTTTGTATTTGAAAGAAGCAAACAAGAAATAATCTGAAATTTAATACCAATTTTTCAGTAATTTGACATATATTATTACTAGTCTTAGTATCATTGAACTAAAAGCATATTTACTACTCATCGAATTTATTTACGTATACCCAGTGACTTAAATGATAAAAAAGCCTAAAATATAATCTCCTCGGAGTAAATCTATATGTACATAGAACCCATAAGTTTAAGGTAAACCATTTTTAGATCTTATCATTCAATTAGCCACTGAATAATCTATCTTGTTACTAACATATAAATTTTAAAACAATTCAAAATTGCATGCACAAATTTACTCTTATAATATTATATAATAAAATAATATCCCCGATATATCAAAATAATAAAATGATATCCCTGAACTTAGACTTTTGAGTAATATGCATTTGAAATGTGCAGAATGAGAGTAAAATTAGAATACAATAATTAATAGTATGAATTAGCTAAATTCAAGGGACATTAAATCATGAATGTTTTGCCAAAAAGTTTTACAAGATACTAGCCCTTGAATTTAGCTACTTTTACTTAATAACATTCCAGAATTAATTTTTAATAGTGTTTGTAATGAATAAAATGTAAACTGACATCGGAGTGGGTTTTTTAAATGCAAAATCTACTAAAAGCAGATGATCAATTGTTCTGTGATTCTAATTTCAGTGGCAAGGAATTGAGCACAGTACAAGACAGTCTTGTTCACAGTCTTCATTCAGAAGTGATTTTCTACCCACATCCCATGCCACACTGTAAAACTCTCAGAAGTGTACCATGACATTTGAATTAATGCGAAAAATGTAGTTTTGCTAAAACAGAGTATACATATTGGTACTGCAGTCAGTCAGATGAGATATAGAGCTGGGTAAAATTTATAATGTGGGGTAGAGCACAATAAAATCTGCTGTGATTGATAGGGGGGCATGGTGCAAAGTTAAGTTCCAGCAACTTTTCTCAATTTTAAGTGCATATGAGACCATGATCGGATGAGCAAATGGTTCTGCTCAGTAGAGCAATGAATAGCAGGCACTTTTGTTTGTTTGTTTGCATGCACTCTGGTAAGAATATGGTTTCTGGGGACAGACTACCTGGGTATATAAATTCTTGCCCATCTCATTCATACCTTATTTCTTCATATAAAATGGGGGACGGGGAGGTGGGAATAAAAGTACCTACCTCATAGTGTTGTGAAAATGTTGTGAGCTAATCTTATCAGCACTGAGAACCATGTCTGACATATAATATGTGCTCAATTTGTGTTGCCTCCTTTTAGTGTTTTCACTGTTACTGACTTGTTTAGTATTGTGTATATGTGTTGTGTGTGTGCATGCGTTTTAATTAATTCAAGAATTTCATTCAAAATTATTTTTACAAACACAGAAACTCTGGTGTACCACAAACACAAGACCTTTGGGAAATAATCATACTAATTACTCTTTAAAACATGATGCTGATTTCAGAAGGTTTTAATATTAGATATGGCCTTATCAGTTGCTGTATATAAGATTTTACATTTTAAATATGAAAAAACAAATAAAACTAAATTAAATAACTTTTAGGAGCTATTCCCAACTTTAAAATTATATAATATGGGATATATGTATGATACATATATATGATACAAATGGAAAGTCTTATGGTTTTCCCTTTTACATTTTACTCTATTTGCCTTTATCTTTTATCCATTTTTTTTATGAGTTGATGAGAGCTTGAAACTTGTAATGATAAAAGGTTTTATTTGTTCTGATTATGTAGAGATGAACACTCTCCTGCTTTCCAACAGTTCATTGTCTCACATGTGTAATGAAGTACAGATAGAATTAGGCTAAAGTCCTTCTTTAATTCGTGCTGTTCTGCATTCCTAACATACTCTGAAAGGCAAAATAAGTGTTTTTTGATTTTTGACACCTGTTTGTGTATGTGTGTGTAGTTTGTTTCATTTTATTTTAGTGGAGCACATACCATGTGCCCAACCTTACACCAAGAGAGATACAAAAACAAAAGGATAAAAATTATTTTTTCTACAGTTTATAATCTTACAAAATCGAGGTGTTAATGTATGTATAAAACATAAAATAACAGTCCTATTACTTCACTAACATATTTTTCTTCACTTCTAAATGCTCTAAATTCTAAAAATTATGTAAAGCATGGGAGCATGATCACTGAGCACCTATGACAGGCCAACAATGAACAAAGCGCTACTGCTCCTCTCAAAGGGCTCATGATCTAGAGAACAACACAAAGTTAAACATAAATCATTATAGGACATTGTGATAAGTTTTATATTGGAGGTATGCACAGAGTGCTGAAGGAACATAGACAAGGAGTGACTTGTTCTATCTGTAAAACCCAGAACATTTCTTATTTCAAAATAAGCTGTCATTTAGCTATTTTTAAAAATGAGTAAACAATTTTCCAATTTGAGACTTACAAGATATTTCAGACAGAGAAGCCTCCAGTATACATGAAATCAAAATGGGAGGAGAAAAAAACAATGTGTTCAGGTAAAGATCGGTGTTTACTATGACTGAAGACAGGGATGAGGAGGAATTAAAAATTAACATCAAAGTATTGGAAAAAATGCTGATTGTAAAAAACCATTAGGGGCAACCTGGTCATAGTTGCATAAATATAAGCCTTGACTAGAAGGTTAAATTGAGCTTTTATACATTTAAATACTGTGGAATGTCTGTAATGAGATAGACTACTGTAGTTTTGAGTAAATGTGAAATGCTTCCTAAAAGAAACAGAAAGCAATATTAACCAAGACTATTTAAAGCAGTCTTGACCTATCAAAAGAGCAAAATAGCCAAAAGAATTAATTTAATTAGATTTCAAATAGCATTATTAAAGTCTCCATTCTATGAGTTTATTTTAAATAATGGATGATATCTAGTGGGATGACTAATTACTCAAGAATACAGAGGAGAGCAACATATGACAGAATTTAGTAGAACATCAGAGTTTGGAAAAGAGTCCTTAAGTCAACAATTATTCACTCTTGGTGATCTTGACCAGATATCAGAAATGTCTGATCCTGAATGACCCAGTGTTTCAGTATGAGGCTGGGGTCAGTTGGAAGATCCAGGGGAATGACTCAATTCATTGTCGTTATTCTTAAAATTACTTGAACAACACTATATAAAAGCTATTTATTAAAAATTTATCTTAAAAGAAGCATAGAGCATTATCCCTTTCCCTTCTTGCTATGATTTAGGTAACATGGATTTACGGTAGACACAAATTAGTAATAAGGTAAAAGGGAGAGAAAAAGGTACTGAGCATTAATGAAGACCATGCATGAATTAGTTTCACAGCTGTTTCATAAGACAGTCTCAAAAATCTGTTTTTCTAAATCTAATCACTTATACAATAATGATGAGTCCAATATGGAGAAAGAGATGGAAACCAATGAGGGAATTATTAAGTGAACTTTATCTACAGCCTCCTACACTTACAATGCTGTAGGCACTCTGGTAGATGGTAGAGATAGAGATATGTGTGGTGCTGATGTTGCATCAAGAATATGGTTGTCATGACCAGGAACAAAAGATGATAGGTCATGTCATCCCAGGAAAGCAAGACAGTCACCTGCCTATTTCTAGGAGAACTTCTTCCTGCTTCCCTAGATCTTTAGTATTAACTCTCAGAGCAACATCACATATTGGGGAGAAAGTAGCACCCTTAGGAAAGAGACATGCTCTTGAGGGTAAAAAATAGGCATTAGAGGAGGTGGAGATTATCACTGGAAAAGTCAATATTTTAGGAAAAGTGAAAAAAAGTATAACAGAACATTTACTAGCATACAGGATTGTGATAGTTAGGCATAAGGAATATGATAACTAAGTATAGAGAATATTTCATTCCCTTAAAGTCAAGGATTTTGCCTAATTCTTCTTTGAATATCCATGACCTGGGAAATGATTTAACAGATGTTTGTTAAATAAATGCCTGACTGCCTGAGGGAAGAAAAGGATGGAAAGAAAAGAAAAAGGAAGGAAGGATAGAAACTGATTTTCTCTTTGTGTACCTTGGATATGCTATTTTGGGGATGTCCATTAAGGAACAAAGAAGATATACTTTATAGCTATCGGATATACAAGACTGGAGCTGAGATATTAGAAATCATTTTCAAATTGTTACCATGCAAAAACAACGTGACTGGAGGATATCAACTAAAGAAGCTCTAGGGAATATCACTATTTAGAGGTTGTTAAGAGGAGACCCCCAAAAAGAAAGGATACTCAGAATCAGAGGCTTTTGTTTCAGGAGGAGAACTAAATCTCAACTATTAGAACTGACTCTGAACCCTAGATCAGGAAGTAAAAAATGGTGCTAAGGGTAAGAAATCCAAGGAAACTTTTATACAGGAAAAAGTAATCTGAACATGGCATTGCTTTTTCCTATCCAATAGCCTCTCTTCATCCCCTTGTCACTAAAACTCTTCAAAAGTTTTCCCTTACTTGTAGGATAATGATAAAACTAACATACTTTATAAGGTCTAAAATGATTTTGTGCATTCCAACAACATTTGCTCGTTTTTCATCTCTCTTACAATGTCTTCTCTGTCCCACCACTGAGATTTAGCTCATGCCCTTCCTCTGATCATCAGGTTCCTCTCAATATTCTTCACATACTGAGCTCCTACTCATCATTCATATCTTGGTTAAAGTAGCATATCTTTAAAGAAGTCCTCCTCGATCTCCTTGACCATATCATTCATAATACATAATTATATTAAATAAGATTATAGGTTGTGCACGTTGAGTTACATACCAAATAACAAAAATAATATCAATATCTACTTGTAACTTTTGATATAAATATAGTGAGGGTCCTTTGGAAAACACAGATAGTTGAAGAATATGGAAAGGTATAAACTCAGCAAAGGGTATAGAAACTGAGTGCACATATATATAACTCGTACTAGGTATAACCGATGTCACTGAAAAGAGAAGGAGTATAATTGAGAAAGTGGTGACAAACCATGTGAAAGGCAGCAGAAAGGCTCAAAATGTAGAAACAGAGAAAATATACTTTAAATTGAAGGTAAGGTCACTGGTGTCTTAAAGAAAGTAGTCTGAGATGCTAGACTGCAAGGAGTCAGACAGGAAATTGATTTTCAAGTATTAAAGTCATGTTCAAGTACTTGAGTACTGAAAAGAAATAAAGACCTGCTGGACGGAACTGTCAAATGTTGACTCTTTCATAAATGGAAAAACTTTACTTGATGGATAGATGTGTGAAATATTAAATAATAGTGACCTTTTAAAAGTTTTTTTCATCATTTGTACCAACTATATTTATAATAAATAACTACATATTAAACCTCTAGTGATTATGTTTAAAATATCCTCATGGTTTAAAAATAAAAAAGAACAGCAATACACCCAAAAATGTAGACAATTGTAGGGATTATTTAATTAGCAGTTAATTTAGTCTCATAAAAATTATTCTGTTTCAACTGAAACCATGTATAAGCATCTTTATAGACAGTAAGCAGTTCTGCTTTGCAAGCAAATACATTTCCCCCAAGACATTAAGATTTGAACCCTCCAGAAAGCCCCAAAACACTTTAAGGAAGCAATGCTGTGCCAGGAAATATCTGTAGTCTGCTAAACAGAAGAGTTCCCATATCTTAAAAAGTTGGAAAAATTAACTGCAACTCAAAGAGAGAAAGATATGCAGCAGATATAGGTTAAAAATCATACTACAATGTAATATCTAAACATGAATCCAAAATAAGCATTAAAATACATACTATAATATAATATCTAAACATAAATGCAAAATAAACATATACATATAAAATTATGTAACTTTATGTATATAAAAATACACATGTGATAGAACATTTATTTTCAAAATTGGCTGCACATTGAGCTGTTTATACTGGTAACTATAATGATTATAGAATGCTTCTTAATAAGAGATTTTTGATTTGCTTAGGAAAAAAACTTTGATTAATTTATTTGTTCTTGTTGTGAAGGACAAGACATCTTTAAATAGTCTCGTCAGGAGAGAAATTATATCCCTCCTCTTTCCAAAATTGTCTTTAAACAAAGGAACGAAATCTGATTACTAACTCTAGCAGCTGACATGAAAGGAAGAGTGCGATATATCATGAATTGAGAAAAATGAGGTCAAAGAGGGGTTTTAAAATTCAAAAAGTTGCCCACAATACAGTGTCTAGGGAAAAATATGGCCACCTCCATGTGACAGTTATGTTCTCTCAGTCATGTTTTGAAGTCAGGCTATACTGAGGAGGACTAGACCTGAGAGAACAGACAGAGGCACAAGGTCCCAAAAGAGATCTAAGGATAGTCATGGAGCCAAAATATGAAGAAGGCAAAACAAGAGGCAAAGCACAGTGGCTGAGTTCTGATAAGAGGGATCTAGGCAAGTAGACTGTATTCTTAGACAAGATTCTAGTTTCCAGGTTTCAGGAGGCAAAGACTCATTGTGGACACCTGGCCTGCTAACTGGGGATCCCATAACTGAAAGAGGCTTGATTTGACCCAATTATATATTACCAATAACTTAGGAACTGGACAGAGATTCTGAGGTCAGAAAGGTTCCAGAATCTGAGGCGCATTTAGACCTATGATTTGGTATGGCAGCTCTATTAGTTAAGGAGAGAGGCTGATCTGAAGTCACACCATTTGGTTTAGCCACTTGCATTATGGACTGGGGTACAGGAGTAGGTGTTAAGAGTCTGGGCCTGGCGCCAGTCAGCTGGGCGTTAATTCCTGCCTTCGACACTTACCAGTGGTATGACCATGGGCAAGGCACTTAACCTCTCTGTGTCTGCTGCCTCATCTGAAAGATGCTATGAGGATCAAAGGAAATGATGTAACCATCCACTTAGCACAACACTGCCACCCAGTACATGCTGGATAAGTGCTGCACCTTAATACATATCTTAAATAAATAATTAACCTGCAAACTCCATGCTTTAGTCCCACCGCTCCTCAAACTTGTCTCCAGGTGTTGGTACATGTTTTCTCCACTTAGAATACTCTGTGATGTCAATTCCTTCTCATCTTTCACATCTCAGTTCAGATGGCATTACTAGTGGAGTATGGGGATTCCATCCCAGCCCATCATAGAATGGTGAGCTGTTCCTCTTTTGTGCTCAGACAGTACCTGCACTTTTCCTGTCATGCATTTTAATTGTCATTTTCTTCACTGTGTCTCCCATTAGACTTAAAGTTCCCTATGTTTTGGGATTTCATATCCACTGCTTTGTCAGCAGTGCTAGCAAGGAGAAGAAGCTCATTAAATGTTATTAAATGAATACATGGTCAGAGACCTCAGACTTAGATCCCTTTGGAGAGTCATAATCTGAAAGGATTTCTCTGTTACAGCTTAATTTGGGCCTGGTAATAGGAGAGCCAGAATGAGGAGATCTGAGGTTTCTTTCAGAAGGTGACAGAGAAACTCACTCTTCTGTTAATTCATGTCTACCTCCTGCCGCAATAATATCAGTAGAAACAACTTTCATTCTGAGGAGTCTTGGCAGCCCTCAAGCTGCTGTGGCATCACCATCTTCCTCAATGGCAGCAAATAAACAGAGCATTCTGAGGACAGTGTGTGTGCAACTGCTTGTGTGCATGTGGGCAGGCCTTACTCAAGACACTGCTCATCTGAATATTCAAAAGCTCTTTTCTTACATTTCTTTAATTTTGACTTTTTTTGTTTTTGTGTGAAAAACAATAAACTTCACCAGCAGGAATCAGGCTTGGAACTTGAATACTATAAAAGCTTGAAGAGCTGGAATTAGAAGTCACAGGGGCTAGGTTAGGATATGACCCCTTCTTTCTCCTCCTGGCTCTTCTTGCTGCGTGGGGATTGTCTTAGTTTTCTATTGCTCTGTGACAAATTACCACAAATTTAGATGCCAAAAACAATAGACATTATCTCATAATTTCCATGGACCAGTGATACATGCACAGCTTAGACAGATCTTTTGCTCCAAATCTCAAGAGAATGCAATAAAGCTGCTTGTCAAGCTGTGTTCCTTTCTAGAGTTTGGGTTCTCTTTCTGGCATTGGTTGTTGGTGGTTGTTGGTAGAGTTTTTTCCTTGTGGCTGTCAGGTCCCTGTGTTCTTGCTGGCTATCAGCTGGGAATGGCTCTCAGTTCCTCTGGGCCAACTCAGTGTCTTGCCAGGATGCCCTCTCATAGATTCTCTCTTGACATGGCAGCTTACTTCTTCAAAGCAAGCAGGGGATTGTCTTGCTTGAGTCTACAAATATGGAGTCTTACATAACAATATAATCATGAGAGTGACATCACTTTGCCATATTCTATTGGTTATAATTAAATCACTAGTTCAGCTTTTACTCAACGGGAGGGAATCATACAAAGATGTGACTCATTGAGGTTCACCTTAGGCTGTGTCTACCACAGGAAACAATCACAGAATATTCTGAGACTTCTAAGACCACTACTAAAAATTTGCAGTACTTTCTGTAAATCTCTCCAGACTTACAAGTTACAGAGCTCTCTGGGGAAGAGCTCATTTTAAATGAGAGAAATGAATCAGTAACCAAGAGAAAATGATAACTGGAGTCAGAAAGATGGCCAGCTGACTCGTTCTAACCTCTCAGCCAGGGAAAATCTATAGCCACATGCACTTATTGTGGGTTTGGAGAACTGGGGCAAGGTTTTGCAGTGTGTGACTCTCATTAGACATTTTGGATTAAAGACCCCTATTATTAAGAGGAGGCAATTAGTCACACTACAAATATTATCACTTTGGGTCACCATCTCTATTAGTCTGCTTAAAAAGGGAAAACATCTGAGAGGCCTCCTGCTTCTGGGTTTCTTTAGAAGATAGAGTCAGTCCCCTTCCCTTTGCATTGCGGGAAGCTTTGAGGAGACTGTAGAGCCCTTAAGAAGCTTGGATGTGTGTGTATGTGGGGAGGTGGCAAGAGTGTGTGTAGTGGGGAGGGTACTGCCTTTTATAAGCCATTGCCAAGGGGCTGTATACAAATGAGGTTGGATGGCACAGCTAGTCTTTCAACAGTCCCACTGCCCACATTTTTTTTCTCTTTTTTTCTTTCTATATCTCCCAAAAGACCCTACTATTTTATCTTAAATTACTTTCCTTGACAATCAAACCAAATCAGTAAGGCTCTTGAAACTTCTAGTCCAAAATCAAGTGTCCAGACAGACATACAGAAACTACAGGATGAAAAAAAGAAGTACATGTGGAATATTCAGTAGGAGAAACAGGGAAAAGAATACTTGTGTAAGGTCTCATGTCTATTCACATGAGGACAAAGCATTAAAGTTTGGGAATCTGAGAGGGCCATCAGAGCATAACTCAGTCATTTAAATATGAGAAATGATGCAATTTCAAGTGAGTGAGAGACTGAACCTGAAGCAGCATCAGTGTTTGGCAAAAACAGCTTTCCGGCCAGTGAGCTAACAGGGAATACATGTTTCTTTGCATTAATCTTGCAGGCTCCTGCAATTGGAGGGGTTTTGCCTCATATTTTCTTGAGTTGGACTGAATGGTGCTTTGCTATGACCAATTTGGGTCTATTCACAGCATAAAGGGGAACTTGACATACTTAATACTGAGGCCCTGGGGAATCTCAAATTTCACTGACCCTTAAATATTCTTCCTTGAGTCTCACGAAGCTGTGTAAAAGGCCCAAAAGAAGGGAGACACCTGGACATTTTTATGGGCTAGTAAGCACAGGGTGAGAGTGGAATGGAGATAACTTCTAAGACACCGGGAGGTCACCATAGATAACACAAATTGTCTCTTCTCAAATTCCTCACCTTCCTGTATCTCAGATAATGTGAGGATTGGGTTAGCGAAGCAGGTTCAGGTGTGGCTCAAGAAGAGTGGTTGGAGAGGACTGAAGCAAAAGGGTTGTCAGCACTGTCAAAAACAAGCTGCTCTGACATGTAGTTAACTACCTTCAATTAAGGCTGGAAGAGGTTTCCTTGGCATTTGGGTGACACTATAAAGTGCTTTCCCACATATAGCAGTCAAGCAGGGCTAGCATCTGGGACAACCCAGGACTTCAACTGCCACTGAAGTCCTCATTGCTGATTTGGGCTGCCTTTCCCTCCTGGGCAGGACAGCTCTGTCCCAGAGTCTTGACTCAAACTGGGAAAGTGTGAGGACCAAAGTAATTAAGCACAGTGATGAATTATAAGTTATTGAACAAAATGACAATTCAGGAGTCCATATCAATATTATATAATAAATAAATGGAGAAGAATTTATGCTTCTTTTTTACATAGGATGTAGAGAAATAAAAGAGATATAAGCCTTCTTAAATGAACTTCTTAAGACTTTGACATTTTACAGCAAATGTATTCATGTTTCTTATTCCACAAGCTTCCACACAGGCAAATTTTCAAGTTATCAAAGTCAGATTTATTGAGACATCCAGAAAGTGATGACTTTGGGACAATTACCTTGCAGTTATTCCACTGAGATTGAATCAAAGTTTGCCAGGGTTTCAGACAACTCTTTTGAAACATGTCCAGTTTTAATAATGTAGTTGCTGGGGAACATTTCCTAAAGGAAAAAGACAAGGACATCAGCAGTATTACCACCATATAAAACATAGTTAAAACACTGCGTGTGGAAAGGATGTTAAGGGTCAACTTTTAAGATCACAAAAGCAATAAAGTCCAAGTTTGAATTTGAAACATGGGTCTTAGAGTTTCCCATGGCACATATATTACTATTTGTATTAAACAATTTTTAGTGTTATTCTGCTAATCCCCAAATACATGAGATCTGCTAGAAATGAACATTTTAGATTCTTAATATTAATACTATGTTTGCATAATACCCTTTTTCCAAAGGTTTTCACATTTATGATCTTGAGAGCCTTTGCAGCTTATTCAATGGCCTTTTCAGTAAATCATATTACCTCTCCAGTAACTTTTTCATTCCTCTTGTGAGTGAAAAGTATACCTCAATTGTAACCATAAATAATTCTATGTTTTATTTTTGTGCTGGATGGAATATTGATTATTGAGTAAAAAGGCTTAACAATATGAAGATGGTATACAATACAAATTTAGATCTTTGTTCCACAAAGCTATGTCTGTGCTGTCCAGGTTTTCTAGCACGTGAGAGCTGTCCCTTCAGCAGCAGCTTTGTACCTGCTGACCCTAAAACCATGTAAGCTGAATTCAAATAAACTCAATAGCAGTGTAGGATGCATGTGCTCACACTTACATGGTAATACCTTTCCTTTTTTTTCCTTTTATGTTTTGGTAAACTCGAAGAACATATCAAATACTGTAAACTTGAAGAAATGTATAAAATAGAACAATGTAACACTCAAGACAACTAAATTCTTTCAATCATGGATCATTCTTTGCAGACAACTCAAAGAACCTTGCAAGACTTATGTATTATTTGACTATATAATGTACTGGAAGAAGATGAGATCTGTCAGCTCTAATATTTAGGACATGCAGACCCCTTAATCAGGACTCTATTGGAGAAGAAAAGCCACTAATGTATTTTAATAATGACTTCCTACTCTCATCATGGGTTCATATAGCTTTTCAAATAGTAAAGAGGAATGACCAAACTGCAACTCTTATTATTATTAAGGGGCTATTGATTTTATAATAAATGATAAAAGCAACCTAAGTTTTGCAAAATAATTCTGTGTATTTCAAATGACTACAATCACAAAATGCATATTTCATTTTTTTTATTTTCGAATTTTTCTTTCAAAAAGATTTTTACAAAATATAGCTGATGTGAAATATTATGTTAGTTTCAGGTATACACCATAGATATTCAACATTTATATACCTAAAGAAGTGATCACCGTAAGTCTAGTAACCACCCGATACTGTACAATGTTATTACAATATTATTGACTATATTCTCCATGTTATACATTACATTCCCATGACTTATTTATTTCACAACTGGAAATTTGAATGTATATTTTATACTCACTTATACAAGATGTCAAGCCCACAGAATACACAGGAAGAAAACTATAGAGCAAACTTTCATTTATAGAAAATGAAGAGTTACAAAAGCATTATTTGTGGTCATTAGATAAAACATTATTAAGAACCACTTAAATGTTATAACTATTTAATGTTGTAAAATAGACCGGCCTTATAAAAAGTGAAAAAAAAAAACAAATGCCTTGTCCTTCAGGATAGCAACTTAAAAATTATTATAGATTATGTGTTATAGTTGTGAAAGAACAAAATTCAACCAAGTAAATTTGAAGATTTAATTGGTTTTAATAAATGATTCATGAATCGGGCAGCATTCCATCTAGCTAGTAGAAAGGTGCTCTGAGGGGTTGTACAAAACAAGGTTATTATAGGAAGAAGGGCGAGGTAAAGGAGCTATTGACAAAATAAAAGCAAGGGTTATTTTTAGACTAGGATATTTTTGGGATAGTGGGGTAGGGAACAGCAAGAGTTTTTATCATGCAGATTATGTTTAACTATGGAGATGGACAGGGCCCATGAAAGATGACTTCAGTGGTACTGACCAGAAAATTCCAGACTGCTTGATTAATATTATAATCTGAGAGAGGCTGAAACTGCAATTAGGTCAAGTACTAAACCTATGTTTGGTAGCATGGACTTTAGCACAGGTGATGCCATTTTGGGCTTGCGGTTTTCTCTTTAACAGTAAATTTTATGATGTCACTTTACAATGTGTTCTTTTAGGTTTCTTGTTTTCTGTCTTTCCTAATGTGATATCTCCTGATTCATGTTTTCATGAAAGTTTATTTTATTATAAATGGATTGTGAGTCTCAGAAAACTTAAATTAAGATTAATTTTTTCTTCTAATAGGTGTATAACCTTCTGCATGATGTTATCTCTCCAATTTAATTTCCACAGAGATATAGATATGGGGAAGAAATTGAACCTATTGTAGCAGTGGTTTTGGTTTGCTTATAAAGTCCAATTAAAAGAAAATATTTTAATTGATAATTTTTTAAATTGCTGTATGAACAAGAAAGAATTTTGCTTATTTACTGTGGCTTAATATTGTAAATAATAATTTTAATGTTATTACTCTAGCTAGTATTTATATAGTATTTACAACATGCTAGGCATTGTGTTAAACATTTTACAGGCATTTTTCTGCTTAACCTCACAATAATCCTAAGAATTGCAAGTGATTTATTACCAAAATTTTATTGATAAAGACACCTAGGAAGAGTGCATTGTTAGTGAGTGATGAAATTGAGAAACAAACTAAAAGTTGGTCATTTATCTCCAGAAATTTTATCCACACTGTTTTATTAAATACATAAATTGTTGTTTTGTTTATTTGTGTTTGTATGTGTATGTATGGTATGTGCATGCATGTGTATTTTCCACATCTTTATTGTGTTTATATTAAACTATATATCAATACTCTACTCTCTCTCAAACACACACACACACACACACACACACACAAATATGTGTGTGTGTGTGTATATATATATATATTATATATATATACACTACACTAATGGGAACATGTAACATACCTTTTTATTTTAAGATAAAGTCTATTACAGCTAATATTTTTTGAAACACTTTCTAACATTTATTTACTAGGATAATTACAATGAATAACTCTGCTTCTTAGACTCATGGCTGCAGAATATTTTTGCTCATATTAAATCCCAATTCTGTTATCTCTAGAGTCAATTTATATGTTCTTTCAAGTCAAGCTTGAGATGGTTTTTGAATCATTTTGTCAGGAACTCTACTTGCAATTATAACATTTTAACTGTATAAAAGCTCTCAGCTCCGTTTCTACCCATGATAATCATTTACTTATGTAATAAAAAGCATCCTTCACACACCATTGATTTCAGAACTAGAATAGTGGTAACTTTTTTCATATTTGTTTTTATATTGGTCATGGTAGTTGACTCCTTGACATTTGCCTCTATTTCCCCATTATTAATTTAAGCTATCTTTGTAACCTTGTTTACCTTGCCAGAGATTTAGAATTGGAATTGAGACCTAATTTTTGCCTACTAGGTATGAATGGAAACCTGCTGGAATTAGAGAACTATGGAGATATCTTTTTCCTAAAATAGAAAAACAGAGGTGAAGAAATTTCTTTTGTGGAACTGCTGTAGATATTTGCCAACTTTTTCCCCCCTTTTTTATGTTTTTATTTTAAGCCTACATGTTTCAAGACTTGTCTAGAGCCTTACTAATCTTCTGGGAATTAAAACGTAGATTGATTTTCTAGTACCCTGTTTCTCAAATTAGGTAATATGTGGGAAAGTGTCTATGAGAATTTGAATTTTAAATTATACACACACACACACACACACACACACACACACACACAAAATATATCCATATATAAAAATATGTGTTTGTGTATGTATGTTTATTTATATATTTGCAGGTAGATATATTCTGAGGCATCTGGATAATAAATTGTTATTGACACAAAATTTTGGAATCAACGTTTCTGTTTTTGATTATGATGTTTGGCCCAAAGTAAAAGTCAGGTGAAGTCACCATGCATTGAATAAATAATTGTTTGTGCTAGTTCAAATAAAGAAAAATGGTGTAAAAATACGACTTTCAAAAATTCAAAAAGGTCTTGTGTCTCAGTAGTAAGAAGACATTTTATTTTGCTGTCAGATGTCTCACAAAAGTCTCAGCACTATGCATGCCATCATTGCCAACCTTAAGTAGTCAGAGGGCTAAGCAAATTAGCATAGGAGGCATGGAGGCAGGCAAGAGTTCAGGTCTTTGAATCAGATCCTTCAACCAACCTTGAAAACTTCTTCCCTTTAGACTGTTAAGTAAGACTGAACCTTCTATTGTTTGTATTTTCTTTTATTTCTTTTATTTAATTATTTCTTGTATTATACATATGCACTGAAAGCATTTGTATTTTCAGTGACTATTAACAATATGTTTCTCTGTTAGTACCACATCTACACTCACGTCTTGAAGGGCCATGAATTAGACTTCTCAGTCTGCTGCAAAAACAAGATCAATTTCTATTTAGAACTGTGACATAATGCTATATTAATTTAAGAGTATATCTAAATATATTCTGACTTTTATTACATAGATTTGTACTAGCCTCGACTCGGGTTCTTGTAGTAGTTGGTGCTGGTGGTGGTTTTTAATCACATCACATTTATTTAACGGCAACTTTATTCAAGGCACTCTATGGAAAATTACAATAAATACAACCCAACACTGGCCTTCACAGTCACTCTTTAGAGAAGGAGGCAAGTACCTACTTAGGTGTATGTATAAGGTAATGTGAGATTTATAATAAAGGATATTAACCTAGTTTACAACATTAATGGAAGATTTCCAAGAGGAGTGCTTTCTAAGCTCAGAACAAAAACAAACAAACAAAACTGAGTAGAAGATAGCCAAGTAAAATGATGTGGCATTTCAGATCATGTATACAAACCCTCATAGATAAGAGACAGCAATCCATATTGATTAATATGCAAAAATAGTAGGATGACAAATGCATAAATTTAGGTGACGTATGTTGGAAACAAGGTGGCAGGGGGAAAGATGAGGTTCAAGAGGTTGGCAGAGAGGAGAGGAAATATTACAAAAGGAATTTTCTAAAGCCTTAGTGTGAAATTTGTGTTGTCACCTGTATGAAGGAAGAAGTCACTGGAGAGCTTTCATTTTATTAAAGGAGTGGCATGCATATATCTGCATTTTAGGGGAAAAAAGTCCTTTTGATTCTTTGTTGATGGAATGGAAGTAGACAACTTTAAGACAGAGATGTTTTGTTAAGAGTTACTTGGGAAAGAAATGACGTGGCCTGAACAGAGACTGTGGTGTGAAGAAGAAGAGAAGTAGAAGAATTTGAGCAAGTAAAGTAAAAAAAAAATATATGCATTATGCTACCGAACTGGAGTTCGTGAGACAGAGCTGCCCCAGGAATCATAAGGATTTAAATAAACCTATGGAAATAGGTAAAACATCCCAGCAATGTAAGTAGAAAAAAAATCTAAGAACAGGTTTTTGAAAAATATCAATATTTAGGGAAGGCAGAAGGAAATAAAGACAGCCCAAATAAGTAGACAAAGACTAAAAGCTAAGTAATGTAATAGGAATTAAGAGAAAAGAGTATTTCATAAAGGTGGGAGGAGACGATGGTGTCAAATGCAGTACTAGTTCATGTGAGGCGAAAACAAAACAAACTGGGAAGTGTTCAACAGTTTTAGCAGAAATGAGGTCATTGGTGACCTTGGGAATAGCAGTTTCAGTGGAGTAATGTGGGAAGAATACAAATGAGCATGGGTTTAGGAGTAAATTAGAGGTAAATTAGGAGAGACAAAACTCAAGCACCTAACATGAAGGCAGAAAGAGAGGACATTAAGTATAGGGGACAACTAGCGTCGGCCAAGAGCTCTGCACTGATGTATGAGTTGTCAAGAATTCTAACTATGTACCCAAGAACTGTCAGTGCGAACTGGGACTTATGCTTACATATACTGTTTACCAGACACAGATTGGTACCTCTTTTGCATTTAGAATGATACTTAAACTACAACAGCATGCTGACTCAGCAGACTGATTTATACTTGATGGAGAGTCTCTCTCAAATGTGCATGCAAAATACAGTGTTAGGCATATAGTCATTCTTCAGTAAGCATCCACGTGATGCAGTTAAATAAATGGGTCTATTAATCTTGAGTTGCCTATGACTTTGTGAATATCGATTCATATCTTTAGTTTTCTTTACTTGTAATTTTTCCCCCCAAATGCCGGTCCCGTATCAGTGTAAAATGAGTTTATATCACTTTTTATTTGAAAGAATTAAATTTAAATATATTATTTTGCATGTTCTAATATATCATTAGAGAAATGCATACTTTTTAATGAAAAACCAAATCAGAAGGCTTTTCAAAGTGAACTGTGTGTATGAAATTAGAAATTTTCATCTTAGCAGACTTTCATTCTTTTATATTAGTACATTACCATGATAACATACATTATTTTAAATGCAGAAAATAATTGTTAACAAATATCAAGTGTGAGTAGAATGTCATTTCAGATAAAAAGCACTTAATCAATTACAAAATATATATGGTAAATTATATTTTGTAATTAGAAAATATATTAGAAAATAAATCACAACCTGTTGAAGCCCTAATAGAATAAAAAGAACATGGCTGAGTTTGTTCTTTAACTGATTTTGATAGTAAGAAATGCTAGAAATATAATTTTTACACATATTTACTAGAATTTTATTTTACAGGGAAAACATAAAAGATTATATAGCTCAAAAGGAAAAAAAATCAGTTTTTAATAAACAAAATTTATTTATGACTATCAAGATGCTCATATTATACATATTTAGAAAGAAAATTCTTAATCATAATAAAAAGAATGAACTATAAAATAAGTGAAATTGAATTCTTCTGCTCTGTTAGTATTAAGGACAGCTAATTCATCCTTCTCTTTAGTCAAAGCAGAAAGAAAATGTCCTGGAATTCACAACTAAATTGTCAAGGCCATGGTGAAACCTAACAATTCAGAGGGAGATTAAAGGTTCCATTGAAACACAGCAAGACTGTCACCTATCAAAGGGTGCACCTTTGGAGTTCTTGTAATAAAGGTCTAAGGAATAATCTAATGTGCCATTACTATCAAAATGTCTGCCAGCCTACAATATTGGTTTTACTTTAAACATGTTGAGTACTAATCACCTGGCTTGCTTCCAAATTCTTCGTTGCTCATGGGGTAAATTCTGAAACTTTATCATAGCAACTTAGCTCTTTGAAAACAGACTTGCACATAAGTGGTTCATAGAGAAAATTGTTTCCTGCAAAATATCACTTTCTTTTCTAAAACATATTTAATTCACACTGAACAGCAAGGGCATTAGCTGTGCAAAATTCATAAGATTATACCACATATGATACAACAGAGTAAATATAGATCTAAAATTTTAGAAAAGGATAATGTAGATTTCTCAGTCACTACTTGCACCACTGAGTCCCTATGCCATTGCTGGCAATTGCAGCTGTTTTTTCTTTCTTTTTTTTCCCCACAGTTTATTAGATCTTTATCATTTAACATATAGGTAATGCCATGTGTTGATTTCTATATGGGATTGGGGAGTGTTTCTCTAAACAACATCAAAAAACTCCCCACAGAGGCCAGTCGTAGATAGATGTTCTATATTGGTGAAAGTTGGCATCCCCTCCAAGAAATTTTTTTTCACCTCTCACCTGTGAAACTCATTATTTCCTCTTATCCAGCTTACCCAATTATTATTTTATTTTCCTCTTTGATATACATAAATATGTGCATGCAGATTTACTGACAATATGAGATGGACAGAGGACCACTCTTTGTTTGCATTTCTTTTCGCTATATTGAACTATCAAATAGGTAGACACTCTTCTAAACTTTGTGCATATTTTACTTCATTCATCCACACCACATCCTTGAGAGGTAAGTTTAATTTTTTCCATGTTTATATTAAAAAAAAAATGAAGAACAGAGAGAATAAATAGTCCAAGAACATATATATTGTCGATAGCCCAGTCAGAGCTTAAACAAAGACACACTAGACCCAGATCCTCTGCACTTGAATATTCTACTGCTTTTCCTTTGAAATCTCACCAAGTTTGAAGTACTTGCTGATGTGTCTTATGTTAATGTCTTTGAGAAGAAATTTCTTGAGCCCTTTTGTGAATTCTTAGTCAAGCAATAACAACAGAAAAAACAATGAATATTGAGTTAATATTGATTTGATAACTAAACATGTGGCATTTTTAACTTTAAAATTTTTCCATGAAGAAAAAGAGTTAGAGAAGTGGGACCATTTTATGAAACTGGCAGACTTTAGCAAGTCACTTAACCCCTTTGAGCTTCAATTATCTAACTTTTAATATTTGCCTTTGTTAGAAGAATTTTTGGGATTAAATCGTACAATTAATGCACATATTTATTGTCAACTATAAGTTATTTTACAAATGCAAAATATCACTATGATGTTATCAAAATGAAAATTAAAATTCTACAA